>CM057811.1:46763577-47163577 GCA_030067965.1 Latrodectus elegans | reverse complement strand
TTTCATTCATATTTGTAATTCAAATTAGAATCACAATCAATTCCATGAAATAATTGTGAAATATAATTCGTTTCAGTAATGTAACTAAATAAATTTAATTATTATCTGCTAATAAAACTAAGAAGCGGAACTACTGCACTAAGAAATTCTTTACAGAATTATCAGTTCTTTGTACAGACACATCAGAATAATTTTTGTCTTTACAGAATAATGAAACTGAAGTGCCTTTACAGAATTCTAAAAAGATTTTAAATGTAAGCTTCAATTAATACAACATTAATTTGATAAAAATGTTGCAGAATCTTTCGAAAAATTATTTTATGAAATCTAATAAGCATAAAGATATTATATTTCATAAAAAGAAATACAGAATATATCATCATGTTTATTAATTATACATATTATATTTATATAATTTAATATTAGTTTTAATTAATCATTATATAAATCTATTATGACGAGAATGCTGCACTAAAAGTAAAAAAATAAATAAGCATTTAAATTGCTGTAATATTTATAATATTTATTGATTAGTGACTATCAGAGTTAATATTATTTTTAATGAAAAGGAATATTTTTGACAACGCTTAACATAAAATAGTATCTTTAAAATGATTTCAAGTATTTTCAATGGCAAACGTTTGATTATTGTGTCAGAAAAATATATTAAAATTTAACAATTGCTGTTGGAATTTCTAAAGAAATAATTGTTATTGATATTTCTAAAAGAAATCCTATATTACTTGTATCAGACAAAGCTCTTTTGAAATCAGTGCTTTCAAAAGAGCTTTGTCTAATACTAGTAATATAATTAACATTAATTTATAAATGTTAATTTTTTTTCCTGAATATATATTAGTAGTTAGAATAAGTCAAGAAAAGTCAACTGATAATTTTATGAAGAAATTTATCATGTAAATTTGAAATTATAATCAAATATGAACTAGTTCTTCATCTTTATGTGTTTAAAAATGTAAATAATTTAAATATCTGTTCGTATTAAGCATTACATTGAACCATCGTATTGAAAAGGAAGATTTTGACAAAGTTTGAAGACATTTATAAACTATACTGAGGCCTATTGAGTTTTCTAATTGAATATAAAGTTATTTAATTAAATATTAAAATATGAACAACATCCTTCCTAAATTGTAATTATTGTTACCTTTTCAATTGCTTTTGAACATTAAAACTTTACCTAGTTTTTGTTTTCAATTAATATCGTGTAATAACGCTCATTATATCCTTATTATGATTATTGTCTTTTCCTCAATTTAAAATTACAAAAAATAAATATAAAGAAGTCTCAAATATTTTCATCTTATAATCTACAAAGCCTGAAATTGGCATTTAATGAATAAAAATATTTTATTTTTGATATAAATTTAAATATGTATACAATTGTATATATATTAATATATAATAAACATTGCTGATCAATAAAATTACAACACCAAGAGAACATGAGTTTACGAACGTTAATATATTGGCTGAAAGGAAGAAAAGATATTGAAATATGCAACAGTTTAGTTATTTCATACTCAACAATTTGCATTAAAACTTCCTGCTCAACATACATTCTGATGAATCAAACATTTTAATTTTGAAAAGAAAAGAATGTATTTGACAAAACTACAAAGCAGAAAACTGCAATTTACACTATTATTTTTTAAGTAGAATCAAAAAAATTCCCGCCAATTATTTTTGTTTAATTTTATTGAGAATGTTGAAAACATTAGTTCATTTAAGCATTTTCCACCTCCAAAAATTTTTCAATACATTTTCAAACAAATTATTTCAGTATGAGAGGAATTCAATAAAATGCTTTCCTAAGATGTTGTTAAAATATATTTATACTTTTATAATGTAAATATTTTTTATATTTTTTACTAGGAATCTTTAAAAGTCTCTTAAAGTTTTTCATTAAAAAGTATTGTGAATTTACACACTTTGTTATATTGCAACCAAAATTTTTAATTAATGTTAACAGACTTTATCAAGAAACTTAATAATGATTGCATGCTTCTAAATAAACATACATTTCCAAAAAAGCTCTTTTAAATATCTGTTTCATAAAATATTATCTAATGTCTTTGTTTTATAAATCTTGTATTAAAAGCTTGTAGTAAAAGTTATATAAAAATCCACCTTATGGCATTCTTCAGATTGTATTTGTCTTGAAGGGAAAAATTTTCTCGTCACTTATATTTTATACAAATAATAACACGTTTATTTTTTTAACATTGTTAACCATCAAAAAATACTATCGACATTATCATTTCCGCAACCTAAAAATACTTTATTTAAGAGCACATTCATTAAATCATTCTAATGCTTGCAATTTGTATTTTTATTTGCTTTTTTTTTAAATGTCTGTGTAGAGAGTATGAGAAAAGCTTAGCCTTTTTTGTGTACAGTATTATTCTCTGATTCTACCTTTTTTAATCTTCTTCCTTTTTCCTTTTTTTTATTCTTCCTCGAAAACTTTTATGAAGAGAAAAATTATACTAGTATTTCATGTATTTATTATTAAGGAAAAAACACTTTTAGTGACATCTTTAAGTAAATTATTTCAAAGACTTCTTTATACTAATTTTTCTGAATTGCTTTTAAACTAAATAATTAGTTACATTTTCAAGTTTTCCTTTTGCATGCTAAGATTTATGCTTTCAAAATAATGGCTAAAGGAGAGCCAAAAGGAATCCAGTCTATTTCTCTTGAGGAGATTGGTAAGAAAGTGGAAGGAAAATTGGTTCAATCATCACAATTATCATCAATTATTGTTATTCTAAATGAACTTTATTATTTTTGCCAACGTAAGCACTTGAAGATGAAAAAAAGTCAGAACGTATTAGTCACTCAAGATTTTTTATATTGCTTAAAGCAGCTAATAGATTTGATATGTTTTTTTAAATTAAATCTAATCATAATATATAAACTGCTATTATAAAAAGATGAATATATAATAATAAGGGACAGAAAAAGAAATATTTTTAACGATATAGCAAACTTCTTTATCCATGCCATAAATTATTCCTTTTTATAGAATTTAGTACTTAAATATACTTGACTAACAAAATCCGAACTTGCTGTTTTTTTATAATTAAACATATTTTTATAAATACATGTGTAATAAAAAAAGTTATAGCGTTGGTTTTTGATGAAGTTTAAAAAAATCACTTACTTAAATGAACCTTTAAATAACATTAATTAAATCTTAAAAGGCATTATTATCTTCTCATATGAATAAAATATGAAAATTTTTAAAAACAAGAAGTAAGAAGCTAATAAGATTTATAGCTGCTTTTTTCTTCCACTGTAATGAATTTTATTTTTATCAGTGAGAAGGGAAGTAAATTCAATAATCCTTAAGTAAATAAGTTAATGTTTATTAAGTAAAGAGCAAATAAACTACCGAGAGAGGTAATATTTGGATAACTTTCTATTATTTCATGCTTTTTTCATTTAATAATCTTCAAAAAAAACTAATGATCAACTGCATTCTTAAATAAATATATTCTTGCGAGAAATTTTTTAGATTGATTTAAAATGCGCTTACTTCTTCTGGTAGAGCGAGCACATAAATATTGTTTATTGACATTATTTGTGTTTTTTTTTATCTAATGTAATGAATTAGTTAAAACCTCATATAATTTTTTGCATTCTAAAATTTGAAATCTTATAAATCACTTTAACTTTTTAATGGTATAGTAAATAGAGAAATGGATAAATGACAAAAATAAAAACATTCATTTACAAAAGTTTTACTTCTTCATAAATTTGTCAATATTTAAAAATTTTATTATTTACTTTCTTAGGTTTAATTTATTCTTATGTAAAAACATGATGCTTCCTTATCATTAGCCTCCATATTAAACAAAATCATTAAAACATGCTTTAGTTTGCACAAGACACTGTCAAGCAATCTGAGTAACACTACACCTATATATATACACACACACACATATATATATATATATATATATATATATATATATATATGTATGTATATATATGTATATATATATATGTATGTATATATATGTATATATATATTTATATATATGTATATATATATATATATATATATATGTATGTATATGTATATATATATATATATATATATATATATATATGTATGTATATAAATATATATATATGTATATATGTATGTATATGTATATATATATATATGTATATATATATATATGTATGTATATGTATATATGTGTATATATGTATATATATATATATGTATATATATATATATGTATATGTATATATATATATATATATATATATATATATATATATATATATATATATGTATGTATGTATATACTTAATCGAATCTAATGAAAATTAATTTAAGCAGAAATACCAAATTTACAAGTGTTTACATGTATTATACTATAATAACTTAGATTTTAATTCATGAAAACGAGTTTTTAGTATTAACGAAACAAAAAACTTTTTTTGATTTTATTCCACAGCAAAATCTATGGAAGAGTTCTACTTTTTTATTTTTGTCTTTTTATATATGCAAATGAATTTTCAATTTAATTTTCTTCAATTCCAGTTTATTTTTTAAGTATTGTAATAAATTTTTGATTATTAAAGTATTTCTATTGACATGTGTATGCTGAATAAATGCCAACAATTTATTTTTAAAAGAAATGAAAAATACCATTATCTTTTCTCACTGAAGAAGCAAATATTTTAAATTTTAAAATATTAAACAGAAAATATAACAGTATAGTTTTTAACTTTCAATAGGAATTATCAATTTCGTTTCAAAATAAATTTGATATTCATTTCTTATAAAATTAAGAGAAATATTTTCATTTTGTACTAAAACTAAAATTTTTCATAAAAATTTTTATATTCATAGTTTAATATTTGAAAAATATTTCATAATTTTTAAGAAGGAATAAAAATAATTTTATCGATTAAAAATATTGATAATTTACTTTATACCAATAATAATTTTATAATTATTTAATTGTAGATATTAATACATTTAAAATAAATTATTTTCATAATATTTAATTTCAAAATGTAAAAATATGTTTGTAAACATTTAAACTGTAATTAATATTTAAAAACATTTTTATTTCTTAGATTGGTTGATTCATTCTATAAATTACATACTATGTAGGGGTGCGCTGCTCCACTTTTTCATACTGAACCATATTTGGTGTGAAGTCCGACTGCTTTAGTACACACATGCCATAGGGACCTGTTTATAGGGTTGGCAACCATTCACACCTCATTCATACACAGAAAAGTCAAAGACAGTTTGGATAGAGAGAGAAAGTACATCCATGCCAGAATCCGGATTCAAACCCAGAACCTCCCTATCCGCAGTCAGGCACTCTGACCACTAGAGAGGGTGGTCGGCAGTTCTATTTATAAATTAAGTATAACGAAATATATAATAAAAATATACTGACAAATAATGTAAATTATAATATTAAAAACTTTACAAATTTTTTTTTATCATTTTAGATTTAATTATTATACAAATATTCCAATCCAAAAGGTCAACTTAGGATAACCATAATGAAGGAAAAATTTATGAACTATTTGCATCATCTTGCGAAAGCATTTTAGTTAAATATATGTAAGTCAATTACTATCAAATTCAAAACTTTCAATACATTTGTACCCTATATATTTTTTAAAAAAATAATATATTACATAATGCATCATTATTTCCATAATGCAATGATGTAATAATGTAATATTAAATCAAAATAATGAGGGATTTCCTTTTATAATATAATAAATAATAGTTATGTATAAATATTTTCATCTATTTTTTTTATGAAACTAATGAAATATTAACTGAAATTTTCTCAGTAGTTTTTCTTAAGAGGACAATTGTTTTATCATTACTTCTTTATTAAATTTTAAAGTGTATACTATTTTTTCCCATTTTTAATTTCTAAATTTACATATTTTTATATATTATGACGCTTTTTTATTTTATTATTATATATATCAAAAGGGTAAATAATAATTCAAATACATATCATAGCATTTACATTTAAGTGTATCATAATGATATCAAAAGTACACTTTACAATGTTGCAAATATTAAAATAAATATGTTATATATATTATAATTTATTTCTGTATACTTTCCAAGCATTAATATTAGTTACACGAAAGCTTAGTTGATATGATTTGCTTTTCTTTCAATGTCAACCCTGTACCACTCCTTGGGACATCCATACTCAGTGGATACCTTCTCACGTGGGCCTATTTGGCAATGAACGTGCTGACCAGTTGGCTAAGGACGGTACTTCCCTTCCAGCCTCTCCAGATTTGACCCTCACTTTTTCAGAATTGTTTTCTCTCCGCAAAACTAATGCCAACAAAGTTTGGATTGTCCCTCCAGGTCACAACCGGTATCGCCGCAAGCGTCTTGGTGGTGCCATTGGCATGCAAGAGTCTCGTGCTGAACATACCACTACCTGTAGATTTGACAGGGTCATACTAGGAATTTCACTTTCAGGGAGCAAATTAAACTCTTCCCAAACTGTAAGAAGTGCAATTCCAGCGAGGCTAGTCCGTATCACCTACTTGATTGCCTGATTTCACTATGGAAGAGTTTCTTGAGAGACCCTTCCTTTTCCTCGATTTTTTGAATGTTTACGGCCTCGTGGATCTGATATAGCTACGCTATATCAGAGGGGATTAGTAACATCATGTAAGAATAGAAGAAAATAAATAGTTCGAAATGATAATGTATTACATATATCTGCATTTTTATTAATACAATTTATTACAAACATTAATATGGTTTGCTTGATTTATTATCTGTTGGTTCAATAGCAACAATCAATAGCAACAACAATAGAGACCCTTCCTTTTCCTCGATTTTTTGAATGTTTACGGCCTCGTGGATCTGATACAGCTCCGCTATATCAGATGGGATTAGTAACATCATGCAAGAATAGAAGAAAATAAATAGTTTGAAATGATAATGTATTACATATATCTACATTTTTATTAAAGCAATTTATTACAAATATTTATATGGTTTGCTTGATTTATTATCTGTTGGTTCAATAGCAACGATATCAAATATAAAGAAAACATTTAGAAAATAGCAGTAAAGTTACATTGATAAGTTAATTACGTCTTATCGATATTATTATCTTACCAATAATTAAAAAATGTTTGAGCTATTTGTTGCAAAAAATACACGTAGATAAAAATGAAATGAATTATGACTGATTTGAAATAAAATAAAGAGCTTAGTAAAAAAAATAGGAAGGATGAAATACATTTCTTAAAAGTCTTGTGAATCTTAATTCCCAGAGAAAGTCTTCAAAATATTTTGTTAAGGATTATGACAGCATAACGCTGATATCAATAATTTATTATTCCACGATATGCTAATTTTGACATCATCTGCATTTTGTGAGAAAAAAATAAGGAAAGTCATAAACTTTGGTTATTCAGGTGAGGAATGCTCCTAATTTTTTTCTGCGAAATGCGTTTCACCACCAAAATTTATTCATAACTTCAAATAGTGGAATAAGTATTTCCGATGATTAATAAGCAATAAAATACAACTTTCCTTAAATTTAAATTTTCTATTTCATAGATGATAAAATAAATTAAGCTGACTTTAATAAATTTCTTTTAAAATGTTTTCTTAAATTATTTCCTAAGCATATTATTAGGAAATTTGCTTTTTGTTTCAATGAATTATTTCCTTTGAGATTTATGTTTCCTTTGCAGAAATTTAGTTATTTTTAGCAATTGTAATAAATTCATAAAATTTCCTGTAAACGAAAAAGTATTGTATATTTCTTCTAAATGACTTCTTACAGACATATATATTATGTTTTACAAAAAATTAACATAAATCTTTAAAATGAACCCCATAATAAATTCCCACCAATTGGTCATTAAAATTAAATCAAAAAGCAAAATTATATATATATATATATATATATATATATATATATATATATATATATATATATATATATATATATATATATAAATCAAATTTTCAAACATGCGTATAATTTATAAGTTAAAAACTTTTTTAATTTTTTTTTAAATTTATGTTAAAATTACTATCATATGAATTAACATAGATCAATATGAAATTTCATAAAAATACAAAATCTCTCATTTAAAAGAAATCTTTAAATAATACAAACCAAAATTCTTGCCAAAATGCTTTTAATTTAAATGTCCCTAACTCTTATGTAATAATTAAATTGTACCACGAAAGAAATGCAAACTTTAATGGGATTACACTTAACTTAAAAATTTATTTAATTAAAACTTTATGCATTAATTTTTACTAAATTAATGCATAAATAAAACTCATAATTCCTTACATTTATCATTACCAATGCAGTGTTTAAATAGAATATATTTCTCAGCTTTGAATTAATATGTATGTGGAAATTTGATTATGAAGCTTTATATTTTACGAAATATATTAAGATTAAAATAAAAAACTGTGTGAAAATCTTCTAATTATAAATTGTTTTCTGAAATTTTAAATTGTGATACGATATTTTCTTGTATAGATTTGGTACAATACAACTGCAGAATATTCCAGATTTATTTTCATTTTATGGTTATACCTTATTTTTAAACTGCTTATTGGAAATATTTGAAAAAAAAATTATAAATTAGGCAAAACGTAGAAAAACTTTAACAACTCTTAGAACATTAGTTACAAAAATAAAAGAATATAATTTGGAAAAGTTGTTGATTCTTGATTTCAAATTTGCTTGGAACTCGACTTTAATTTTACAATAAAAAATATTAGTTGCAATTATGCTGAAAGAGCAGCACTGAAAATAAAATATAAAATCTAGTGAGGTAAGAGTACAAAAATAAAGTTTCTAAAATATTGATTTTTGTTAAATTTTTTATTTTTAAATAAAGCATTAATGAAAAAGATTTATTTAAAATTTTTACTGTATCTATGTATTTATTGTACTATCCTTCACATTACAATTTTAAAATAAGACATGTAATAAATTAGGACTACAACAATCCTTTACAAAAAAATGTCCTGCTTAGATATTGAAATTTGACACACAAACTTAGCAGTTTTAAAATGAACAAGAGAAAGGCTTAATAAGATAAATTCGAATTCCAATGACGACACATTTTTTTTCTTCTCAATAATTCTATTAGGAAAAGAACACTTATCCAGGCTTATATTTCAATAATATTTAGAATTAAAACAATGCAGTGCAAACTATACAGAGTATAAGAAAATTTTAATCAATAACAGAAAATATTAAGTTCTTTCTACTGAAAATGATTAATTTAATTTTAATTTTAATACATGCTTAATGAGCCAACAGATTCTTACAGTAACTTCTTAAATCAACGATCATAATTCATCATGAAGTGTACCAATACAAATGTAACAAATTCATTAAATTATATCATTTTTTTCCAACAAAAGCATTAAAATAAGCATAATAAATAAATTGTAGATAACTTTGCAAAACATTTCCGAAAAATTGGATTTTTAAAATGCGGAAAAACTGATGAAATATTCAAGTTATTTCAGATGCAATATTTTTTTAATGGAATAGTTTAATTGAATCCAAAATGATGTAACAAGCAAGCATTGCTCTTTGAATGTGACTTTTGTACATTTTGTCTGAAGTAAAACATTTAGGATCAATTAACATTTAGGATCATGAAAGAAATTTAACAAGTATCCAAAAGGAATTTACTGTTGTACTGCCTCAATATCATTGGCTTTAAGTTGATATGATTGTCATATTTTAACATCTTAAAACTGTTGTAACGAATTTAAATATCAGTAGAGAAATTTTTGTAAGAGTTTGTTTATTATACATATTAAATTAAACATACAGTAGTACAGTGTTGATGTTCTTCACATATGAAATGTTATGCTATTTTTTAAATGGTAATCTCAAAGTTAATATAATTGAATCATGGGATCACACCATTATGTTGTTTTCTAATATTTTTCACTAAAATACATTTTCATAACCCAAAGTTAAGATATTTTATTTATAAAATCTTGATTTAAAATATTCAAACATTTTCCTGTTCATCGTCATACTTTCACAGAAAAATGATACTTAAGAGCATTTATTAAATACCCTTAAATGCAATGGCGAGCGGTCCATATGTGCAGGGTATGCACTGCACACTCTAGCAAAATTATGAGAGACAATCATTTTCTTCACCTATGACTACCTATCTTTATATGGTATATAATAAATATTATTTGTAATGTATTTAAATATTATGTTTATTTGCTTCTTCTATTCCCGGTACTAGGTGCTGCACCACGTAGTGCGTTCAAAAGCAAATGAACATTGGAAGTTTTGACGTGTACGCACTTTCGCACTAATAGAAAATCACGCTTTATTTGTATGGGCTAAATGTATGCTACTATGTATGGAGAAGCACGGCATAGTATAGCACTAAGACAAGTGCAGCTATTTTTCCTGCAATTGGCTTTCAGAAGAAGGTACGGTTTATTAAGCGTTGTATATCAGAGCGAGGGCTTACGTGCTGAAGTGCTTTTGGTTTTTTAACTCATTAACTAGCCATACGATTTTGCAAACAGTTATGTTTAAATTAATATACTGTAAGATTTTATTTTCATGGAAATAGAAGAAAAGTATTTCATCAATATAAAGGGAAATGTTTTAATGTGGTAAAGTAATTTCGGTTATGTATTATATTTATAGAAATAATTCGCTGAATAACGACTTTGCTTTGCAGAGGAAAAAAAAAAACGAATTTTAATAGAACAGTCCAAATTTTACCATTCACTGTTCTCACAAACTGTATATAAGTTATATCTGTAACACCATATCCCTGGTTATGTTTTTAAAAATTGTCAAAGTGTTTTTCGCAGAGATATGATTTCTAAAGGTTAAAATCAATTAATATTATTAATTGTGGATGTGGATTAATCAATTGGATTAAAAATTATATTTATTAATTTAAAAATAAATAATTTAATACCCTGACCAAACAGGAAACAGATCGTTCTATCGTGCCAGCGTGCAGTGAAATCATCTACACGTGAAATAAACGTTCGGTTTGCAGCACCAATGAGCATCCTGATGAGGCACTGCAGCTGCGGGCGCCGTGTGGTGCTAGGTTTGCTGAAAATATATTTTTCGTAGAAGTCCTAAGCTTTGCTTTTTTGCCACCGATATGACATCATAAAACACAAGACATGATTTTTGCTTCAGTGCTAGTAGAATTCTCATGAGTTTAGCTGTTTTTATAGCTATAAATCGACTACTCGTAAGTAAATATTTTATTTATTGTATTCTTTAAATTTATATTCATAATTAACAACCCATTCCAGAATGGAGAACTCAGATGTCTCAATAATTAAAGATATATGGGAAAATCCATTTTTCGAGACGAGACGTTACTACAAAAAAATAAAGTTAAATTAAGTAGACCGATGCCGGATATTTTTCTATCGCAAAACGTTAGGATTAAAGAACAACAGTGTGTACAGCATTTTCAAAAATCTATGCATGACAAATTTAAATGGTTAACTGGTTGTAGTGAATTGAATAGGTTGTACTGTTGACCATGTTTACTTTTTGTTGTAATTGAAAAGGATAAGAGTATTTGGACAAAACAGGCCTACAATGATTTAAATCATCTCCACAAAGTTGAGAAGAAATATCACATAAATGTCGTAATACTATTAAAAACATTTTGTACCGTCAGGATAGATTTAATGTTAGATGAGCAAAAGGCTTCATCGATTATTCAACACAATGAAAGAGTAACAAGAAATAGAAATATTCTCAAGATATTGATAGATGTAGTTTGTTACTTAGCAAAACCAGAAGATGCATTTCCTGGTCACAATGAGAATATAAAATCCCTTAATCGTGGAAATTATGTAGAATTAATAACTTTAATTAATAAATGTGATGACCTTTTAGTAACCCATCTGAAACTGCAATTGTATTTTCTGGAATCTCTAATAGAATACAAATTGATATTATAAATAATAAATATTGTAAAAAATCGATAAAAAAAAATATTAGAATTTCAGAAATTAGAAATGAGGTAAAAGAAACGCCATTCGTTGCTATTATGCTGGATGAAACATCTGACATATCTCACGAATCATAATTATCGGTTGGGCTATGATATGTTAATATTTGTAGTGCACCAGTGGAAAAGTTTTGTTTTTTAAAGATGTTTGTGGTGATCTTTTAGCGGAAGCTTTGTGTAATGTTGTGAAGAAACGATTTTGAGTTGGGGGTGTGAGAACAAACTGATTGCTCAAACGTACGCTGGGGCAACAGTCATGTCAGGTGTGTTGAATGGAACGCAGAAAAAGTAAAAGACATTTTCCCAGAAGCTAAGTTTGTGCAATGTTGCGCACATGTTCTTAATTTAATTCTGTCACAATCGGTATTCTTTATAAAAGATTGTAGATTATGTTTTGCAACAATTTCTTGCACAGCCTCTTTTTCTTCGTTGTCTACAAAAAGAAATCATGTTTTAAATGTGAAATTATTAAAAGAAAATTTCCAAAATTAGCTACTATACGTTGGAATTATTTATCTCGTTTGATAAATAACATAAAAAGCGAAAGGTAAGGCCTATCTGATTTATTTGAAAATATTATTGAGAATCCAGAAGGCTAGGATAAAGATACAATTAATATTGCAAAAAATTATCACATGTTTTTTGAAGAATTTAACGATAATTTTCTCTTAAATATTTTTGCCAAAGTGTTTAGTTATACTGATGTTCTATTTGATAATTTACAAAAAACAAAGTTAGATATCACATATTCTAGTCAAAAGGTAGAGGAAATAAAAGATGCAATTCAAAATATGCGAACATCTGTTGTAATTGATGAAGTTTATGAAGACACCATTTCTGTAATGAGTCCCCCAAATTTAAAAAAAAAAAAAAAAAAAAACGTCGTGTAAATTTACAAAACTCAAGTGCTGGCCAACATTTTAAAAATTTATATTATGAAATAATGGACAATATTTATTCTCAGTTGGATGTCCGTTTTAAATTAAATTTACTCAAATTTTTTTTAACTGAATTTCAGTTTTTTAAGAAATATCGAAGTACATTTCCGGATGAATGTCTTAATTCATTAAATAACGTTTATGCAAAATATTTTGATTTTGTAGAGCTAACCAATGAATTTTGCGTTGTTTATCGTAGTGAGTCCTACCACGAAATAAATTTATCGAAACTTATTCAGCATATAATGCTGACTGATTTGACAGATGCCCGAAGCGAAGTAAATAAATTGGCACATTTAATTTGTACAAAACCATTTTCAACTGCTTCAGTGGAAAGATAATTTTTTCAGCATTGAAAACAGTAAAAAATTATGTACGCAATACAATAAGCCAGGATAGATTAAGCAATTTTTCGTCAAAACTAGAGCTTTTTGATCGTGTAATTGCTGATTTTGTTAGTGATACGAATAGACGTATGGATTTTGTGAACAAATGAATAATAAAAAATTAAAGAAATGTTTAATGTACATTTTTATGGTTTTATTATTATTGTTCTCTGGACACCCTGCATGAAAACACACCGCACGCCACTGCTAAAATGTCCTTCAAAGACGTAGTTCTAAATTTTTTCAACTAATTAAAAAAGGTGTATTTTTTATTTTTAAATGAATTCAATAATTTAAAATCTTAATAAAGGAATGAAACAACTAAATTAAATTAAACATAGTCACATTTAAAAATTACATCAAATGTGTATGTATAATAATTTTAAGTTAAATAAAGTTTTTATTTAAATTTTAGAAGCAATATTCTTTAATATAAAAAATAAAATGGTGGCTAAGCTTTTGGAAATTTCTGTCTCATTAACTAGGCCAATTCCCGAATACGCCATTCCAATTTATTGTTGTGCCTCTGATACTAATCTCCAGAAACTAGAAAAGGTTCAGATCAGCGCAGCTCGGAACATCACCGATTTAAGAAATTCCTGTCCCAGAGATACAGTACTTTTTGAGGCAGGCCTTCAGACTCTTAGCCTTAGACACGCACATATCTAATCAAATATTACAATCAAATATTTACCTCAACCTATTTTAGGAGTTGACGTAATAGTTAGAGATTCAAGAGAAATAGCCTCTTCAGCCAAATAGCCAATCTGAACATAGCTAAAGATGCCGTGGAACCACATCACCTGAAACAATGTCTTGACCCATCGGATGATCTAGACGGTGTAATTTTCCATCCGAATTTGCCAGTTCATGTAAATAAACGATCTGATATTCTGGACTATCTGAGGCAGTGGCTCTTGACGGAATAGGAGAAATAACGAGCGATGCCATACAGGTTTATACGGATGGCAGTAAAGATGAATTAAATCGTACTGACAGCAGAATTTACATCAAACAGCAAAATAGAGTCTTAAGGATGAAAAAGAGAAATCCCGATTATTATTCGGTGTTGCGTAGTGAGCTTATTGCCCTAGAGGTAGCCCTAAACTACCTGAATTCACTTCCACATAGAGCTGAGATTTGGGTTTTGTCTGATAGAAAATGTGCAATACAGCATTTGAGCAGATGGCAATAAATGAGAGACAGGACTGGGGTTTCAATATTTCAAATGTTAAAACGGATGTCCGTATCGCTTCCTATTCACCTACAGTGGATTCCTTCCCATGTGGATCTCGAGGGAAATGAGATTGCGGACACTTTGGCCAAAGCTGGTGTGCCTGAGGACGATGTGCCGTCGGCACCTCTCACATTTCAGGACATTCATTCAAAGATTAAACACGAGAATAAAACCACTTGGATTGTCCCTCCTGAGCATCATTGGTACCGCTGCCCACGTCCAGATGCTTCCTTGGCTACTGGTCTTAATAGACAAGAACAAACGGCTATTGTCCGTTTCAGAAGTGTCCATCTTAGTAACTTGAAATTCATCGAGGGTACGAAGAAATTCGAAATTTGCATCAAGTGCTTAAATGAACAGGCCTCTCCTGAACATATTCTTCAATGCCTTGATCTGTTCGGGAGAGATCTGATGGAGAATCCACTTATGGTACTGGACTTTTTAAAGGTGTACGCACTCATGGACCTGGTCTAGCATTGCTGACCTCGGGGTATGCAACAACAACACAAAGTTGAATCACGTAACATTGTAAAAAAGAATGGTACAGCCATAGTTTTGCGTAAATATATATAATTAGAACTTGTAATTATGTGCGATCATCATAAAATAAATGATAATAACTAAAAAACTTAAAATAACCAGTGTATGGAAATAACTTTAAGATGACATTCACCGGCAAAATTGCGTTGTATAACCGAAAGCTGCGTGAAAGTAGATTATATATAATGACAGTATGTACTTCTTAACATCTTCTAGCAGATTTCTTATCAAACATCTCAACATTTTGCAATTTACCTCAGTCTAACTAACCATTTCGTAGAAAAAGAAACTGAATTGGCTTCAAATGATTTTAGAAACTTATCAAAAGCAGATCACGTGTTGACTCTTTTGCAAACGATCAGCGTTTGCGATTTAAAAGTCATTTTATAAACGCATGATTCCAAAAATAACTATAAATAGCAATAACAAAGCTTTCAAGAACATATATTTATTAATATTATTAAAGTTCCACATCACAATATATAAAATTAACGGCACATTACATATAATTTCACAAAACAGCTACACAAAAGAAAGAAGCAGCGAACAAAACACTTCAATATCTTAAGTGATCTCAAGTGTCTTTCTAGGAAATTCTCTAGTTGCGCCTAATACCATCTACCCACTTAAACAGGGAAGATAACTGTAATTATACCCGCTACAACTTTTCAATTCAGAATCACATTCTTACCTAGGACAAGAAGGACAAAATCAATCACAACAGTCTTTAGATGTCTGTGTGATGTTGATATCTATAGTAAGCAACTGGATTTCAGTCCTGCTGAAGATATGTATATCAAATATATTTTCTAAATTCTGGATAATTTTAACTTCTTTGTATTTTATATAGGTAAAGTTTTTTTTCTCCTTTTGATTAATAAAAATTGACACATTTAGGGACTGTTTTAATTTACAGGAAAAAATTTTGCTCAAATGTTTTTTAAGGACAAAGCAACTTCAGATCTCTCAAGAGAGAACAGCAAAAAACATTTCTCCTAAAAATATTTCAAAAATAGAAAATTTGTTTTATATATATAATGCTTAAAAATTTAATTAATCTTGTAAGGAAGTTCTATTTTTAACTGATTACTAGATATACGTTTTATTTATAACTGAAATATTTGGATAAACATTGCGTATTTAAAAAAAAAATGAGCAAAATATTTTTCAGGAAATTATTTTTAATATTGTACTTTACGGGAAATTTTTGTGTGAAATTAATATTTAAAAATTTATGTCTCCAAAATTAAGTATTTAGAATTCTTCATTTTTACACTTAAATGGAATTTAATATCCCAATTCGTGAAAATAATTATCCTAAAATTAAAATATTAGTGCTTTATAATATATAAAATATTAAATTTTCTATACATTGAACATAATAAAAAATTTTAATTCCTATCATGCGATTCATACATACTGCGGTATTCATTATAAATTTTAAGAAGAAATCACATTTAAAAAAAAATTATTAGATAATATTATTCAAAATTTATACTTTTAATTTTAAAAAATTATCTGAAGAAAGGCTTATTATTATGTTAAAGATATATATACATAATTAATAAATGAAAAAGTTACAATTCACTTCTTTCAGTTAGTTATCTTACTAAAAGAATAGCATTACAGTACTTCAATATTTCATAGTGTAGATAGTACTAAAATTAACTATATAAGTTACCAATTTACAATTGAAACAGTAATATCGCATAGAAAAGTATCCAACTCAAAGTGCCTAAAAATGTTTTGGTAATCCTTAAGCTAGATATTTATCAATTATAATAGCATAAGTAATAAGAACATAATATTATCTTTGAATGCGTCAAGTTAAAAAGCTTCAATTGAAACAATATCTGAAAAACAAAGAATATTTCATACAATAAAACAAATAAGCAATTATTTCGCAAATTATTATAGAAAATAATTACAATTTTATTTATATCATTAATTTAGAATTATCTAAATATAAAATATGTAAATTTATGCTTTGTATTAGCTTGTGTTGAAAAATTATATTTATATAGTTAGCACTTTTTTCAAAATTATTTGCCACGTCTTAAAGAAATTATATTTATCAAAAAATGAGTGCAGTTCAATATCTTTCTAATTATTATCAATGCAAAATTAATTGCAAAATTTTTAAGAGATAGTTCCATACGTACACTAAAACTTTTGGGAACCTTCGATTTAGATAAAAACTTCACAACATTTAGTTTGGCTTAGGAGAATAAAAACTATAACCTTCGATTGTGCTAGAATATTATAATTTTATGATAATATCTGCATCATATCAGGACTAATAAAATTTAGAAAACCATAAAATAATCTTTCCTTTACATCGCGGTGGAGAAGAATATAAAACCGGACCGTGAAGATAGTTCAAGGCCAGGCATCCATTTGTGTCATCTGCTCTAGCAATAAAAGCTCCTATGATTATAGGCTGTAAGACTAACGCCGGTTTTAAAACTTTTTTTTTTTTTTTTTTTTTTTTAAATCTGAATGGATGGAGTATTTTTGTATAAATTAAAATTTTTGGTTAGATTATATTTTAATGTGTAAGAAATATTATTCAAATAATTAGTACAAAACGTAAAGCGAAAAACTTTAATTTAATAATTGTACTTTTGACAGCAACTGATCTACTAATTCATAGGGAGAAAAAATGTAGTTTCTGTAGTCCAAAGACTGGAGCACCGTGAGGAAGAAGACTGTCTTGGCTCCATGCCTGTTAGTGTTAGCTGGGAATTATGGAGTGGCCTTCACGCCTTGGATGACCCTACCAGGAGTAAAAGCTCCCGACGTACTTCGCCCACTCCTCCCAAGAACACCCCCTTTTGTAGTGGGTAACAAGACCTTCCCCCTCTGTCCTAAATATCATGGACACCAAGCTTCTCCTGAGCATAATCTTGAATTGTATGAATATACTATGGGACGAAATCTATACTTCTCCCCTCCTTGTCATCGATTTCCTCTAAGTCAAGCCGAGCTGGCAGCCGAATGGTTAGCGCTCTTGCCTTCGGTTCAACAGTTCGTGTGTTCGAATCACACCTTGGGCATGGATGTTTGTAGTGGTTCGGAATCCACTTTAAGCCGTAGGTCCCGGTCTAATTAGCCCTCGTGTGCAAAAAATGACCGTTGAGCGACATACAAACCAACCCAAACCAAACCTTCCTCTAAGTCAACGGATTCCTGTCAGACCCTTGAAGATAAGCAACAACAACAACTATTGACAGCAAAATGTTATAAAAAGGAAAATTAATATTACTCGAAAAAAATTATGCAAAATTAGTTTTGAAATAACATTAGTATATTTTTTAATATATACTTTAAATTATATTAAGGAAATACACTGTATAAGTTTGATTTTAAATTTATATGTTGATATGTTAAAAGATTTAAACTTGTAGAAGATTAAAGCTTGTAGAAGATGAAACTATTGAAAATATTTTGATCACACATTAATGAAAACTCAAAAGGATTATATAAATGACATTATTGAAAAACAGAGAAACATCATGTGAACTATACGCATGACTTTAATTTAAGTTTTCTAAGTTGAAATACAAGCTATATTTCATCAGCGATATCCTTAAATCATTATTTTTTCTCATTATTTTCATCTTAAGAAGTACAAATCTAGAATTGTTTAATTCGAGTTGTTCGCAAAGTTTGAGATTTTTTATTAGCATCAGCTTCCTTACATTCATTTCCTTAACATGATTTTATTCATGTTTAAAAATGTAAAAAAAAAAAAAAAATCAAAGGTATTTGTGATGTTTTAAGTATGATGATTTCAGTGTCAATGATTACAGAATATAAATGTCTTTTTTGCTTTTAACAAATATAATCAATTTTCATGCATGTAGTTTTTCTTCTTAAATTGTCATGTGTTTTAGAGAAACAATTTAAAGTTATGCTTTCATGAAATGCTATTTAAAAATATGCGATCGAAAATGTTGATCCCATAAGATTTTACAACCAGATTCACATTCAATAATTTTTTTTAATTTGTTCACTTTTAAAACTTCATTCTCATTTATAAGAATTGCATTATTGTTTTAGAAATAAAATAGGTCTTCTCATTGGCGATATTTAGATAAAAGAAAGTATGCGTATAGCAAAAATGATTATTTCAAATTATCAATCTTTTTTCTTTTAGTGTTTCTATTAAAACTATTTGAAAATTGTATCTGTTTGCTTTTATCTTAATTTCATTCTTTTATTCAACTTTTATACTTTTTCCACTCTTTTCTTTCACATAAAGACAGCTTTAGTAATTGTCTTTGGCAATTTTAAAAGGTAAAATATTGATTTTCGAGGAAAAAGTGTGTTTAAATACTCTCCTTTGATGAAAATAAGAAAGCCAGGAAAACGCATGTGTAATACATTTTAAAAACGAAAGACAGTTTATAAGTTGAGTGGTAAAAAACTTCCCCTAAAACAGATGGTTTTGGCTTAGTCAACCTTGTGTTTGAAATTGTTACTAGAAATAAAAATCCATTTAGCTCTGGATGGTTACTTCAATAAAAAAACGTTAACAACTGAAGTTTCAGAAATGATTACTTTTAGAACATCTTTCTTTATTTCTTAAGTATTAAAAGGTTTCTAAGTAACCTATAGTTGAACAGCCTAGTATCGAATATAATGATGCACTGACTGAATTTTATAGATTATACTCTCTAAATAGATAGATGTAGACTTGAAAGTAGATTCTCTTTAAAACATTATCTGATAAATTCTTAAATTTTCTAAAAAATTATGTCTAAGATACATAAGATCAATCTTTCAGTAATTTAATTTGAAATGGATATCACTGATAAGATTTCGAATCAGTCATAATCTTGATAAGATTTGTCAGTAATTGAGAGAGAAATATATATATGTATATATGTGTGTGTAAATGTATATATATATATATATATATATATATATATATATATATATATATATATATATATATATATATGTATATATATATATATATGTATATATATATATATATATATATATATATATATATATATATATATATATATATATATATATATATATATATAAATATATATACATATATATATATATTTATATATATATAAATATTTATATATATATATATATATATTTATATATATATATATATATATATATATATATGTATATATATATAAATATATATATATATATATATATATATATATATATATATATATATATATATATATATATATATATATATATTGTCTTTTACATAGGTAATCAAAATTATTTTCATATAATATTCAATATACAATATGTTGCTAATAATTAAATAACATAATTTCTATAAGAAATTTGTACCTTTATTTAATAGATATTCTTTAACTGCTGTACTGTATTACTAATAATGAGTAATGTTCAAAACAATAGCATCTCATATAATTAGTACATTGTGTATGTATTTTGACATGCGTGCATGTATAAATCATTGGGAATAATAAAATTGTTTGGATGATAACAAACAATTAATAACACACTAAATTTTTATTTCTAACGCAAATATCGAAAAATGTTTCACATTATGTATGAAATATACTCAGAATTATAAAAACTATTTTATATAAAGAGAGAGCATAAGAATTTCATCATAATATTGTATCATTCAGATACTAAGCTAAGCAAGATTTCTTAGAAGCCTTTTGTGATTATTTTTTGCAAATAGATTAAAAATTCAGTTATATTGAAAGTTGTTCTTAAAATAAAAATTAATTATGTTTCACACGTCATAATTAGCCAATAGGAAAAAAATTTTAAACACTAAAATTTCTTGTGCTATCAGTTTTGCCTGTAAACAATTTTATTAGGTTTTTGAATGATCTTGTAATAGAAAATTTAGTGATAAAAAATACCTACAACAATGTGTATTGTAAATAAAAATTGTTTGACTAATAGAATTACAATATTTTGAGTCCAACTCAACAATTTCTTAGTTTTTCAATAAATTCAATGCGATCCACAACAATATTTTAAAACTTTATTCACACACGTTATTATAATCAAATTCAGCATTACATGCAGCATGCAATGAATCATTTATGAAATATTATTCCTACAAATAATGATTACGCATTCTATTAGAAAAATAAGATATTGAAAACAAGCAAAATACGTTAGTCAATTAAAAAATATAATTCATTACATTACATTATAAAAAATTGGCTATTTTTCACTCACTATAAACGGAAAATAATACCGCAAAACAGTGGAAATGAAAACAAGTGACAAATTATCCACCAGTGCAAGCAATGTTTTTCCATTCTACAAACTTGAGAATTTTAAAATTGGTATTAAATTTTCTCATTAAGACAAACGAGATCTTTAAAAAAACTTGGTTATAAAAATACTTTTAATTAAAAAACCTTATTTCTTAAGCATTCCTCCTTAAAAATTATAATGAATGATTGTTTAAATTGTTAATTTATATAGGTTATTTCATCTAAAGCATCATACGAGACACAATCCAAAAGTTTTTGAGACTAACTGAATTTTTAATAAAAAATTTTATTTACCAAACCTTAGGAACGATAAAATTGATTATTTCCAGCACAGATACAATTCTGTTGGCTAATTTTCCAAATATTAAATACTTGAATCTATTTATTTACTGGAATCGATGAAAAATACATTTGCATCAACGTCATCATCATCCTCGAAATAAAAATAGCATTTACATAAACTTTTTTTTTAATTAAAATTACTTAAAAGTCATACATAGATAGATTATGAGAATATTTTGGATTTTTTTTTTTTTTTTTTTTAAAAAAACTCAGCGAAGATTTTCAATTTATTTTCTTAATGTGTTGGAATTTCAAAAAATAGTAAATATAATTCATCGCCAACCCTAATTATAAAAATAACACAATAATCACCAATTTTAATTAATTTTAGGGTTTCTTTTTTAATGATTCTAATAAACTCTTCTTTTTGGTACTTAATTAAATTCTCAGTACAATCCAATAACAAACCTTTTTCTAACATACAGTTATTTATGAATAGTTTTAGGGAAATGATGGTTCCATTGTTAAATCATTTAGTATCATTTGTTAAGTATCGTAAATATTATCAATCGACGTAACGCACATATTATCCGAGATTTGTAACCAACAAATATCTTCTTGTGTTTCATTCATTCTGAAAAGTGTTGCACTTTTCTGAAATTTTGTAAACAATTTAAATGTAATAAGTACTTTTATTTATTTTGATGAACTGAACGTTTATTTCAATTGAACATCTATTTTTTTATTTAATTACGCTTTGAAATTATAGGAAACCATATCCATATTTTCTTCTGTTTTAAATTTTATTACGAAACACTGAGTGCAATTAGATGAAATAAGACCGTCAACTGGGATAAAATGATTACTACAATTACATTAGGATTTTTAAAGTTAAATCACTTTTTATCATTTTTTATCTCCATGTATATTTTTGTAAATTTTAGAGTGACCTGCGTAACAATGCATGAACATTTATTTCGTATTTCTTTCTTGAATTTTCATTTCATTACGGGAAATAAAATTTACAATGTATTATTTTTCCCAGGCCTATTTTTCTGAAAACGTACAATATTAATCACATTTGATAAAATTTTTTCATATATAAATATAATATTCATAGTAAATTTTATTTGTATACGAAAAATATATAAATAAAATATATGCCGAAATAGACACACAAATTAAATTCGGAAAAAATTGCAGAGTTAAAATATATCCCAAGCAAAAATTTAAAATTAAAAAATAAGAATGAATACTGTAAAAGGTTCAAGATTATAATGAACTATAATTCTTGCAATCCTTTAATACTAAATTCGAATAATTGAAAGTCTTAATTAAAATATAATTTAGCTAAAACTTCAACAGCTCTTAAATTAAAAATAGGACTTACGAAAAGAACCTTTTTTTTTCTAAACTATAACTTCAAACAAGTTTTATTTGTGCAGACAATACTTATAAAAATATACTTTAACAACCATTATTAGTAAAGGATTAGAATTTTAAATTATATATATGGTGTCAATCTTAAAATGATAAAAATCTGGAAAAAAACTATGCATTTAAAAATGATTAATGATATATTAAATGTGTACAGCAAAATATTTTTTGTCAAAGCTTTAAGTTATAATTATGATAAAAGAAAAGACAGAAGATTTGTGAACACTTTCTCATAGATAATAGTAAAAAAAAATTAAATATATCACTTTTGAGTAATCTTCTAATCCTTTTTCTTAGGAACCTGTCACTGTTGTCAGCTTACAATATTGATTCAGATAAAATAGATTTAAAGCAGGAAATTTTATCAGAATTAATATAAGAATTATGATAAAAATTCAGGCATTTATGTGCTCAATTACTTAATATTTAAATATATATTTAGAAAACACATAAAATGTACACACTTTGTTATTGTTACAAGATTCCACTAATTTAGTCTTTAAATCAGTGGTTTCCAACCTTTTTGTACTGGCACCCCCCTTTAAAAAACAAATTGTTGCGTCCCGTTAATTTATATAAAAATCAAATTTCATAAATACTCAACTGATATTATAATTTATTTAATTGACTATAAAATAATATACAGTATTATGTAAAAATATAATATATTTATTATAAGAAATATAATAACAAAACAAAAAAAGAATATATAATTAATACTACTACAGCATAAAAATTTAATGCGACTGTTGAGCTTGTTTTTCAGCACAAATTTTCTCAAACCGTGGTATCATTGAAGAAATCACGGTTCTCAGTTCCTTTACAATCATTAAGCGAGATCGATACTTTGTTTTTAAGACATCTACTGTAGAAAAACCAAAATAAAATGCATTTTATTGAACTCCAGACTGGATAACCTTTTCTTTGATACGACACAAGCCGTTTTGATCTAAACCCCTAATTTTTGAAATCTACTTCAACCCTTTTTTTGGCTTATGTCTGATGGATTTTATTCGTTTTTAAAAATGAAAACAAAAATTAAAACACTTACCTTCACAGAAGCCAAATGTACTGGACAATTTGCACAAGCACTTTTTTAAAGCTTTTTTGCACTGACAATTTAAACTATTTTATTTCGCAGCAGCCGAAGTCTAGTGGCAAATAATGCATTGTTTTAAGTCTACTTCCTTTTTATGTGCAGTTAAAAAGTAGATCTTGTTTCGCTTGGTTTCGAAATCAAAACTATCAGTCAAATCTTGCAACGCGTTTTTGTGAAAATTCCCGTGAACCGAGTTCAATGATATTTGGTATACTTATAATATAAGGGTCCGATGACAATGCAATATTATGAAAAATAATTTATATATGATATCAGAATGATAAAAAAAATATTCTTTACTTTTTAGTGCATTTTATAAAAGCCTGTAATTTAATTTTTTTTACCAATTTATTTTCATTTTCCATGATTCCATGATCCATTCATTTTGGCGCCCCTAGATAATTGCGCTCCCAACAGCCGCCCGGATTTCCCTACCCTGTGGCCGTCCCTGTATATATCAACGTGGTTATCGCAAGCACTACGAACGAACTAATTATGTTCTAAGAAAACAGAAACAATCAGATGCTTCTGTTTACTGAAGTTTGGCGCGAGTTAGCCCGAGAATACCCGGGATGTTGCGAGTGCTCATCTTTAGTTTCCACGCCCCACCGGTGCTCGGCTCCAAACGCGAAAGCGAGATATTTCGTTCCAAGAAGAATATGGATGGGTTGTTTTAGCATTTGTACCCGAAAAATTCGTGGCGAGGATTGTGTATTATGTATACTGCTGATTCATTTTTTACACCTATTCGACTTTTTTGGTTCGTAATCGAAAATGATATTTTGGAAACAGATGCATGCCCCTTCTGGGGGGCGCGCTCCACAGGTTGAAAACCACTGCTTTAAATTATGTTAAATGGAAAGAAAATTATAATACTCATGGTGTTCGGCAAATTAGTGTGTGTTTACAATTGTTTTTCCAACTTCTGTGTTTACAGACGGATCTACCAATTAAAAAATGCTTCGTGAATAGATAAAAATTTGTATGTGAAATATTCTTAAATCTAAAATAATTTTATGGAAAATGTAAAATTCTGTCTTGGATGCTTGAATGTTTCCATACGTAACATACATATAAATATCTTGGATATATGAATGTTTCTGTACATAACATATATTTTCTCGATTTTATAATATGACATATTAATCATCTTCTTACATATGTCCAGATTAGATCCCCCTTGCCACATTTAGTCCTTACACTGTACGCTCTTTAAAGTAAAAGAATTTGTTTTTTTAGAATTGGAGCAACTTTATTATATTTAAAATTTGATTATGGTAAAGTAAATTATAAAATCATTGAAAATAACACGTTTTCTAACGTTGAATATCATCAAACAAATGCATGCATGATTGTTTCTCAATCTACAGTGTTCACACACACACACAATGAGCTGCTTTGATTATAATTTAAAATATTATTTTTATTGAACTGAGAAATAATGAAATACAAGAAAAATAACTTTGAAATAGGTCTTCGAATGAAAAGCCAAGTAAAAATGTTTTTCAGAAAAAATCAAATCCAAACCATGAAACTTTATCCTAAAAATAGGAAAATATGGTAAACATGTGGAAAACCATCCACACAATGAAATAAAAGGATATAAAGGCGTTTTATTTGAGATTCAATTTTGACAACTACTGAAAAGAAACCTTCATAGGGTTGGCGTCAGGCAAGAAAATTCCTGTCTTTGTCGAAGGATAAGATCATCCTTCGACTGTGTTTGCATGCAATCTAGGTTTTGAAGAAAATATTAAGGCAACCCCAATTTATTGTATTTCTCGTGACAAATGTGAAACTGTTTCTGTTGAAGGACAGTTAAAATTTTTTCAATAAGCTATAAAATCGGATATTTAAACTATATGAGCAGTAGTAAAATTGAAAATTCAAATAATTGGATGATATATATGTTAAAATCTTAAAGTGATGTGACATTCCAGATTTGATATAGACTTATTCGAATTAATATAGAATACAAATGTTCCCCCGACCCAAACACTTTAAAGCTTTTAATAATGAAGTTGGTGAAAATAAATGTATATAAATTTATTCATAAAAAATACGCACAGTATATATTCAGATAACTATTAAGAATACAAACAAATGCTATGCATCTCACTGAAGTTTCATTTTCACAAATTAAAAGTTCAATATAATGCGTGCTATTATGCTTTTTATTATTGAACTGTTTACTTTGCATATTAATTATTATTTTTATTTAAATATTAAAATAATATTGTGTACGAGTTAATATTATTTTTAATTATATTTTATATCTGGTGGATTAAACTTAGAAAAATTTGTGTATTACATTAGTATTTTTAAAATTTATGTGTAGTCATAAATATTTATCTACGATATAATTTATGTAAACAATTTTTTATTATACGTTACTTTATTTCTTTCTATAATTTAACAGACAATTAAAATTCAAATAAACACTTCACTGTATTTAAAGATTTATTATTTTAATCGTTAAGAGATTTCATTTACCAATAATTTTAAGTAATAAAATGTGTCCAAACAAATGTGAACATAATTTAGCAGGTAGTGTTTTAACAAAACCTAATATCATTGCAATTTACAGTATCATAATCACATAGTTTAACTATGGAATTTTGTCTATTAGGGAAACAACGGTATAACATAGGATATATAAATAAGTATAAATATGATATTTATTGATTTATATGCACCTATGAGATACTAAAACGAAAAGTTATAATAAAATTTGATATTTTTGACAAATACTAGAAATCGATAAAGAATAATATAGTTAATAAATTAGATATACATCTAAAATATATCAATATTTTTTATTTTTATCATAGCTTCTAACTCTCAAACAAAAGAATCGAATTTTGAAACAATAATCAACATTAACCCTATTAAATTAATTTGTTTCGAATGTTTCTCATTAAAGCAAATGCTTCAACTCAAAATTTTTAAAACAATGTTTAAGTCTTTACTATACTACTTTCAAAAAAAGGTTTAAGTCTTTACCATACTAAACGCAGCTTTCTTTCAAATTATTTTAGAAAAATGTAGAAAATAATTAAAACATGGTTTTAAATACTTTCCAACAAATACAGATCCAAACTCACGAATTGAACTCAAAACTAAGTAAAACAATATTTTTAAAAAAAATGTTGTGTTAGGATACTCCTCATTCTCTTCACATGATGGCGCTTGTGTCATTGGGAGAGAGGAGAGGAGGGATTCCTCTCCGGCGGAGAGAGATTGCACTGGTAATAATTTTCATTTTAAGGCGAAATTAGGTTTAAATAATATTTTACAGAAGTTTGATTCCAATGCAAACGATATAAGTTTATATCTTGTCCACTTCGAAAGACAAGCTAAAAGAATTGAAATCAAAAAAGAACTTCAGGTTGCGCATTTAATTGAATTACTGCCGTATGATGTTGTGCAAATTATAGCAAGAGAAGATGAAGAAGTCCCCGAGGATTATGATAAAGTAAAAAGTTTACTTCTCAAAAGATATAAAATAACTCCGGAAAAATTTTGACAGTTCTTCACGAAGCACCATAAGAAACCAGAAATAAACTGGCGAGATTTTGCTTACGAACTTAAAAATTATTTCTTCGAATGGATCAGTGGACTTGGAATACGATCATTTAAAGAGCTATGTGATCTAATAATAACCGATCAAATAAAACGCAAAGTTTCCTTAGAAATTGAAGAACATTTTATTGATGTTTGGTCAAATTTTAAAACTCCAGAAGAAATAGCATGCAAATTGGATGATTATGAAAATGTCAGAATCAATACTAATGTCAAACCGAAAGAATTTCCTCGCAAAAAATATTTCAAGATATATAATTATAACGAACAAGAAGAACAAAAATATTCAGCAGAGTCAAAACATATTCCTCCGTATGTTAGACAACAAAAATTTAAAAATTTTCGGAAAGAAAAAAATTTTGAAAAAAGAACTGTGAAAGAATGTTATATTTCTGAAGATACACATTTTGCAAGAAAATGTTCAAAAAGATTTAAAACAAATAATAAGAAAAGCGATGGTCTAACAGCAGAAATTCGCTCCCAATTATTAAAAGAAAAAAGAACGGAAATTGAAATAAATCCTCTTCAATATGAGGATAATACCCCAGTAAAAGCTCTCGTAGATTCTGGGTGCCAACTTCTAGTCATAAATAATGACTTTATTCTAAAATCAAAAACAGAAAAAGGAAGAGTTATTTTAATCAGTGCTTTTGGAGGGAAGATAGAAGCCGAATTAATGAGCTTTCAAGTAGCGTTAAAAAAGGAAAATAATAAAATGTTTTCGAAACCCATCGAAATAATTGCAGCTGTTACAAATAAAATCCAAGGGCAATGTATAATGCTAATGAAAGTTTTCAATTTATTGGAAAATGTAGTGCAACAAGAAAACAAGAAGTCTGCCGCCTGCTTTGTTTGGGGTCGCAAGAAATTGAATATCATAATGAGACTGCTGAATCATCACACGCCGAAAATATGGGTGACGTTCTCTGTTCAAATGACGCCACGAATCTGGGTGTTTCAGATGATGTGGAAGTACTGGAAGCCGTAACAAATTGTAAATTGAGCCAATCATTACAATTTAAAAGAAAACAACAAGAATGCGCCTCTTTGTATGAAGTGAAATCTTCTTTATCATGTGGCAAGGGTAAATATTTTGAATTAGATGGCATTTTATTCCACAAAGAGAAAGTTAGTCTGTAAAGCAGTTAATTTTACCGAAATGTCGCCATCCGAAAGTTATGGATTTGGCTCATACCTCTGTTTTTGGAAGTCATATGGGATTAAAGAAAACAAAAGAGAGAATTAGATATAGTGTTTACTGACCGAATATGTCAAATGATATTTTAAATTTTTGCAAATCATGTAAAGAATGTCAATTATGGTCCCCTGAGAAGTCTTCCGATAAAATTCTTATTTCTCCAGTACTTAGACCAGACCTACCGCTTGAAGCTGTGAACGTAGATATTATCGAGCCGATTGAACCTTCGTCTGCACATAAACAAAAATATGTTTTAGTACTGATTGATCAACATTCGAGGTGGCCAGAGACTATTCCTTTACGTTCTCTAACAGCAATAGCAATTTGTGATGCTCTATTAGAAATTTTTATGAGGACTGGTATTCCAAATGTTATTGCCAGTGATCGAGGGACTAATTTTACTTCTAAATTAACACAAGAATTTAGTAATCGCTTAGGATGTTCTCCCAGATTTTCAGTACCAGCGTATGCCGCCAGCAATGGATTGACTGAAAGATATAATAATGTTCTGAAAAGCTCTCTTCATCACGTCATTCGATCAGACCCCAGTATTTAGGATAAATATATCCTTTATTTACTCTTCGCTTACAGAGAAGTGCCGAATTGACTACTGGCGTTTCTCCCTTCTAGCTTTTGTACGGGAGAGAAGCAAGAAGACCTTTAAGTGTTTTGAAATCAAGCTGGACTGGTGAAATCCCTATTCCATTAAATGTGAGTAAATCTGTTGTTACAAGATCAGAAGGTAAAATTTGAAAGAGCCGTCGAACAAACCTCATTGATAGCTGCTGGAAAACAACAAGCCTACACCGACTACTTCAATCGCCGGAATGTTCCTAAGGAATTTAAGGTGGGTGATCATGTTTATTTATTGATTCCAAACTTTTCTAACAAATTGTATACCAGATGGACAGATCCTGGTGAAGTAATTGAACACTGCCCACCTACTTCCTACACAGTTAAATTCCTAGATGGAAATATTAGACATTGCCATATAAACATAATCAGAAAATATTATCCAAGATTCAATGCTGTGGGAATTATCTTTGAAGACGACGAGGAATTTGGTGAAATTCATGCTTCAAGACTTACTAGTAAATTACATACCGAAGATCCTCTGCAAAATGTATGCATGCAGCATTTATCTAGATATGACAGGGAAAAGATTTTGAGTTTATTACGTAATTATAAGACTTTGTTTACTGGAAATGTGAAAATAGTCAAAGTTGATGAACATAAGATCATATTAGAAGAAGGGAAACAGCGTAAATAACCTTATGTTTACAGAATTCCAGAGGCTCTTAAATCCCAAATAGATGACGATTGATGAACTATTGGAATTAGATCTAACAGAGGAGAGCTCAGCTGAAATAGCACATCCGGTGGTATGTGTAAACAAAAAGGATGGAGGAATTAGGATGTGTATGGACTACAGATCTCTTAATTCTGTTTAAAAGGATGATTTTCCTATGGAAGATTCAATGCAATTAATCCATTGTATTGGAAACGCTAATATTATTTCTACGTTGGGTCTACTGAAGGATTACTGGGCTATTCCAGTAGAAGAAGATAATTCAGAAGGTGATTTCACCTCATTCAAAACCCATAGATCTCAATATCGTTTCAAAGTCATGCCATTTGGGTTGAAAAATGTCGCCGCTACATTTCAAAGGGTGATGAATAAAGCATTATCTTCCTTTAAGGAATTTTCACGTGCTTACATTGACGATATAGCTATATTTTCGAATAATTTAGAAGAACATTTATTGCATCTAAATATTATTTTAGAAAAATTAAAGGAACTCAACTTTACTGTCAATATAAACAAGTGTGATTTTGCCAAGACTCATATCATGTTCTTAAGACATATTATTGTCTCTGGTGAACATCAACCTGATCCGGAAAAAGTGCAAGTTATACAGCAACTTAAAAGACCAACAACCAAAAAGGATCTTAGAGGTGTGTTAGAATTGTGTAACTTTTATCGTGAGTACATTCCTAAATATTCCGATTTAGTATATCCATTAACTGAGCTTACTAAGAAACGTGTGCCTGACAATATTCCCTGGATTGAAGTACACGATACAGTGTTTATATCTCTAAAACAAGCCTTAGTTAAGGCACCTTCACTTCACACTCCATCACTAGGTAAGCCTTTATAATTTACTCTGATGCTTCTCAGGTAGGAGTTGGTGCTTGCCTGTTTCACCGTGCCAATGATAAGATATATGCAGCTTCGTATGCTAGTCAAAAATTGACTAAACAATTCTGGTCTACAATTGAACGCGAGGCTTATGCAATTGTGTGGTCGTTGAAAGCTTTGAATTCATAATTTTTGGTTCAGAAATTTTAAAGTTTGATACTGATCACAATCCCTTACCATATTTGACCAAATGTGCACCTCAATCACCTCGTATTCAGAGGTGGGTGAGATATAATACAACTATCAAACTTTCTGCACAGGAACTAAGATGCCTGGTGCAGATGCTTTATCTAGATTTTTTCCAGATAAAACTGACTTCTGAGTGCTTAGTGTAAAAACTCTCTTTGTGTAAATATATTCCAATGAAAATATTTCATTTTATTTGTACCTTTTTATTAGATATATTGTTTGTTTACATCATTTGTATTGGTATATTGTTAATTTACATTAATGGTATTGGTATATTGTTTTTTTAAATTAATTTCAATTATATATAATTAGTGGATAGATTTATTATAATTTTGTTTTATATATTTTTATATACAGATTATTAATATTGATTATTCTAAGCATACTTGTGAATTTTAGGTAATTCATTTGCAAATAACTTTTTCTAAATATGTGTAATTATTTTCTAATTATAAGTTCATATTTAATTTATGTTTAATATTCCTTTAATTGTTTGCAAAAATATTAAGTCTGTGTTTCTTTTGTATTCTAACATATTTAATTCAGTTATATGTTTATGTGTAACATACCCCAAAACTTGAGGGAAGGGTGTAATGTTAGGATACTCCCCTCATTTTCTTTACATGATGGCGCTGTTGTCATTGGGAGAGAGGAGAGGATGAAGTCCGATCCTGCAGGAGAGATTGTCTTTGACCAGCGAACGAGGAGATTTAGCTGGCTCACCTTGGGTGTTTGTTCTGTTTGCCGTGTAGGGCTATAATCAAATTTCTATTAATTATAATTTTAATATACAATACTATTAATTTTAATTTTTAAATAAATGTTTGTATTTCTTCGAACTGTGCTTTCTTCTACAGAACAGACACTACAGTTAATTTAAAATTCTTGCTGTCAAAAATTTTGTGTATTTTACATAGGTGATCAAGCTTTTATCATATCGTGGCGAACTCTCATTCATTTCTCGTCCGGAAAGTCCACTAACTCACGGCTTTAAATGACAGGAGCAAAATTTTGTCGCCCGCTTTTGAAGTGGCACCTCATATCATTAAAATTTTCTGATGGCACCAAAATTTTCGAGACTTTTTACCAACTATCCCACTAAACAAGCTACGCCAGAACACATCCTTGAGTGCCTGGGGTTATCCAAGCATGATTTATCCTTTGATCGTGCTTGATATTTTGAGGGTGTTCAACGTTATGGACCTCATCTGGCACTGCTGGCCAAAATGGGTGTGCAACAACAACACTCATTCATTAATTCATCCTTGAATGTTCAAACTAATAGGCTTTAGATATGAATAATATAAATGCTAATGTTAAATAAAATGTAATGCTAAAGTTGATAAACTGAGGAATCTAGAAAAGAAAAATTAAGATCGAAAGAGAAAACAAACAAACTTTCATAGTTAATTCTCATTGATGAAATTTATTATAATTCCAATTTTAAAAAATGCTCAAATACCAATTATAGATGTTTATCAATCATTCAAATAAATAAAATAAACTAGTAAATAATTGATATTCAAAAACTTGCGCTAAACAACAACTGCTGGATTACCATGGGTATGATGATCAGGAGAAAATTTCCTCTTCCTCCAGATCAATGTCAAAATTGAGGAAGTGGATCCTCTGGTAGTGCCATCTACCGTAGGAGTTTAGAGCAAAGAGTCGTACTTTCATCTTCTTTGTGTTCCTACTTGTTAAGAGAAAGATGCACCCTACTGACTTAAATTCGCATAGCCAATGGCAAAGCGTGCTTGGCTTGTCCAGTTGTCATAAGTAACAACAACAACAACAAACACATCTGCGAGACAACTGTGTTTGGAAAACCAGACTTATTGGGAAACACAGGCAGACATTAAGAAAGACTATGTAAATACCAGACGTAAGACCACAGTAGCTATAATGACTCCTAGGTGGAATGAACATCAACAGAATCCAAAATCGGACTATACTTCTCAAAAAAATGCATATACATAATAATTGTGCTAGAGCAGTAAGTTTAAAACCTCTTGTGGCATATGTAAGGTAGAAATGTTGAGTACATATGCTAGAATCATAATATTATGACTGCAGATCATTGGAAGTAATCATCATAAAATGATAATTCACATTAATCACATTGCTCAGTCATGTTTCGGAATTATGAGGACATAGTTGTACTGCTTCCGAGATCGACTCAATCAGCGGGCATTAGCTCTCAGAGAAATGTGATCTTTTGGGGAGAAAGTGAGGGATGCCATTATTCTTATCATTCTGAATCCCTCCAGTAGCTAGAATGGTTTTTGAAGAAGGATATATCATTTACAAATATAAAGAACTTGTATGTATATGTTCATTTCAAAAAGGATTCAAGTATTTTTAACTCTGCCAAAATCTAATATATTTTGCTTTTCATTTTAACTTGAAAAAAATAATTTCAAAAATTTATTTAACGAATGAAGCAAATAAAGAAATTAATGAGATTGAAGACAGTATTTCTTCTTCGTGAGGTCATTTTGTTATAATGCAAAAGAAAAAATGTTGAGAATCCTTTTATGTAGATTGAAACAGTCGCTGTGCTGATCGAAACATTCACTGTGCGGATTGAAAGTCTCTTTTTTTCCCCTCTTTCTGATTTTTATTCTTTAAAACAATGAGTTATGCTGAAAGCCACATAGATTTCAAACACCAAGCTCGTGTGTTAACAAATTTGATAGTCCGCAGTTTTTGCTATGAACTTTTTTAATTAGTTTAGTTGTCTGTGCTTTTTATATTGTTAATGTTAGGAAAAAAAGATAGCTTCTAAATAATTTTTAACATTTTACATGTATTCATTATATGAAAAGCTTTTTCTTTTTCAGTGCTCTTACCATTTCATTTCATATACCTCAAGATGAAATGCAATAAGCGAACTTATATTTTAAAAATGTCTAATGGCTTGAATAGTTGAATAAACAATAAATTGTCATAAAGCAAATTTCTGTCCTATTTTATACATTATTAGATTTTGAATCTCTGAAATATACAACTAGTTTTGAACAAGAAAATTAAAAATGCCATTATTTTGAAATACATTTATGCAAAATGAGATTTATAAAATATTCTTAAGAAATAAATCTTATTTTACTTATTTTTTAGTTTCAGTTAAACATTCACAATTTTTTTTTTCATATTTTTATAATTAAGGAAGTTTTACAATTAAATTTCAAAAGTATTTGTTGTACATATTTTTCATAAATAATAATATATTTTTGAAAAGAATAATATTTATTCATAAATTATATAATTCGATTCATCAGACTTTAAGAATTATTACAAAAAATATCTAAAAAACATTTTACATATTTCTCACAAACTTAATAAAAAATATTTTTCTTAGAAGAATTTTAGAAAATTCTGCATAAAATTTAAAACTCGAATCGACAACTGGGTGCTTATCCGTTGCTATAGTAACTACTAATAAAGTTTTTGTTAGCTTCTCATTTAACCAATTCAATGTTTGCAAATTTATCTTGCATTCGACTTGATATCCATATCTGTCGTTCGAAAACATGTTGACACATTTTGTGTAACATTTTTCTTCTTTGAAGCTCAAAAATAAGTAAATTTATAGGTGTAAATTTCTCTCTATGATAACTTCCTCATTTTGTCTATTTTAATAAAAGATAGAATGCAATTTAAGCCTATGTAGATTTCTGTCGCAAACATTTAAAATCATCTTATTTTTCCATGCTATATACTGCCCTTGAGTGTATTTTTCTTGAGTGAAAAATCACTGAATAACTTCGAAATAAAAAATAATATATGATACAGTTTGTTAATATTTGATAAAAAAAAAATCTTAATTTGTGAAAAAAGAAAAAATCAAAATTTATTAATTATATACTAAAAATCCTTAAGAGTTAAAAACATTCTTACATGAATATAAAAAAGCATTTAATTAATTTTCAGATAGTGAAATTTCAATCAAAATTTTCACCATATTTTTTATAAGCAAACTTTTTAAGATTTGACTTTTGCCATTATTAATACATGAAGGAGCGTTTTTAAATATTTTTTGTTTTATTAAGTATTTTTGTTTCCCATAACTTTAATATTTATATCTTTCATAGTACATTTTTATAGCATATGATGTATATAATCCTTATTCCATAGATATAATTAATTTAAATTTTGATGCTTCAAAATTCGTTTTAAATAATTCAATACATAAATGATTAAAAACAATTTAAATACCACAGGTTCATAAGGAATACTTTATTAATATAGTTACTAATATAGTAAAATCTCCTTTTCTAATATATTGTGTATGCTCTTTAGTATGTAATACAGGTAGGATTCATTTAGGGATTGAATCATACAAGTGCGGAATAGTATTTAGGAGAATATTGTGTGATTCTTCATAGAGATATTCTAATGAAAATGCCTGTAAAAGATATTCCTGATTTTCCTTTAATAAACAAATCTTATTATCATTACATTTCAAAGTATATGTGCAGGTCAAAATAGATTATTTACTTCAGCATCATATTTGTCTCATCATTATTGAACAACTCTCATTAAATGAATCAAACTATCATCATCCTTGTTAATTCCATCTTCCGCAGAAAATAAAATGTATTTCCAAGATAGACTTTATCACCTAAAACTTCTCTATATTTCTACTCGATTACTCTTTACTTCAGATTTACAGTTTGACCCGTAGAAAACTGCGAAACGGCAGCTTCTATCGTGATAGAACCACCTCTGTACTTGACAGAGGGGAGGAGAAAACTAAGAATATATGCTGATGCCGGTACAGGCTCATTACAATAGTACATCTATCTCAGTTCTGTTTTAGGAATAAAAGGGGAAAATGATTCTTCAGATCAGATAAATATTTTTCACTAATCAATTGATGAAGCTATATCATTATGGCAACTAGGCAAAGAAAATTGGAAATTAATATGACAACTAGCTGATGTCTCTGACAATTGGTTGAGGAATTGCGGCTCTGTCGTAAATGTTTTTGGAGGTAACTTCTTACTGTAATCACTGATACTGGATAATCTAAAGTCTGATTGAGCTCTGTGGTCACTTTGTTGTAGTTGTTTTTCTTTTATATATTACAACCCACTAAATTATCTTGATTTCTTCTCAGCTTCTGCTTCCATTCACTGTTTTACTGTGCTGAAATTACCTCGTCGTGCTCTGTATATGCTATTATGCCTCTAAATATTATACTTCCAGAAAAAAAAACCCAAAAAAGCTGGGTTTTTTTAAAATTACATTTGCTTTAGTAAGTCAGTCTCCTACAGCTTGATTTCTTTAATAGCCTGTGAGGTTTGATATTTTATATTTTTAATCTAACACCAGTATGAATTAAACTTCATTAGTTACCTATAGTCCATCACACGCAGTTTACATTAAAAAAAATTCCTACCAATGATTATATATGAATACTCATGCAGACACACACACACACATTCAAACATATTTATTTTTATTGACAAATAATTCTGTTAAATTGATTCATGTAATCTTACAAACATGGGAACTTAATAGCTAGAAAAATGATAACACCTTTTTCTTCTTTCCTATATCGTTAAATTAATGTATCACCAACCTTTCCTCATGAAGTTTATAATTATGCATGACGCACTAGTTAAATTTAGAAAATCAAACTATGAGAATTGTCTAAATAAAAACCAACCTCTTTAAATTCTTTTTATTTCACTTCTATTTAAATCTAGTTCTATACGGGATTCCTTCCATTTCTTTAAGAAATTTTAACAATTTTTTTCTTGTGAAAGAAATGTGAAAACGAAGATAAACAAAACAGTTATATCATTTCAAAACATAATTTAATTTTAATACATTCTTAATGTCACTACATTTGTAGTAGAAAATTTTTGATAAGAAATTTTATGATCATTTCCAAATGTGCAATTTTGTTTTTATTTACTGATCAATACATAAAAATTAAGTTTAATTTAAATGTATGTGTGTATATTAGTATTAAAGGTAAATAACTAAAGTAATCAAAAACAATTTAACATTTAAAATGGTAACAATAATTCTGGATAATTTTAATAGTTTTACTTGATTCCCCACCAATTTGAAGTTATTTTAGTTCACAATAAAAAAAAGGATTTATAAACTAAACCGATTTGCAAATATTAACCAATAAGTTGGAAGTTCAAGATAAATTGGCTAAAATTCTGCAAATTTAATGAGAAAGTTATTGCAAAATTGCATCGAAATAGCTTTCTTCAGAGGAGTGGTAGCGTCAATGATAAACATAAAAGCGATAGACTTAAAACCAGATGTTTAAGAGAATAGCTATTCTATGAAATATGATTAATTGTGTACTTTTGAAATTACTGATGTAAAAATAATTTCGAGATAACTTTATCTAGACGAGTTGCGATAGGGCTACATGACGCTTAGAATCAGTTCAAAGAATGAGTGGCATTGTTAAATCCCACTGTGTCGTGCTGAATAAGATTATGAAACCGATTTTTCTAACTGAAGGTTAAAATTATTCGAAATTCCCTTTATTGAATTATTTCTTTTTCAGATGACTGATTTTTACGATTTACTTCACATCGCAAATAGAGTGAAATTCCATCTTAGCTTGGATTCTAGTTTATGAATCTAATTGGAAGAACTATATCAATCTATGCAACAATAATCAAGTGTCAGATTATTAGAGGCTTATATGCAAAAATGATTGGCAATTTATGTCAGGAAGAAATATTTAGATATCAAACATGATTCCAAAATTCTTCCGTTCAAGATAAATCATTGTTTGTTTTACTAAATAAATATTTAAGATCTCTCATTTAATGAATAGAAAACGAATACATATGAAAATGGGGGGTATTGTTCTAGTACGAAGAAGAGTTTCTCTAGGTTGGTACATAAGCACATAGATATTGTAACATGGTATTTAAAATTCGAAAAGTTCAGAGACATTATTCTATATCCTATTATTTATAGTTCACCATGTGTCAACAGCTTCATTTTGCAAAAGGTAATACTAGCTACCAAAGTAGTAGCACAATAACTTGGACAAAAACTGTCGTCCAAATGACATGATCGTCACCATCTATCGACCTTAATCCAAATGAGTATGTGTAAGAAATACTCATAAATAATACTGTTTCTTTCTTCTACTCCCTCTTCGAATCCAATATTGGTTTAAAGCTGCTTTACATGTTTAAGGATATTGCTTGGAACGGCGCCAGTTGTATAATAATCGCAACTAGTGTACACAAAAAGATATTGTATACCAGCTAGCGAATGAGAACGAAAACAGCTCGAACTTTTTACATTGAAACATATTTGAATTTTTCGGATTAATTGAAAATGTTGCAATATTTATTTCAAGAACCAACAAATCTTTTATATAATATTAATTATCAAATTTATAAAATGGTGCCACGATAAGCAGGACTTCTAAAATTTCTTCCTTGAATGAAAAGCCTTTTCAGTCATTTTTTTTCAATGGCAGATTGTAGACAGTTACAACTGCAACAGAATCTATTAATCTATTGTTCTCTGATACCAAGGAACCTGCCATACACAGCGACCTCTTAGCCGCCGAGGCGTTGCACCGGGTGCACCAAAGGGGGTGGACCACCATCGCACCCTCACACATGCCACAGGGACCCGTTCATAGGGTAGGCATCATTCATACTTCATTCACATACACAAGGAAAGGACAAAGACAGGATAGAGAGAAAGTACATCCATGCCTGAACCGGGATTCGAACCCAGTACCTCCATATCCGTAGTCAGGCACGCTGACCACTAGACAAGTTGGCCGGCTTTTCAGTCATTTTTATAATCAAGAAAAATGGGTTGCCTCTTATAAAAAAGATAGATGTCTAAACATATATGTGTAATAATATAATATTAAAAAAAAATATCTACAAATACATTTGGTAAAGTAAAAATTCCATTTGTGAAGCATAAATGGGTGAATTATGGACAAAATTTAAGAATGTTCATAACCAAATTACATGTACTTGTGAAAAATTCTTTCAAGAAAATGGAAGCGAATTTGCCAAATTGCCTTTAGAATAGAATTACAAAAGTAAATATCTCATGCATGTTCAATATAGAAATGAAAATAAAAGAAACTGGGCCTCATAAAATTAAGGTAACAGGAAACTGATACTTTCATATTTACCTTCATTCTCTAGCATTTTTCTGAAAGGATTTTATTTAGTGATATATTTTTAAGTTTTTTTTTATAATAATTCAGCATAAAATTTATAAAATTCAAAAATTTTAATATTCTCCCATGCCAAAATTTATCATTATAATGTGGGAAGCATTAACAATAATTCAAAAGGTTAAAGTATCAGATATGAGTTATAAATTAAAACTTAAAATTGAATTGTGTGGAATGTTTTAAAATTTTGTCGTCATAAAATTACTTTATTCTATTCTCGATAAACTGGAAAACTAAAACACAGCCAAATGTGTAAAATAAATGAGCCCAGGCGTTGCCTGGATTGATAGGTATTACCAGATATACATATTTTGGAGATAATAAATCATATAATTGATGCAGATAAATTAAATGTCACATTTTTTTTTAAAGCAAAAAAATTAGATTTTGAATTTTTAAAAGAGTAGCGTCTGTCATATAAAAAATTGCTTGGCTTAGAATCGTTTGCATATTTAAAACCTTTCTGGAATTGCGTGCTGCTATTTTGCGTTGATTAAAATAAACTAACGAACAAGGCTGAATTAAATAAAATTAAATCGTTTCGAATGATAACATTTTCTTACGAAGAGCAACATTTGATTTATAATTGTGATATCATAAAATTATCATATTAACAAAAAAAAAACTGTTTTCTTGTAAAAGATTGTTTAAAGATGAGTAATGTTACATCAGAGTATATTATATTGATAGTATGCATTAAAAGTGCGGTTTAAAAAGCAACACATTATTGCATATTGATAAAAATTAAAATATAAAAGTTAACTTTAGATTGACCACAAGGAAAAGATTCCACTAGTATCACTATAATTTTGGAGATAGTTAAATTTTGCCACCTACAAATTCACACAGATTTTGTTACCTACAAAATATATTTTATGTTATCGTTATATTTCTAATAGTAATCCTCAAAATTTCTTTACTTGACATCATAGTCATTATTCATTATCAAAGAATGCATTCCAAAATTAAAACTAAACAGGAAAAGCATTAAATCACTAATTTCTGGTGCATTCGAAAAAAGTTACGGTAAATTTACCTTTGTTTTATTCGAAAACATTAGATTGTTTTGAGACACTAAAGCTTGTTTTTCCAAATTATAATAATCAGAAAGAATAGATTAAATTTAAGTATAGATTTTTGTTCAGATATTCCTTTGGAAATTGTACCAATTCACTCCATGGATCAATAGCAGCTTATGAAGCAAAGTCATGCAACTCGAAATAACGTTTGTTCACATAAATCATAGTAATAATAATATAGATTCCTGCAGAAATTCAGAAAAGTCGAAGAAATTTCTAATGTTTGTAAGTGAACTAAAAACAAAATTGAATGAGATAATGATTTCCTAGACACGCATTTCAGAGATAATTTTAAATGTTATATAGTAGAATTCCCATTTAAACAACCTCTTATTGAGTCAAAGGAAAGGAAAATTATACAAACAAATTCACTTTAAATCAATTGAATCTAAATTTTGCATAAAAAGTTAATCAATCCTTAAATTCAGCGTAATATTTAAGCAAAAATACGAACATGTTTCATTAAAATGACAATTTATTCTCAACTATCAGGATTCTCTATTTGATATCATATAGAAAAAACCTTTTATAGATGGAGAGTACTAAAATGTACGAGGGTCACTCTGAAATTTTTGAGATACAACTAGGTTTTTAAAGTTATACTTACAAAATTTTAAGTGTGTTCAAGGTAGCCTCCTCCAGCATCAATGCACTTTTGTAGACGAATTTTCCACAGATTAAATGCCTCAAGCCATTCATTTCTTGGAACGGATGAAAAAAAATGCTTTTATAGCCACATCAATCTCTTCTTCTGAATGAAAACGACATCCACGTAAATTCTTTTTTAGATTAAAGAATAACTAAAAGTCGCCTATAGCTAGATCAGGTGAATAGGCGGATGTTCGATCACTTTAATTTGTTTATGTTTAAGAAACTCAACTGTTAATCCGGCTGTATGGGAAGATGCATTGTCATTGTGAAGCATTAGTCCCCTAACATTCAGTTCTTGTAGAATTTTTGGAAGACATTTAGTGGTATATCAGTTTGCTGTTACTGTCTTCTGTCCTTCCAGCTTGATGGCTTTGACCAATCCCCTACTTCTGAAGAAAATGGCATACCTCATTTTCTTCAGTGCGGTTTATTTTTTCACCATTGTCGGTGTGGGATCATCTTCAAAGACCCATGCTTTGCTTTCTTGAGGTGTTGGAACGTCAAAAAACGGTATGTACGTTTCATCACCTGTTACAATTTTAGAAATGATGCGGTGGCCCCCACCATTTAGCAATTTAAGAGTTTCTTTACTGATTCTGACACGCTCCTCTTTTTGGTGCTCAGATTATGATTACCCAGGGGCAAACTACTTTTTCCATATGTAATTCTTCATGAATGATTTTGTGTATGGCTGCGGATCCAATGTTAAGTTCCTACTGTATCATTTGATAGGTACAGCGATTATCATCCATTAACATTTTTCGTATGGCAGACACATTACCCGGGATTACTACTGACGGCGGCCTTCCTGTGTGTTCTTCATCCTGAAGAAAATTGCAACTTCTTCTAAATTCTCTAAACCATCTGAATAGAGTAGCACGAGCTGGAGATTCATCACCAAATGCTAATTGCCACCGTTGAACGCATTCTTCTTGATTTAATCCTGCTTTAAAATCGTAGAAAATCATAGCGTGAAAATGTTCTCGCGTCAACTCCATTTTCCCTTCTGTTTAAAATTTATTCTACGCGAAACAAGTTGAAGTAAGTCAGTAAAAAATCGTCTTCTGTGATAAAATAATTTGTATTTTAAAATTAAACCGTTATTTTTATTTTGTAAATTCTCGTCTGCGCGTATCTCAAAAATTGCAGATTTACCCTCGTATAAAGAAGTATGAGTTGCTCATGTTTCTATAATTTTCAAAGAATTATTTGCAGAATTTCTTGCAATATACCAATTAGTACTTATTGCGTGTTAACAGTAACTTGCAGTAGCAGCCGCTTATTTCGCTACCTAATGGCATCAACAATTGGTACAATTGGAAAGACATGCAATTTCCTTAACTGTAGGAGTTATAAATCACTTTCAGTTACAGGCGATCTATGAGTTACTAAAGAGTGTTTTGAATGAACAACAAGTACATTGTAGCATTAAGCAATGATTTCCAGGACATAAATTATTAAAAAAATAAGCAAATTTCCGAATGTCTTATTATGTCAATGTTAATTTCTTTTATTACATTTGTTGAGTTGTATTTCATCCATAACGATAATAAGGAAATTTTTAATTGAAAGGAAAAATGGATTCACGAAAAAGAATCATTATGGATCATTCTATAGCATTATGTTTAGAAAATATTTGGGATAAATTCAGAAACAATTTGCAAGAGCTTGAACATAAGTAAATTCTTCAATATGTTTTAACCAATGACGCAGTACGAATTACATAAATAGTCAAAATGCAGCCGAATAAGCTACTCTGCTGCTGTAAATAGCAACAAGGACATTAAGGTAAAATTAAACACATCTAATTCAAAGATAGCTTTATAAAAAAGTTAACGTTACCCAATCTACAATTAATTATTTAGATTTAATAATATATATCAATTAAGATTTAAATAATAATAATAAATAAAAAATAAATTAATTAATTAAAAAAAAAAAAACTTCTGAATTTTCCTGACCATAAGATTTTTTCTCAAGAATTTACTACAATAGATTTATTTTTCAACAATTGTTTAGAAATCATGCATTTTCAACAAATCTGTACCAAAGCAAACTATATGTTGATAATTTAAAGTAGAAATAAGAATTATTTAAAATTTATATCTAAAGTACAAGAATATCTCTTTTGAAAGGGAAAAAATCATTTCATATGAATATATTAAATTTCATTGCTCTCAAAACAGTTTCATAAATGTCAACTGTGATTCATTCGATTAAATTCAATACATATAATTTTTAAAACAAACATTGCAGTAATGAAATAACATTTTTTCTGTGTACTGCTTCATTGTTGCTTATTTTCACTGAATTATGATCGACAAGCATTTATTAATTATGCATCACAATTTTTATAAAAAAAATTCTAGTTATTAAAAAAACTCATTTTCTGAGATAATTTTTAATTTTAATATGTTTTTCCCATTGAAATTGAAAACCCCAAAATGCTTTAATTTAAATATTGTGACTAGGAAATTACAGTATTCTTGATTAAAATTGGAAATTACATATATGATTGATAATAGATAACTTATTATATATATTTTTAATCTGATATGTTTAATACATTAATAAGTGAAAGAATAAGAGTAGGTTTTTTGAACTAAATTTAATTGAATTAAAAAAAATTTAGAATTACTTTTTTAACCATACTTTTTTTGTTATTTAAAGTATGACCACCAAGTGAAATACTTTTGCTTTAAAATTTGTTTCTTTTGTATTCAACTTTGCGTTATGAAATTATTGCCTCTAAAAATTAAGTTTGATTTTATGAAAAGCTTAATTTTTTTTTAATATATATATATACTTCACTCATATATTTAACTTTTTGTATAATAAAATTACAAAAATATGTGAAATTATATTTAAAGAAATAAATTACACACGTGTAAATTTAATATTTAACACTTGATTAACTTTAGTATCTCACATACATTACACAAAATATTAAAAATATAAATTAATAATAATTTATATTTTGTAAATTAATGATAAATGCTGAGAGTTACTCGATCTCAATTATTTAATTGAAATTTTTTAAGCTTCATTTATTTATTTATTTATTTATTTTTTTTGCTAATACATGTATATAACTTTATAATCACAACCCTCATTGAGGAACACCTGATTAATAGCTTTTAATAAAAAGAAAACTTACATACTAATGAATTTTCTCTTGTTAGGAAATGTACTGATTCATAGAAAAAAAATTTTAAAAGTTAATTAAGCCTAAAATTTAAAAAAATTACATTTTGAATTTTTTTTTAAATCTTTTAATAATTTTATTAAATTTTGATTTATCTTGTATCATTATTTTGAACTAAAAACAACGTATTTTTCAATATTTTTATCAGGTATCAGATCAGTATAGAAAGTGTGGAAAATATAAATGAACTGTGCATATATGGATATATTGCAATATGTGTATGAGGTATGCTATTACTAAATCTAGAAAAGTAAACTAGTTTGATGCCTCTTTTATCTAAATACCAAAGTCCATAGCTATAAATTAGGCAGTATTTGGAAGGTCAACTATCCATTCAAGGTTTGAAGCTATGGAAAACGAGTTGATCTTATTCAACTTTTCTTAATTCAATCAACGAATATAGTGATGAGGTTTATACATATTAATATATGTAGAGTTAAATGAGCCTTGCTTGATATATGTGAGAGTATGTTTATAATTAATGTAAGTTTTTAAATAAAAGTAATTAATCTTCGCTAAATAAATGCTTTTTAATAGCAATGAAGGTTTATTTAGTAAGAAATAAACAGAATCTTTTGAGTAATGCAAAATTTGTATAATATTGGAATATTTAAAATTAATTTATCATTTTGTAGCATACACAATTCAATTATTTCTTTTATCATTTTTTTTAATGTTGAAAGAATGTGGTTTCTTTAATGAATGGAGACTGAGAAAATAAAGATAATACAAAATGACAGATGCACAACTAATTTTCAATCACATTATTTTTTTTATTTTTTTGCTTATAAAATTGGATTTCAGATCATTTCTCAAAACATAAATAATAATAAACTTCCTAAAATTTACACAGTGATACAAAAGAAGCATTTCATTTTTACTTAAAGTTTTACTTTTTTTTATAAAGTTTAGTACTTTATAATAATATTTAATAAAAAATGAATCTAAGTAAGTAAATCAACACTAATTTCAATTAATAATGCAATAATAAAACTAAAAAAACCTAAAACAAAATGTTTTGGACGAATTGCTTATATTGTATAGACATATAATACATATTGATTGTTCAAAATTGTACAAAATGCATGTTTCTTGATATGAATTCAGAATTTGTTTAGCAAACATAACAGTGATAAATGATTTATATATTTATATATACATTTATAAAAATTATAGCATGCAACATCGCGCAAAATAAAGTATGCCAAGGCAATGTACAAATACAAGTTTAACAATAAAGTATCTATTAAAAACCAACAAATGCAGCAGGCAACGCTTGACTTTTAAAATTTCTAAAATATATAACTATAATACAAATAATCAAATATCTTCTTATCAACTTAAGCTAAGTTGGCATTTGAAATTGCAAAATAAAATAGAACAGTGAAAAAATTACGAAATGGATTCAAATCAAGCACAAACACATTTTGTTTTAATATACAACTTTTCAAAATTTCATTCAGAGGAAAATTTAACGTATAAAAATTTATTTATTAACTATTTACTTTATAAAATATTTGGAATGTCTGTACATTTTGATTAATTGACACATTACTTAATAATAATAATAAACCCTGAATTCTTGAATTACTGTAAGCCCTATGTAAAAAGAACAAATATTTTTTTTTAATGTTTTAAATGATTTTTAATAAATAGGAGAAATGAAGACTTACAAACTATATGTTCTTATGTAAGACTAGCGTTTATTAATGAGCAATATTCTGGCACTTTTGAAATATTATTATCATGACTAGGTTTAAAAAATTATAACACAAAAAAAATACACAAAAAATTTCAGCTGTAAAAAAATTCAAAATTTATAAGCAAAAATGTTGATTGAGTCTAATATAAATGAGACTGAAGAAGGGAAAAGTACTTTCAATTCAAAGTTGATTCATTACCCTCAGTGAATTTTAAATAATTTGAATACTTTTTAAGCAATTGTAAGATGGGAGAAACATTGCCACTAAACTAATATCTACAGGAAAAGCATCAATTATATATTCACAGAAACAACACATATTAAGATGCTAAACTGAAAGCTTAAGCGAGCACAGTTCCAGATATATTGTGAATAAGACCACTTAAAATTTTATTTTTGTGTTGAGATTCTCGCAAATCTTTTTCAGTTTTAAAAATTCTTTCTTCAGCAATTTGTAGTTTCCGCATCAATTGAGATTGGTCAAACACTAGATCCTTCAGCAAGATATCCAAAGAACTCAAGGAATTATTCTGGAACTTAAAAAAACTTATAAGAAAATAATTCCATATAACATTAAATAAAAAATTATAGTTTAAAATTCATTTCAAATATATGCATGGATACCATAACTACATAAATCAAATCGATAAAAGAATAATATAAAAGAAATTTTATTTCAATAATCAATATGTCTCATGTGAGAAAATAGTATTCCCATCATTTTTATTTTTATATAAGAGATCTATATTGTTATTCTAATAAAAAAATTTTATAAGGATTATCTTAAACTAAAGATAATTATCACAATTTAAAAAGCTTACCTTTTCTACAACAGGGCTTTTGAAATCTGTAGAGCTTAATGTAGTGTCCAGCAATATGTTTTGTTTGCCTATGGAATTATGAAAGTTTACTAAAAAAATGCTTACCTAGATTTGGACTTAAAAACGAAATTTTATGAATTATTTTATGAATTTATTTAAAATTCTTTCATAAATATGCTTATGTATTAAAAAGTGTGTTCAGTACGACTATTTTTAAATTTTTGAGTTACTGCAGAAAAATCCAAAAAAAAGTTTAATAATAATCTGTACTTTTCATTATATTGTGTAGCAAAATTACATTTGCATTTAAAATAAGATTAAATCATTTTTAAATACTACAGAAAAATCTGTTTGCATCACTATTATAAAGATAGGGAAAAAAATTTAACTTACCACTAGAAAATATAGCCCTGCGTATTTTTCCCATAGTAGGACTTTCCTCATCAGAATTGTCTTCTAAAAATATAAAAGAAAAATCCAAAAACATTACATTAAAAACATTACATTAACAAACAGATTTTATATTACACATTAAAATCAATCAAATGCCAAAAAAAGTTATTTTACTGCAGTTTCAAAACTTTTAACTTAATATATATATGCCAGTGCTTTTATTTGACTGATATCATTTTTTATTTATAAGGGTTCTACATTGTTCAGTAAACAAATTTTTTTTTTAGTAATTTTTTTTATTTACTTTAAATCATTTTTATACAAAAAAAAGCCCTTTCTTTCATGTTATCTTACCTGATGAAGATTCACTACTATGTCTTTTGATTCCCGATACATATGCTGCTTTTCTGTAATCAGATAACCAAGAATGTGTTCTATTCACTCCTTTTGGTGAAACTTCTGAAACAGAGTTCTGATGCATGTTTTCTATTTCAAGAGTCAATTCATCAATCTTATCTTGCAATTCCTAAATGTTCCATGGAAAATAAAAAATATTTTAACCATGCACTGAAAAAAATAATGTACTTAAGAACAATTGTTTTCTAAACTATTTATCCCAAACACAGTTTTTTCTATAACAACAATATCATATTATGTTATTTTTAATTAGAGTGCAATGTGTTACATAATACTAAGAGTTACATATTAATATTTCTTCTAATATTGATTTTTACACTGAAGAGAGCTGTTTCGTTGTAAAAATGTAAAGTCCTTTGCATCAATATTCTTTACAAAAAATTTTTATAATATTATTCTTAAATATAATTTGTAAGCCTTTTCTCTAAAAACAATCTTATGTAAGAAATAATATAAAATAATCCTAGTTTTATATTACGAAAGAAATAAAGAAATCTTTATTTGAAATGTAAATAAATTAAAAGAAATAAAGTAGAAAGTTATAATCAAAAATAGTTCTTTCATAATAAGACTGGATAAATAATCAATAATCAAAGAGAACCAATTCAAGTGCTGACATGCCTAAATGCATGAATAATATTTATTATTTATATCATTTCCAATGACATTGTTATAAGACTATTTTTACATAGAAAAACATTTTTAGGACTTGTTAAATTTCAATTGATGTTTTTAATGAAAATAAATACTAAGCAAGTAAAAAGAATTTCCATATTCTTTCTTTTTCAGTCCTATAAAATTTAAAATCAATAAAAAATCATAGATATTGATTCAAACTTTACATCATGCAAATATTTTGAATAATTTTAATGTTTTAAATAGATGTCATTTTGGTATTCTAAAAATATTATCATGATTTTTTTTTCTTACATTTTAGTAAAAACTATTAAGTTTTCAATTTTTTTAGAATATAAGCTGTGCTTTATTTAATTTTTCACTTTTTCTTGATAGAAAAATAAAAACTAAATAACTATTTGTGATAAAAAAAATAGCCAACTATTATTTGAATGCATCAAAAACAAACTTTTTTTTTTAAAAAAAAAATACATAACAATTTCAAAAGTTTATTGCTCATATCAAATTACATACATGATTAAGAAACTAATAATTAATGACTTTTAAATATTAATTTTTAAGTCAATATTCACATGCATACTGAAATATAATTTAAACATAATTTCTGTATTTTTTTTTAAAAAAATTTCTTATGTCTACATTATTTGAGTAACAGAATTATTTGTTGAGAAATATATACGCCAATGCATTTGACATACCAGTCGTAAATTAATATTAATGAAACAGATAAAAAAAAATTCATCACAAAAAATGTATTGATAAAATCAATGTGTAAAAGATACGAAAATATAAGACTGAAATCTAAACAAAATGAATTTTTACTAAAGTTGCAGTATAATACAAATATAAAAACTTTAAATGATCAATAAATAACCTGATTTGTATCCTTGTATTTCTGCAATTCCTGCAATAAATTCTGATGATTCTGTTCTTGCAATTCACTAAGATGAGATTCGAGTTCAGCAAGCTATTATAAAAAACAATGTTTTACAATTTAAAAAATGAGACTCATGTTAAGATTTAAAAATGCAAAATACTAGATTTTTAAACCTCAGATATATAGGACAATTATAAAACTCACCCTTTCTTTCAAACCAGGCATAATGAGTAATTCCTTTTGGAGAGCCTCATTGAGCTTTTCCGTTTCAATGTACTTTTCAGATGCTTCCTGTAGCTCTTGCTCCAATCGTGTGTTCTCCTGTAATGAAAATTCAAAATAATTTCCAAAACTATTACTTTTAGTACAGCAAAATCAATAGAAGTAAATTTTTCTTTATTACAGGAGTCTTAAAAAAAAAAATAAAAATATATATAATCAATAGCCTTTTTACAACTTTAAATATTTTTTAAATCTATGTTAACAATCTGAAAATATAAAGCAACAGTTTTTAATTACTTGCTCAAGAGAATTGAGGCGAGATTTTAATTTTGCTTCATCTTCTCTGACAGCATTGATATCATTTTGCAGTTGTTGTTTTAACTTATTTGTCTGGGCATTCAACGAATCTCTTTCATGTGTCAATTCATCAATAAGTTCTCGAGTCTGCTCCTGATATTTTTTCTCTATTAACCTGCAAAACCAATATTTAAATTAATGTTTATTTCAATATTGGAAATGAAAATAATAATTTCTAATTCATCAAAACAAATAATAAATGTCTTTAGAAAAACTTTTGTTAAAAATAAAAAAAATAACATATCAATCAACTGTTTTAAATCAGTTTAGAAAAATTTACAAAATAAAAGACACTTGACAAATAAAAGTACTTCAGATTAAAATTAAATATTTCAATTTTTAAAGTAATTATCTAAAAGTAAATAATTAATACATTATTTACTTTAAAAATTGAAATATTAAATTTAATTTTAATCTAAAGTACTTTAATTTGTAAAATATAAAATATCCATGAATGAAGAAACATTGATTTCAGTTAATGAAAATTTGGAAAAAGCAAACAATTTATAATTAAATTTATCTGCTTATAATATCATTTCTTTCAATAATTAAAATCGTGAAAATATCTACACTTACAGCAGTTTCCTTTGAAGAGAATTTTCAAGCTTGGCATGATTGTCATCAACTTCTTGAGCAAGTAATGCAGCTCTTGAATTTGCTTCCTCTACATTTATTCTCAATTTATTGCGTTCATTTTGCATCTGGTCGACAGTTTGTCTGTTTAATGATATATTATAACAATAAATACATTAAGTAATGAATTAAATAAAAAACAAGATGAATTTACACAAATAATTAAAAGTTCAGAGAGTCAATTCAGTTTAACTAAGCTGAGGAAAAAATTCAAAGTGGGTTTTATTTTATTGTTTTTATTGAAATACTTATAATTTAATAAAAAAAAAATAACAACCCATTTAAAAAATGTACAATCAGTTAAAATGGGAAAAAATGAAAATTGTTTAAATAGACAAAGTATACAAATGCAAGCCAGAAAATGTGCATACAAATGATAAAGTATAATATAATTTTTTTTTTTTTTTTAACAAATTGTAAAGTGAAACAAAATTACCTTTTCATTCAACATTTTCTTTACATGCCATAAAAAAATCATTTTATTTTAAACCAATTCAAAAAGAATTAATTATAATATGCCCTTTAAGTTTCTAAATCAAGAAACCATATTCTATTACAAAATTAACTCAAATATTAAAATTAGTAATCAAAACACTCAATAAATGTAACATAACTAATTAGAATATTCAATGAATTTTCAACAACAAAATTCGGTTTATTTGAACTAATTAGTGTTATATATATTACAAAGCTATTAGAAAGTACTTTTCATCATATTAAACTTTAAAGATTACATTAATAGGTAAAAATAAGAAAAGCAACTACAATATGATAAGTAATGAAGATATATAATAGAAATGTACAAATAAATAAAATATAATGCATAAAAAAGTTAAAGTTTTCATAACAATGTTGTAGAACAAATCTACTTTTAATAGGATGTAATATCATGAAAGCAAAAAAATAAAAAAGATTTGAAAATACTAACAGATCATGTAATTCACGCAACAAATAAGCAATAATCAGAAGAAGAAAAAAGCAATTTAAAATTTTTATAGTTTGAAGTAAGAAAAACATTTACTCTTTCTCACTTTAAACATATAAAGTTTCATATGGGCCTATTTTCATCAAATGATATAACAGTAAAAATGTATGGTTCTTTTCTCTTTTTAATTTAAACAATGTTGCTATTGTATAAAATTTTTTGATAAACTAATATAAAGTAAAGAGTCAGTTACACAGAGACTCTATATTGTAAACTTTAATTTTTTTAAGTATAATTACTCAACATTAATTTTTAACATAATAAATTAATGAGAAAAAATGAAATATAAAAAAAAATGTTTTGTTACTACTTTGGAACAAACTAAAATAATGTTAATAGTACATACCGAAGATATTGAAGTTCATTCTGATAAGTGATAAAAGCCAACTGCAACAAAGGTCTATTGAGAACATTGCACATAATTTCTTCTAATACAGAAGACAAATCTCCCAAATTAATCTTGGTATTTGTGTTAAATCCCAATTCCTAAAAAAATTAATTAAAGACAAAGTTTTAGGTATAGTTTAATTTAAAGATAAAACTTTACACAGCAAGTTATACAATCCAAATTATTCTTAATATTTTTACAAATAAAAACACATGACTCTAAAACAAAATTTCATTATTAATTATGGTACATAATTTCAATATGAATAATATTGATTTTGTTAATTCATACACACAATGGATATTTCAATCCATATTATTAGCAGCAAATAACAATACTTGAGTCAGCAATCATTTTTAAAATCTCATGAAAAAATGTGCCAATAAATTTGAGAAGAAAAATATTTTTATGTACAGCATATGATTAATACAATCAAAAAATTGCTGATAAACATCTTGTCCATAGGATACAAATTTAGGTATGTCATACATGAAAACTATAAAAAATGTCTAACATATATATATATGTATAAAAGAAAAAATTTGGGGGAATATAATTAACATGAAATAATTCTTTTTCAAATGAAACTGAAACGATAGTGTTTAATGGCCATTATTCTAATTTTTTTCTGTTCTACAATTGAAGAATAGAACTTGCAACTCAAGTATAAATGTTTAGAATCCACAATAATAATAATAAGAAGAAAAATATATAAAAATAAAAAAAACCCATTGTATTAATCAAATTAATTTTTGTGTACATATATATGAAATGACTGTAAAGCTACAAGCTACAAATCAAATCATTTTTTTGGAAGGAAAGAGGAGGTTGTTACTTGCATGCTTATTCAATAATATAACAGAAATTTTCAAATATTCAATACTTAAGAAAAAAACTTTTCTAGTATTAATCATGTTAATTAAATACATAAACAATAATTAAGCAAAATATGTAAACGTCATGTTTTTTGCCGATTGATCAGCTAAATACAAAACCTTCACAAATTACGCTTTTATTGAATATGGAAAACAAAATTACGAAGTATGATAAATAACAGTTCTAATCGAAAATAAAAATTTTCTACTGCAAGTTTTTTTTTTAACGCTGAAATAGCGAAGCAAAAATGTTTTCCATAACGCTTTTAACCCTTCAATAATCGTCTGTACTTTTAAGCGCCGAATACAATAGTATAGAAAGCCAGCATTATAAATAAAGAGTTGCTGAAATTAAAATAATATAAAGTATTAAGAATTTGGATACGATTTATTTTTAATATAAAACTTGCTTATATGGCTTTCAGATGTAGAATAAAGAAATCAATGCTCGCTAGCAACGGATTCATTGAAGCAGAACAATCAATTTCAGTTGTTGCTCTATCATCAACATTTCGTTATTTCGCGATAATAGAAACAATTTAAAGTTAGCTAAAAAGAGTAGTTCTAAGATGTGAGTCTGGGTCCCTATCGGTTGCGACGCCTGCGAGAAACCAATATATAACTGTTATAGTGAAACTAAATGGTAGAAATAACCCCACGTGTGACTTCTATAGTTGCAAAGGTCATTGGAAAGAGGACGTCTACTGGGCACAAGTTGCACAGTCATGGGTGACTTTTCGTTCATTCGTTCAATCCAGAAAAACGATCAAATTGATAACATTAATGTCAGTTGGTTAATATCCGATAGGGGCAAAGTTATGTTCTCAGATTTAAATGCTAATCTTGAAACGAGCTTAATAACAACTTGTAGATGACATTTTTCCAAGAATGAACGTATTTAATACGAAAATAATCAAAAATTGCCATAATAAATTAATATGATAATATTCATAAATATTAACAGTGAACAAGCAACATATATAATCTTAAATCTCTCTCTTCTCAAAAATGAAAAATATTTATTTATAAACTCGTAACTTATATATTAACACATTTAACTAATATGCTTTATAAAATGCAATGAAGATAAGATTTCATGTTTTGTAATTTGCATTATTATTTTATGAAGTATAAAATAATTTTTATGTAATTTTCCCACATACACATTTTATTAATTATAAAAAATATACATTACAAATTTAAATACATTTTTGAAAATTGTTAGTCTTGAAAGTAAATTGTCTGAGCTTCAGCTATACTGAAATTCGAAAATTGAATGCATAAAATGTCTTTCTTATGTATTAAACTTATTTCCTCCAAGGCTTAAAAATCACATTATGAATTAATTCAATTTATTTTAAATGATTTGATGATGCTTCACAGTAGTTTAATGTGATAAGACTGTGGTCTTCAGAATAACAGTCCCAGGTACATTCCTAACATATCTGAAAAATGATTGGGTTAATTTGATTTGATGCTCAACGGTCTTATTGGAAACACAATGGTTATGCAGTCCGAAAACGGCAGTTTAAAGTGAATTGCGGACTACCACAAATATCCACTGCTGAGACAGAAGTCGAGATTTGCACTGTTGGGCCGACGGCTATTGTGCTAACCATTCAATTCTCAGCATGTCTTCTGAATTACGATAAGTATGAATTTTCATATTGTGTAATGGATATCTAAACGACCTCAGTCATTTTAATGAACAAGGCATTACTTGTAACAGCAGCAAGACTGAAGGCCATATTTGCATCATCTGCGATTACTTGGGAGTTTTTCGAATATCGTTTGTGGCACATAAATAGACAATTTTATTGATGAAAAAGTTCATTTTTGGAGAGTCCTATGAATGCATGAAGTCTCAATGCCTTGCAATAACCTGCAGTTCTTAAGTTATACGATCAAAATGTTATACAAATGCATCATATGAATTTCAAATGTTACCTGTTTTTACTTTCGAAATCTAGAGCACTTAAACGGAAAGATAATGCATCCATAAAACATCTTCAAAAATAAAAACGACGCAATTAAAAGTTTAAACAGTAATACATAGAAGATGTTAAAATTATAAGACAATAATAAAAGTTAAAATGGGGATCCGTTACGAATTAGTAAAGTTTGATTTAAAAGTATAGAAAATAAATTGTACAGAACAAATTAACAAAGAAAGTAAGTCAAGTGTCACATAATAATATTGATTTTTTATTTACTGAGGCACTTCTAAATATTTCTTTTTAAACTCTTGAAAATCAATTGAAAAAAGTTTAATCAAATTTAATTTAGAAATTAAATATATGCTAAAAATTATTCCAAGATCAATTTTATTAATTTATCGTAAATAAGGTTTGTTTAGAGGACGAAATACAAAGTGTTTTTGACTTCAACGTAGGACAAAAAAATAAATAAATTCTTCAAGATAAATAAATAATCTGAGAATTTATTCATTGGATAAAATACTACCTACTTTAAAAAATGCACGTAAGATAACATTAATTCAGGTTCGAATCACTGAGCATGTAAAATAAAGTTCCATTGCTTTACTGATTATTTTTCATATAACGGGCAAAAAAATTCTGAATTAAAAATAGATGTTTCTGAAAGAACAGAAATTTACAAAAGTAATCTAAAGCTTCCCGCTCTTAAAAAAAATTATCAATTAAAAGCAAATGCAAAAAAAAAAAGCTCATTCGAAAAATGAATCAGAAAAACTTTTTTTGTTGAAAACGTAATTCACTACGATCCCTTTTTTGTTATAAATCAAGTGTTTAAAATGTAATTAACAACCTAAAAGAGAAAAAAATTTTGTGTGTCATTCATCACGAGCTTAAAATTTCTCCAAAAGGAACTTGAAGTATGTTTTACTTGTCATTCTAAACATAAGCCAAGACACAACAAAAAGGACTATAAAAATCAAACTAAAAAATACATTCAATTCATAAAGTGAATTAAAATGAAACATAAGAACATGAATTCATGCAACAATTTATGTATTCTGTCATTAGGGATGCATTCTTAATATATATATATATATAAAGGGAAGAAAAAAAAAGATTTTTTTATTATTTTATAAAAAAGTGCTTATGATGGCGATGTTTAAATGAAATTTAACTATTTCATGGATAACAAAGATTTAATTACAAATCTCAATCTAGTGTTAAATTATTTGCAGAACTTCGTTTTTTTTTTTTTTTTTTTTTTAAGATTTTTAATAAAACATACAAAAACAAATTTACGTTATCAAAAAAATTTTTTTTCTTAATAATGTATTTTCATTCGAACATACAATGAACCACATTTATGACTTAACTTCTAAAAGTTCAAAAATATAATAGATTGAGAAATGCTTAAAGTTTGAAAACGGAAAATATTCTAAGAACCCGATTTATTATTACAAATAGTTTTTTCAAAAGTGAATATGTTCTAATAATTACATAAAATAAATTTATAACAATTTATTTCTGTAAGCAAAATAAAAGAAGAATTTAATATTAAATTTCTCTATCAACAAAATAAAAGATTTCTTTTTAAATTAATCGTATACAAGTATTTATTTTTAGGTAACATAGACATATTCATATACATTTGTAATGGATTTAATGAAAATTATAATTTGCATGAAAGGGGTAGTAATAAGTAGAAATATTAATTACCAGGAAATAATTCCATGGCATTATGTACGGATACCTCATATAAATATGTATAATACAAAATATTCTTCAAAAACAAAAACTTAACTAAATTATCAACTTATAATTTAGATAAAGTACACGAAAGAGATCGGAAGCGAGAAAGAGTATTCACACACACGTAAAAACAATATTATTTTTATTAAATTAATACTTTAATGATACAACTATTAATTTTAACATTAAAAATAACTTTATTTAAAACTTCATTCTGAGCCCAAAATTTTGATATTGTTATCAGGAAAACAAATATCTATAAGATCATAAGGTCAGCTAGACGTTATGTGCTAGTCTAACAGATGCGGACACGAGCAAGCTTCATACAAAAAATTGCATATGAAAATCAAAGTCTGTGTTATGCCAAGGAAGAGAGATTATAGCAGTGTTACTGTAATTGTACTTCCAGCAGAAAAAAAAATAACAATACAGATGAGTAGGCACTCTTTGAATGTGGTTAAGAGCTATCCAGTGGTCACGCCTAATACATGGATTGAAATACAAAAAAAAAATGTGTCCATTGTTTTGATAGTTGTGGTTCTAGGAGTTCTGTTTCTTGTTGTATTGTTTCCTCGACATTTCATTGCCAATCGAAGTGACTACTTCCCCTAAAAGTTTGATTCACTTTTTCTGGGTTAACAGAATGGATTGCTTGATAATCGCTCTGTACATACATGGCTACAATTATCCAATGCCATCCACGATTTCCATAAATGCAATTTATACAGACCAATTTCTCGTTATTGAAACTATTCTTTTTTCTTCTTCAATTTCAAAGTCTGAAATCTTCCCACCGTTTTATTCTCAAATACACCAGGAAGTATCATCTTTCAAAAAATTTCGCATGTAAAATTCCTTATGTTATCACTATGTAAAACTTAGAAAATTATTTCAAGACCTGGCAAACTTCCGCTAAAAGATTATAAGCCTTTTGAGACAATATATGTAAATAATTAAATTATTGAATATACAAACATTAATAACTTGAAAGTTTAAAAATCTTGAAATAGCATGAACAAATATATTGTGGAACTATTCTTCCACATAAATTATATCCAAGAAATAGCCTACCTATTTGTAAATATATATATATATATATATATATATATATATATATGATTTGTTATTTTTTTTAAATTTATTTTAATGACCACTGTAAGTTCATTCTATCATCATGTTTGTCATATTTACCTATGTAAAATCTTATTAATGTAAGCTCTAAAGTTGTATTATTAAGTAAACAAATAATAAACAAAAAGTAAATGGTGGAAAAAAACAACCAGAAAACAGCTTAAGTTGTCTAAGATTTTAATTACTGTTAGAGAAAAGCCAGTTAACACTAGGTCTGGAAAGAATAAGAAATTTCAATATATTTATCTAAAACTAATTAGTGCTTTGTAAAAATAGTCACCGAAAACAAAAGAATTTCACTGAACAAAGAAGAAGAAGCCAACTTTTGCAAAAACATTTTGGAGACAAAGGCTTTGAACGGTTGCTGTAATCACGCCAATTAGCATTTTAATTAAACGTGTTATTTACTTGAAGAAAAACGGTAACTTTCCCTTAAGACAGACTTCTCCGTAATTTGCATTCAACTACCTGCACAATGTGAAAATTCAAGTATTCATTACCCAAACTTTACATCGCTCTTTTACTAAAAGGTGAATTTTAAAGTATACATCAAATACGGCAAAATTAAATTAGTTTAAATAAAACAACGGCGTTCAAATTCAACATTTCATTTTAACTAGAATGAATTCATTTTTCAGTAGAAGTCAGTAGTAGCAAAAAAGTTTTGTTTATTTATATTTACAAAAGAGATAAAATTTCCCCGTTCTTATATTTTTTCATTTGAAGATCCGTGAATCTTTCAAAATTAAAAAATAAAATAAAATAAAAATGATCCACAGTTTAATGAAAATTGTATTATTTTTTTTTCCTAGTATATTCTTCAAAAGAAATAGTTATTTTTATATGATGCACATAACAGAAATTAAAATGAATTCCAGCAATTTAAATAATGTAAAAACAAAAATATTCAAACACATGCACTGTTTTATAAGCATTTGTTTAAATGCATAAAAATTAATTTCGGTAAAAGTGATTGACTTCTGCATAAGTGAATTTTATGCAACAAATTCCAAATCTTATTTTAGTACTATAATTGAAATTCAAAGCTATTTTAGTTGTCAAAACATATAATTAAAATTAATAAATGTTCAAACATTTTTCCGATTTTGATAAGAAATTATTTTATTATTTACAAACACTTAAATTACACCAATTATTTTTTCTTTTGTAAAAAATTTCTAGATTAACCTTATTTATCTATAATATTTATAAATCAGCAGTTCAAACTATATTTTAAGTATTAATATAAATAACGAAAACAGTTTTCTTTATGAGAATAAGATATTTTTACCTTTGAAGAACATTTTAATTTAAATCCAATCTAAAAACATTAAATGTTTCGGTTTTACGCAATCTTCTACGTAGCATAGCTCTGCACACATAACAATAAAAATATAATTTAAATAATAAATATCTATTATTCAAACCTGATCAAAGAGATTATGAAATATGGCCATATTTATTTAAATAAACAATATACACACGGATCATAACTTCTTATGTATGTATACTTTAAATAAAAATTTATATTCAATAAAATAAAGTCGTGGATCTGGCAAACGGTATGGGAATATATCCCATTGATTTAATAATATTTCACTGGAATAAATATTTCATTTTTAAGTTGATACTCAGTTTTCCTTTCACCTTAAATAAGCAAGCGTTTAGGTTTTCGAAATTCTAAAACTTAAAGTTGACAGTAGGTTGTCAAAATTCAGAAACTTGAAGTTTTAAGTAAATATTTTATAAACAAACCACCAGCTGATTCTGACACAGCCTAGCGGAATTAACGGGTCATTACTAGATGCAGAAGTTTGAATATTTCAAGACAAACAAGCATTTCTATCCGGCCATTTTATAGTTTAATTATTTTCTTACAGTGTTTTATAAATAAAACAGAATAGATTATAAAGCGACTTTTATGAAATACATTTTATGTTGATCTTTCTTTTAATGTAACTGATATATCTAAAATTGATAGATAAAAAGAATAAATGTGGTTTTGTAACCACACACACACACACATTGTACTTGGAAATTTTCCTTAATAATATCATTTACCCGAAAATTTTAACATATCTTTTATTCGGTTTGCGGACCAATCGTAACATGCACCCTTAACACACATTTTAGACATTCAAAGTTACTGAAATTAGTGAACAAAGATCTAAATCTGAGAAGGGATTTTCCCAACTTACAAACTGTTAAAAACAAAAGCCCACAGAATTAATCACTTAAATTTATCCGCAGAAATTTTTTTAGCTGTTTTCATCGCTTTCAAAAATAAAAATTTCTTATTTTATAAGTTAAAAGCAATATATGATGTAAAAGCTAATAGCATAACCTTTACGATTCGTAGTTATTTTACACAGGACTAAATTTAATATATATATATATATATATATATATATATATATACATATATATATATATATATATATATATATATATATACAGAGAGAGAGATGTATATGATAGATAGATAATTATATCTCTATGTGTGGGTTGGAGTACTTTTTTTAAAATTCAATATTTCTGTAAAGGAAAGTTAGTTCTTACTTAAATAAGAGTGAGTTAATTACTCTCACACACGTAAAGAATATATTAAAATCACAAATTCCATATACAACAAATATAATACGAAAATAATCAAAACAATAAATTCTTCAAAATGTTAAACTTATCTTATCTACGCTGTTTCTATAAATCAATTTGGCATTAACAATGACTAAAAGAATTATTTAAAATATCTGAGGCAGCAAACAATATTCCCATTATAGAACCGAAACATACCAAAAGAAATAAAATTGGTACAACCACAACGCAAAGAGAAAAAGCCTGGCCATTATCAAGACCAATCGCAAAAACGAGTTGGCAGCAGCTGAGAACGTTTCAACTGTAAACGCCTTTCGCCACTCAAGTTGGATTATGAATAATGCAAAGATATGAAAACAAACTCTAAAATAAACTGAATACCAGATTTAATTAAATAGCCTTTCCGTCTGCTGTGGGGAGAGAAACTTCGAGCCACTGTGTTCAATAGAAAGCGGCGGGCAAAGGCGTGAATAGAATCAACACACCATTTTCACCAACCGCTCATATACATTACCAACGGGATTAAATGTGATGCCAAAAGGGAAAAAAAAGAGGATAATTTGTGACGTATTTTTCCCTTTTTCCATTCTGAGCAAAAGATGGGAAATGGTACATTTCTTGGTGGATCAATGGGAGCGAGGCGGGTGTCACGGGAATGGGGGAGGCCGTAATTTCGTTACTGCAATATACATATATGTATATGGCGCACATTTAAAGGGGTACCGTATCGGCCGGATAGATTGCCGAATCCCCCACCGGGATAAGCGATTGTGTTGCGCGAAGGAGAAAGAGATAAGGCGAGTACGGGGGATGTGAAGATATTGCCGACTTGGCTGTAAAAAGCCATGCAAAACGAATGCGTATATCGGCAGTACGTGTCGTAAATGTAAAATATTCCCTGCGTAAAATCATTCCGCTAAAGCAGGAAGGAAAGTTATGTGTTTGACGAAAAACATTTTGCAGTTCATGCTGCTGCACAAAGATGTGAATCAGCTACGATTTATCCTACTTATCAAGAGACATATATTCAAATGTTTCCAGGTGAATATTCCAGAAACAACTCTGTCCATGCGCAAGATACAAGTGATTACTGCCACAGTCGAACAAATGTTTTAAAAAAATGAACAAACTAAAAAGTATACACAAATAGCGCAAAGTTTGAAAGCAACGTATAAAATTGAATAAACTTCAAAAATATTGTTCGCTGTTAGCATTTAAATAAATAAATAAATAAATAAAAATAAGTAAAAATAAAAAAAAAAACAGAAAACAAAATCATTCGAGACTAAAATTAACCTAATTAGAACTATATTGAAAAGTAAATGTCATTCTAAATGCATATAAAAATATTAAATATTTTAGCTTTAGAAAAAAAAATTAATGATCGAAATATTTAAAGAAAAACTATAAATTATCGTAATTGGAAATAAAAATATGAGCATGAAACAAATTACTAAATCTAATCAACAGTTCTCTCATTTAATATATTTGATAATAGATTCTGATTAAAATCTCAGTAAATGAGACGATTAATTCAAGTAATAATAGAACAATATGACGAGTAAAATTAAATTAACAATATGTAAACACTTGTGTTTTATACAATAAATAGAAAGTTTTTTTTTTAATTTATATTTTCCCCCTTTTTTATTAAAATTCTAGAATTCTAAATAGTTTACATGCCTCTAACGTATTTATTATAGCAAAAAAGGTGATTTTACTTTTAAAAAAATGCATAAAAAATACGATTGATACTCCTTAATAAAACATTATGCCTAATAATCGATAAATACATAAGAAACATACACATAAATAATAAAAATAATTCAATTTTACCGGGCAACAAAAAGTTAACAAAAGATAATTAATATTAATATTTGCTAAATTCTGTTTTAATTAATTGCTTAAATAATAAAAACACTAGCACATATTTATCATTCCTATACTGCACTGCTTTACATCGTTAGAAAAAATCTAATGTTTTTAAAAGAAAAATGTGTTATTATAAAGTAAATAAAAATTTGCTTTCTTTGTTTAAATACGTAAAACAGATAAAAACCAAAGATTAAACCATGGATAAAAACGCAAATATTTTAAAAGTGTACGTTTCTTTTCGCCAAATAACACAAACATTTTTTTTCATCTTTCTAAAAAAAAAAAAAAGAATGATAAATCACATTAACTTCGAAAATAATGGAAATATAGTTTACAGAATAGAAATTGAAACCACAGATTCCCTGGACGATTCAAAAACAATAAATTCGATATATTAGGATAATTTTTCGATAACTTCGCCGAACTTGTTTCGAATAAAAAAAAATTTTTTTCGAAAGTTATAGAAATAATTATTTGATTTTCTTTTTGTCTTCTCAGTCATATACCTAGTATATACAAAAAAATGAAAGATAAATCAAATTAAAACTTCTTTAACTATTATAAATTATTTGTAAAAGTAAAAACAAATATTTTTATATAAGGAATTTGTGAATTTTAGACACGTTCCTTTTGTTGAGTCTCCAAACTTGATCCTTATACACATAAAAAATTGAATTTTCACTCGAAAAATAAAAACATAAAACATAAAAAGAAAATGCACGCAAATAAAACTTACAATAGAGGATTTAGAACATGTTCAGATATCAAAAGAAATCAAATACATTTCGGTGAAAGAGCTCTCAGAAGGAGAGTTCACTATTACATTTATGAACAAATTTTTTTTTTTTTTTAAAAAAATGTTTTGAAAATTATTGTTTATTCTTTATTCTACAGTAAATTTTCTGTACATTTTTTTTTATAAAAGAATAATTTAAACGAAATATTTACAGCGATTTCAAAACAAATTGCCTATTCTTCCTCACGATCATTTTTTTTTTTTTTAAATAATGCAGAATTAAAGAAATTGTACTTTAAATGAATAAATTCTCCAGAAGATAAAAAGCACGATTTTATTCATTTAAAAACTATCAATCACTTTGTTGAATTATAAAAAGATTTTTGTGAAATATTATATTATTAACATATCATTAAAATTAAGCATTATAACAGATATTTCAAAAATAGTTTATAATTCCAAATGTATCTCTTAAGCTGTTAGTTCATACTTTTACTTTTTACTTTAGTCAACACCCGTTCTTGGCCTTTCGGCCATTTGATGCCTAGCCTACCAATAACGGCTGACGACATTGTCAGCTGGATGTAGGGCAAGTGCAGAGCACTGCTTTAGATGGTCGGCATCTATCCTAGCATGGCCACAGAGCGGGCAGGCTTTATCAGCAGCCAGGCCAAGCCAGTGTAGGTGGCCCAGAAAGTCATGTCCAGTGGTAAGGAGATCCATGTGACTTGGGATCCGGAGAGTGGCGAGGGTTTCCCATCGCTTCCCAATACTCTCCTCTCTTAGGGCCGCATTAGAGAATTTGTTGATGTAGGTATTGATAATTGTCTTAGCTCTACTAAGGATTAGAGGAACTTCTGTGTGAACACTATCTGGCCTAAGTTTATAAAATGGTAAGCATGATAAAACAAAAAATATCAAATCTGAACTCATATTAATTGTGAATAAAAAGATAAACATATTATGCTTTACTTCAAGCAACACAACCAGTTATATGATTACTTCAGTTACAGCTCGTTTCTAAACAGACTTTAATTGCTAAATGAGAAGATAAAAATTCCTTTGTTCAACCTCTAAGGTTGAGAATCTGAATGCGGCTTCGGCGTAGATATTTGTTATGACTCGGAATCTATCTAGATGTTAAAACGTGTTCGAATCGATCATATTTTGTGTCCAAAATATAACCATAAATCGGAACAAACTGGATAATAATATTCCAGAACATACTGTAGTACAGAAATACATGGTGAAGTATCAGTTTTTTTTAATAATAATAAAGCAGCAAAAAATATTTATCAAATGTATGATGAAGATAAGCAAATCAATTTCTTGTAAAATAAATATTAATAAGATTATTAATGAAACCATAAAATTCATTAAAAATGGTTTTTAAAAATGGCATTTATGATATAAAGTTAAGAGATATTCATAATCTTGAAATATTTCACGATAAAATTTTCTGAGAAGGAAAAATTTATGTAATATACAATATGGGACTAGACAATATTATTCATCAACGAAATTTTAAAAGATACATTTTTCCAAACTTATTTTTCAAAACAAATACTTTTCCCCCTAAATCCAAATGAAATCTCAAAATAACCTAGCTTCATATAATCAGTATGATAAGTCAACATTCCTTTCTATTTGTAAAAGTGTAGATGAATTATAGTAAAATACAATTATATTTTGGTGATACAGTCAAATTTATAAGACACAGTTGCATTACATATTAAAAGTTATGAATCCCTAATCATTTCAAATATTTAATGAAGTGTTTCAGTAATATCTATATTCAAAATAAGAAATTAAAAACGAAGTAACCTAATAGCAAAGTATCATTAAATTATGACATTTGATCTTTAATATAACAAAAAAAGTAATCTATATGCGATACACAAGTTAGAAAATTGATTTGTTATGATATTTATAAAAGGTATGACTGAAAATGATGTTTGATAATTTAAAAATATGATACAAAACAAACAAAACTTGTGATATTAATACATAGAATAACTCACATACTATATTCTTTTATTGTGTGAAATTACACTAATAGGGGAAGTGTAATTTATCTTTGCTATTATAAATACCGTTTGAATGTTTTTTTAATCATACATGTTTACTTCTTTTTCATTAAATAAGGGTTGCAATGCAATGTCATTCTTGCTCTTGATGCATTTATATGAAATTTCATTCGATTTAGAATTTTTTTATTCCTATTATACAGTTATTATTAAATGATATTGAAAATAATGCCCAAATCACAAAGGAAAGTAGACTTTAGAGTAATTTACCAAAGCAAATTTAACAACGCTGATTGATGAGTATAATTAAAAATATAACAATTACTGAAGAGTGTTACACAATATTTATACCAAGAAATGATATCTCGCTATGAAAAAAGCTATAATCACACACCAGAAGCTTCTTAAATAAAATTCTCTAACGTCCATGACAAATGATGTTGAGTGCTTTAAATATAGACATTCATATGTATTAGATTATTAGGTAAACATTGATAACTTACAGAAAAAAATTGCAATCACGTTACCTGTTGTGGATGGCGATTTTTACCATTACATGGCGAGAAACAGACCATCCCCTTGAAAATTTTTATGCAACGAATGGTATATATATATTAAGAAGTTTAACATTGAAGATAAAAAATATTTTAAACCCCCTATTTAAATTAGGGATTTTTTTAAATTTAAATCGATCTTTATTAAATTAAGAATCAGCTCGATCCTTTTAGAGAACATTCAGGTGTATCAGACCTTTTACAGGTTACGATCTATTTAATTATGTCATAATTTAAAATTGACTGAAATTTAGGTATTTTCAGAAGATAAGGAGTGAGTAGATGATGAAATAAGTACATCGACGCGCATAAAAAGAGGACTACAACGCATCGACACCCTACTAATAACCTACAGAAAAAAAAGACATCCCAATAATAAAATTATAGTATTACGTATGATTTTTTTTTTTGGTAATATGAAATTATTAATTAAATAATCTAAGCTCATTACGAGAAATTTATTAAATTTTTGAGTTGTTTGCAGCAAAAATAAATGTTAAAAACTGTTCAATAATTCTTTTGAGCAGTTTTTATCATCATTTCCCAAGGCATTTGTCTACAAAAAATTGTAAACAGTTAATCTGAAACTTTATCATTAAATAAAACTAATGCTACAAATATTGACTAAATAAAGAACTGATTATATAAACTATGATTTCAATTTTAATTTTTGTAAATGTTTAGACATTTATTATTATAAAATTTAATAACGGAAGAAAACTCTAGTAACTTAACAACTAAATAACAAAAATCACTTAAGATTAGTACATGATATGTTTATACATAATTGAAAGTTATCTAAAAAGTTATTTTAGTTATAATAAAAATCACAATTATTTTTACAAGTATTCCTTAAATTTCTTAGCCTTTATATTTAAAGAACAACCATACTATTTTATTAAAATCTTGGTATGACAACAATATACACTGCCCGACATTGAAAATGCAACACCAAGAAGGAGTTGCAAGAAAGTGACGAAACTCGACAACCAGTAAGAGACAGAAACGAACAATAAGTGATCTGCATTCGGAAATGATATGCATAATATCGAGCTAGAACAGGCTCAGGTCAGTAGGTTGTAGAAACACAGTGTACGGTTATACACTAAGCAACACGTCTAGACAGAATCAATGAGAATACGAATGGCATCCTGAAGAACGGCTATCAATTTCTTATCAGGAATTTACCAACGTGCATCCTGTAAAGGAGACAGTGGCAGGGTCTGCAAATGGCGTCCAATAATATCCCAAATGTGTTCGATTGCTGAGAGATCTAGTGAGCACAATGGCCATGGAAGCAGCTATACACACTTGCACAGCATATTGGCTGTTAAAAGCAATGTGTGGTCGAGCGTTATCCTGCTACTAAAGAGTACTGGGCAACTCTTGAAATTAGGGAAGAGTCACCGGCCGTAGCAGATCCACGTTACATGAGGCTGTTACAATGCCATGAATCCGAACTAAAGGCGACTTGGAATCGTATGCAATGGCACCCCAAACATGATGCCACGTTGTCACGTGGTAGAACGTTCTACAATTGCAGCAGAACTAGACCCGTCTCCACATCAACGTCACACTCATACTCGACGACTATCACTTAAGAGACAAAAGCGTGATTCATCTAAGAAAATGATAATGTGCCACTCCGTCTTCCAAATCGCTCTAATCCGGAACCATTCCAGACGTTGGCGTTTATGCTGTGGGGTCAATTTCAGTCTTTATAACGGAGCCATGAGCGCAGACCACAAGCAACCAATGGACGGCAAATGGTTCTACTCGACATGGGAACTAGAGTGTCTTGCACTTGCTTCACAATTTCGGTAAACATGCTATGCTGTATCGCCACCACATGCCTTCAGATGTTTTGATCTACGTGTGCTATCGTCACTCTGGCTGCACCGGCACCCCGCAAACGTTCCACAGTTCCTTGTTCCAACCAACTTCGTTACAGCCTGTGCACTGTGAACTTGTCCAGGTTCCGTTAGCTGCGGTTTACCGAAAGAATCAATCTGCGCTTCTCAGTCCAATCACCATGACCCTCGTAAACTCATCTGTCTGCTGGAACTGACTCTGTCACGATGATATATCATTCTTTGCAATTACAGGTACCCTTTGCAACTAGAGCAAACTTTCAACGATTATTTTCCAAACTGAAATAAAGCAACGAATATTGCTCACTCTGCCGGTTCCTCGCGTGCACTGGAGAGCTGTGCATAATTTTCTTTTAATTAGCATAATTTTCTGGCCATTCCTTCTTGGTGTTACATTTTCAATGTTGGGAAACGTATAAGCAACAACTTTATAAGGAAGACATTTATTTCAACCAGATTTCCAGACAGCATTTGAAATTTCTGACAGAAGATGTATATGAAAACAAATTGAGAATTAGGGACGATGATTTTTATCATTGGAATCAAATTTGGTTACATAACTGAATCATTGAAAAAACTTGAATAAAACGTAATGTTATCAAAAAAATTAAGACATTAGAATGAAAAAATAGAATAACTATGAAATCGCTACAGCATATGATTTTTGGTGAATATATCAAACTGCAACCTGACGTTGCCAAGTAATTAAATAAAGATTTTTTCTTCTATAAGTGTAAAAAAAAATCTAACCACTAGGTGCGTGTTTCTGAATAATGAAGATAAAGAGATTTCATTTACTTGCTTCGAGTAGAATTCTTATTAAGGAAATTCTGTAAGAGCTTCACACACATAAGTTTCTTTAGCGCCATGATTGAATATGATAGATTCTCCCATGAAAATTAAGATAACTCAAAAAAAATAAATAAAAAATAAAAATAATAATAATAAATAAATTATAACTACAATAATTTTTTCCCCACAGTAATAAAAGTCAACAATTCAGTGAAATAACAGTTCATATGAAAAATTTTTTAGACGCAAGGATTAATTGCGTGCAGTATGCCAGGATTTCATAAAATTCAATTATAAAAAAGTCAAGAAATGATTCCTGTGTTTTAATTTAGTTCTTTAATTGGGTATACACCATGGCTAATGTTTCACATTATAAATATTAATATAATCAAATTGCTGTTAAAGAATGTTAAAAGCACGGCATTACAATAATTAATACTGTATGGTCTTGTTTTGTGAATTTTGTTTCATTTTTCACTTAGTTGTCATTACGAGCCCATATTAAATGCGTATGAAAGTGATCGTGATGCTTGAATTTTCGTTGCTCGTTGAAATAAAAAAAGTTGAAAGCAGGGAAATTATTGCAGTTAAAAATTCACAGATAATTTAAATAAATCTTTTCTCTTGAGGAGTTATCCATTTTCCATGATTCTTCTAACAAGATTAATGCTATCTTTCACAGATGTCAATACCATACTAATAGTCTTGATCCAAGCGTTCGATTGCAAGCAAATCTTATAGAAATTAAAATTTAAAGAACTGAGCAAACAAAAACTTTACAATTAGTTTTAAGATGAGAAATTAAACATTTTTTGCCAATCAGAATAACTAACTAGCAATACAAACAAATAAAACTAAATACCTTTTAGATATGCAATATCTAATAAACTGTCATTTAAAAATTATAAAATCACCCGTCTTAATCAACAACTTAGTTCTGTAAGCTTTTTTAAATCCAAATGTAGTTTTCTTTTATGGTTAATATTTTTCAATTAAACCAATTCTCTTTTGTAAAAAAAAAAAAAAAAAAAGATACATTTTTTATTGACAATGTTCAAAAACCAATAACTTTAGCAATCAGTTCATCTCAAGAAAAGCGAAGAATCTCCAATAAAACATATTATTTTAAAAACAGTTCATTACTAAAAAAATTGTGTGTGAAGTGTGGATAGTAAAGTATTATATTTAAAACTATTGTAAATCAAATATAGATATTGTGGTACTCTCTTCAAAAGCCTTTTCCAATCATAAATGGCGAATTACTTCATTTACCAGAACAAGAATGAGATTTGCAGCTATTAAAAACATGCACATTGCATCTCGCATTACACAAACGACTAACTATTCTAATCCACGGCCATAAATAATAATAAACGGCAAGGAAAAGAACCGAAGGCGAGCGCACTGTCACAATTGAGAATTCATGGTCCAACGTCCATTTTAATGGCTTCTTTCCCGAGCAATTTCCCTTCCTATCTGCATCATTTGACAGATTCTGAGTCAAAACGCTGCCAGTGCAGAGTATTAATGAAGCCAAGGCTTCCTACATTTCGTGCCTGACGTTAAGCGTGAAATATTTGGCGTCGTTAATTCGTTTTGGAGAGAGAAGTAGCACCGAGCCCACACGTCCAAGGCTAGAAGTTAGCAAATGAACTTAACAGTATTACTCCCATAATTAATTAAAGTCTGGTGAATCTTGTCGCGAGAGGAAGATATTCATCCACGTCGGAATGAATCCCGGAGCCCTCACTATAATGGGTTCCAGTTTTCTGTTCCATCGGAGGCTCCCACATAGAAAACTTTTCTTTCAACACACACAGTATTGCTTTTACGTTTTAAAGTAAAGAAAATTATTTCTCGATGGCAAACAGATCACTGAATTATCTGAAGGAGCTAATTATAACTTGGTGTGCTCTCTTAATGCATAAGCTTCTTTCTCTCAGATTCTTTAAATTTTCATACCGGATAATATAATGGTTTACCAACTTATTGAAATAATAAAACAGACTAAATTTAAATAGTTTAAAAAACTTAAAGTAATAAACACACTGTAAAAAAAAATTATTCGAGGATTCTTAAAAAAAAAATTTTTTTTCGATCAGATATAATATTTAATTTTTATCGAAATAAACTTACCTATCATAAAAAAAATAACAAGAATATTTTATCAGTAAATGAATGATTGCTTTAAATAATATATGTATATATATATATATATATATATATATATATATATATATATATATATATATATATATATATATATATATATATATATATATATATATATATATATAAACATTTTTATTTAAAAATATAATTTTAACATTGCTTATATGTGAGTACATTAATAATACGATCAACACAAGTAGAACATTAATTTCGATTCACGAATAAATTTTAATCAATTGAAACATAACGAATAACATCTAAGAGAAAAAGTTTTTCTACTTTTATTTGAAACTAAATGGCATTAAATATTTGTCAATTATTTTCTCAACTCAGCGCAGAATTATATTAAACGCATTATTTGATTCATTGCCTTTTTCCTAAACAAGCGTTTCAGTTGTTCCTTGTAGTGACACGTGAAAATGCCTGACACAATTACGCCAAAAATGTAAAACTAGAAATATCTTCACAATATCAACAATAAAACAAAAAACAGTCCCACGGTAAATTAATTAGTTCTTATTTGGTTAATAGCTATTTCTATCGACACAAACTAAAATTTCTTTCAGTTTAAAAATGAATTATATATATATATATATATATATATATATATATATATATATATATATATATATATATATATATATATATATATATATATATGTATGTATATATATATCATGAAAAGTCATAACTTACATCATGGAAAGTTGATGGCTCTAATGAATTCAAGCTAAGAGTAGGCATGTCCCTTATTAAAAGTCCTTTTTGTTATCTTTCTATGATATTTTAACACCTAAAACTGTGATTTTTCTTTTTTCCAAGAAGCAACTTCAGTCATATACTTACTTCTGCTGTAAATCATTTATGCCTTTTTCTTATGTAAACTTCCACGTTGCAATCAACACACACCTGTTTTGTACGCATGCCATTCAAATTCAATGTTTCCAGATTCATTCATTTTCAAATTAAGCACAAAAGAGAACCCCGTTTTTCTTTAACTTAGCAGTGTATATTAAAACAAGTAAAAAATTGAGAACTTTTCGGCAATAAAGCAAAAGAAAATATTTTTCTAAGTTGTCCAAGCCAATATGGGAATATTTAATGTGAGAGCAATAAGTACATGCAAATAATAAAAAAAAATTAATTGTTAAAAATTAAAGCATATTACTTTAAAAGCTGAGAAAACTAAGATATTATCAAACAACCAATTTTATCAAAATAATTACTTTTAATGAGTTATAGCAAAAAATAATTTTTCAAATATCTCCTAGAAATTATATTGCAGCTGTTTGAAATAGAACTTATATTATTATAAATTCAAGGTACTAGCCACAGAAATTTTGCGAATGCATTTATCATAGGATAAAAAAATTCTACTGAACAATGAGTAACGAAATAGCAGACAAATATTTTTAAGTAGCATAAAATCTAAATTTAAAAACTGTAATGCAAAGAATTGGGATTTGTCTTTTTCCCCAGGGTACACATTTACTAAAATTCATTTACAGCACTTTTCACTATACATTTTTCTCTGTAAAGTAAATTAAAAAAAGATCAGAGATCAAAAATAAAATATTAATTAAATAAAATATTTGATTTTTTTAAAGAGCCCATATCAAAATTAGTAATCGTTTAAAATTCCACAAAAGTTAAAAATTGTCAATTTTTTTGGGTAAAAAATTCCAGTTTAAAGTTTTCTATACAATTGGCGAAACTCCAAAGTAAGCCAAACTATTTTCTTTATGGTAAAGCACTTTGATTCCTTATGGTCAAGAAAATCAGCTTCCTCAAAAGCACAGTAAGCAAAAAACACATCATTCCCAGCAAGAAAAAATACACAAATGGCAATAAAAAAGAGGGAGCCAAGCTGGCACACACATCTTGTAGCGTGAACTCGACACTCTTAATACATTGCTTGTTTACCGTCTCTGTGAAAGGCTGTTGCAGAGATGATATATGAGGTACAATTTTCACTGGAATGTCTTCCCGCCCAGCCTCTCGCCAACGAAAGGAAAGGATAGCAACGTGACATCGCCAGAAGAAGTCAAAAAGACATAGCACCCTCTCAAAAAATTTATCTTTACGCATTGAAAAATAGAGCATTTTTCTTCTCAAAAGTCTAGCTTCTTCCAAACAGCGGAATTTAATGCGGGAAACGGCCTATTGATAGGAAAACTATCCGAGAAAGGAACTTCTCAGCTCTCTCAAGTAAGAAGAAACTATTTTTATCTTTGCCCCTTTCTAATCAATCCGGGAGAACCAAAATGACGCAATTCCTTCTTTTACCATCTAGTTCTTTTTCCTTTTCCTGCTCGGAAATTTTTCATCACTTCTGATTTGTAGATATTAGGGATCTTCCAAGAAAAATCGATGCGATATTTCTCTCTTCCTTCTATTTTTGAAACATTTTTTTTTCCTCTTATTCTTTCTTCCCCATCCACTGTGACCGTACCCTCAAGGGAGCGATAGATCTCATTATTTTTTCTTATTATTTTTTTTTTCATTGAGAACGCATAATAAAAGAAACTATAACAGCGAAAGGAAATGGTAAAATGAAAAATGTAAGAAGATATTTAAAAGCAAATAAAAGAACGTAGGACGATTTTTTTCCCCAAAAAAAACCTCTAGTCTTCCTCTGATCTACAACTGAAAATCAAATTTGAAATTATTCCAATGTTCTTTTAGAATTAGATTTAGCGAAATGCCAAAGGATTTAATATTTCAGAATTTCTCATTTCACAAGAAAACATTTTTTAATTAAAAAAGAAACATTTACATCTTAAAAAAAAAAGAAAAAAGAAGAAGCCATTTAATGTATTTCCTATTTAAAGAATTCATATAATTCGATCTTCATCAATTCCTGTTCAAAATTCATTATCAGGAATGAAACAGCTAAACCTATTCTGAAAACTCAGCAAACTTCTTACGTAGTCTTCAAAATTTATAGATACGTATAATTTAACAATCAAGATTTTGTCAGAAACATTTAAGACTATAGTCTTAAATGTGTCTGACAAAGAAGTCTTTTTTGCAGATATAAGAGTCTTTTTTGCAGATATCTAGCTCAATATATTAAATTGGCACATTGCTCAACTAAATAATGGTATATTGCAGAAAACAAATATCTAAATAAAAGGACGATTACTAAACAGATAATTCATATAATAATAAATAAAAATACGCGAATAAGTTCTTTTTAAGAGCTTAAGGCAGTTTCAGATTTCGTGCACACGTAGATAATCGATTTTTTTTCACTATTTCAAATTATAAAATGAGCTTAAGATTAACAAAATGAATGTATTCAAATGTCTAATGTTACCATCGTTTAAATGAACATGAAAAATATGAATCAGCAATCTAAAGTATTATTGATAAAAAGTATAAAAAATTTTTACACCAAATTAAAAACATTAAAGGTGTGAGCAACAACCAGTATGTAAAATCCTTTCGCTTATCTATCTGTATTATATATTATGACGTTATATTACATATTCTGCACGCTCGTTTTAATTTCTAAAAGTGATAAATAAAAATAATAATGAAATTTTTCGAGAAGATATATATGTATATTATAAAAGGGTTTTCACCAAATATAATCAATAGAAATACAAGTCTTTTGGTGTGGTAAGAACGAACACGATCCTTTTGTTTGCCACTTTATAATCACTTTTTACAGATAAGATTTAATTCAAGTTTTAATGGATTGAGAACCACTATAAATATTTATGCTAAGATGAAAGTAGAACCTCAAATTAATGATTTAAAAATCAGAACGCTATAATATGTCAACTATTAGCTAACCGAAGGTGAACTTAAAGAAATATCCTCAAAAGCTTGTGTTTAAATTAATAGTTTAATTTTAAATAGAAGGCTTTTTTTTTGTTCGATTTAAAAATACTATTATTTAAATACAACGAACATTTTTATAGCCTAAATTTAAAATTTAGGTGTTAAGAATGAAATAAGTAGAAACATTTATCTATTATGACATGCATCTCTGTAAAAGCAAGTAATTAAATAAAAGCATTAACTTTAAAGATCAATTAAATTAATCCGGTTCATCGCATTAAGCCGATTCATTCCAGCAATAATTAGGCTAGCATTGGGTACAAACAAAAAAACACAAGCAAATTAATTACGATCCAAATTCTCCTCATTATTAGGATATAAAAATTGAAATTATTAAGAAAAATGAAATCAATTTATGTATGTAATTTAGCAATTTAACAAATCAAAAATCACACACACATTAAGTCAATCAAAAATTAAAAGAAGCGAATTTATATCGGTAAATATAAAAAGACCAAAAAGTAATGGAAAACAAATCATGAACATGAAAATAACGTATACAGCAAAAAGCAATCCTTAAAATGTAAAGTTAATGCGTAAAAAACATTTACTTAACCCCTTGACTGACTTTGACGAGTCTGACTCGTCATTGATTTCCTGGGCCATCACAGACTTTGACGAGTCAGACTCGTCAAGCGCTTCTTTCGGCGGACGCCGTGCAAGTTACAATTAGATTACATAGTTGCTTCACTCGTTCGACGATTCTCATTTAAAAAAGCACACTGAAAGTAAGAGTTCAGTTTAGCAGAAGTCTCGCACGGTGAATGTTATACTAGCCAATATTTGAGTTTAGTAAAGATTATAAATAATCCCCGTAACATGTATAAGCCGGATGCATTATATGAAAGTGGGGATGATGGTGTAAATTGATGGTGTAGTTCAATTAAGCGAAATTAAATAGTTTTTTTTTGTCGCATCAAATTCCATTTAATTCGTCAGTCAAGGGGTTAAAGTAGAATATTGTCATGAATAAAATCAAATTTTCATTTTCCATATATTAAAATTAAATCGTAATATATGTTTACAATATATATTCAAAAATTGCGTTCTCAAGCTTTGTCTACATAATATATATATATATATATGTCTCAAATAAGAAGAAAAAAGTTCACTTCTGTAATCACATACAAAAATAAATTATCATTTAATTAATATAATTCATTTAAAAATATAATTTTCGTAATACTTTTCACTGATATTGTAACACTCATAAGGTAAAAATATTAGATATCATGACTTTTACATCAAATATGCTGAGTTAAATTTTTATTCAAATACACAAATCAATGGAGAAAAATACATATAAACTCAATTTAGAAAATATTTTTGAATAATTGTGTGACACTGCATTTTTGACATGTCAGTGCCGATTTCAATTTCATTCGAATAGGAGAAAATCATTTTACGAAACAAAATCATTTGTTTGTGAACTATGATTTCTAACGCAAAGCGATATTGGAAATTTTTTTATTATTTTTTCTGATTTTTTTGAATTACTTATCACAGACACGACAGTAAATTTATTCAACAACAGTAAACGAACTAGCATTCAAATGCAAATGAACATTGTACAATCACTTGTGGAAAGTATTCAACGAATACATTTTGTAGATAGAAAGAATTCAAATTTTCAAAGAAACATCGTAACTGGAAAAATAACTAAGTTCTATTTCTTAAACGAAAAAAAAAATGGCTTTTTTAAGACTGGGTCAAAGAAATAAATAAAATAAATCTATTCTAAGGCTTGGTTAATGCACTTATTACAATAGAAATTAGCCCACAGTAAAACTAGTCAAATCTTTGCCGAAATAATGTTATCTTATAATATCAGCAGTTCTTTATCCTATTCTAAGACTTGCTAAATACACTTAATGCAATAGAAACAAGCCTACGATAAAACCAAGTCACAAATTTTTGTCGAAATGAGTTCATATCTTATAAGCCATTCTTCATCCCATTCGAAAAGAAAATCATTGCGTCACAAGAAACACGTTGCAAATTTAAAATGAATTTTTGCATAAAACAACTTAATAGAATATCAGAGCATATACAAGAATACAGTTGCAGGGAACTGCTAAGACAGGATTCAACGTGCAGATCAAAGGATTCCAAAATTAAATGAATTAATAGCATACTAACCCAGGAAATGATTTTCAGTTCATCACAGAAGAAAATTTAATCTTTATTTTATAGTATTCTAACTTTCTCGTGTATGATGCTTAAACATGCATTCCTTGGGGGTAATCGTGAATGTTTGCGCGTGTAAGAGATAAAATTATAATTCATGCATTAAAATTATGCTATTTTGTAAAGTATTACTTGCTTAGGTGCAATTTAGAAAAAGCTTCACCTTTCAAATATAAAGTTTCAATATTTAACTTTAACACAACATCATTTAATAAAAATAAGAAAAAATTTCTTATTAGAATTTAGAATATCTTAGAAATAAAGATGACTAAAGTTCTTTATAATAATAACTGATTTAAATAGTGTTAAATCTTGATAGTCCAATATTTTCTTTAATAAAATAAATGCAGTGAACAAATTTCTTTAACAAGCCTGAGAAACTAATGATTAGTAGACGTTTCAGACCCGGAAAATATATACATGAGGCTTACAATCCACATTCAAGTGAAACGCAAATCAAAAGCTTTTAAAAGTAGCAGATTATTATTATTTTTTTTCATGCAATCAAGAATTTCAGAAATTATTTTTAAATTTTCCAAATTGTATGAAACTAGGGTTGAAAAAATAGCAATTCCTATTGATTATCACACAAGTTACTATTTAGTCTTCTATAAGTAAACTATTTCACTCATCTATTTACGATATTACAACATCTTAGAAAAGCTACGTTTCAGCCTCAACTCTATTATATAAAATGATTATTTCTTAAACCAATATTTTTAATAACAAAAAGATATCAATGCAAATCAAGCTAACTTTACTTTCTCAAATTAGTATTTAATTTCTTTAGATCGAAATAAAGTTGACAACAACTTAGTGTTAACGGTGCAAAATAAATTTTAGAGGGTGGAAAAAACGCATGTTGAAATTATTGGAAGTATAACTTACATATTACTAATTTATACTCACAAAAGGTTTAAAAACTCAGGCCATTGTTAAAAAAATATTACATTGATTTTGGCAGGAATGACTGACCAAATTAAAATTTGACTTGTAACAAAATCTTTTACAGCATATGAATTCATCATTAGAACCTTCTTTATAATAATGTAAATTGTATTTACCTCAATTTTTTTTATCACAAGAATATAAGATTAAAATTAATTTAAAAAAGATTGATAATTAATAAAACATTGACCATTTACGATCATTAGAAATGCAAAACAATTACTCAAATATTTTTCTAAAAATAAAAAAATTTTAATTTTCATACAACCTTTCTACGAAACCTTTTCTACTTGAGAAGTATAGTCACTGTTATATAAACATACAAACTAATGTTCAATCAGGGATAATTCATTTACACTGTAACCACGTTATTCTGGAGCAATCGAATATAAAATAAATAAAATGATTCCTTAAAATAAAACTGAAATTTTATTCAGTATTTCCTTACACTGGTCATTTTTAAAATTTTATAAAATGTTTACATATTTAGCAATGAAAATTCAGAAAAATAAAATCCACTTTTACAGTATGTTTGAAAAAATATTCAAAACTAACCCATTATGTGAACAGGGTTCTACTAAATAAAATTTGAAAGTAAAACAATTGTGGAAAACTGATTACTTTTTTCAAGGAAAGCTGCATTTTGTAAAGAATCCCAATTGAAAAATAGTTAGTAAAAAATTAATTTAAAAAAAGAGAGAGGGGTGAGGGCAGATTTTGAGCGTTTATGACTACTTCCTCTTCAAAACTGTATTATTTGCATACAGTGTATAAAAAATATAATAAATTATAATGTATTATAAAAAAATATAATGTATTATAAAAAGCATGTATGCAATATAAGATTAGAATAAGAATTTTCTTAGGGCTAAAAATCTTGTATGTATGTATGTAGACACTGAATGATTCTCTCTCTTAATACTTATTTCATTCACTTTATTTAGTATAGAATATAGATTTACAAAACATAATATTTTAAATAAAAATGTTAATTTAAAAAAACATTAGCAGAATATTTCATTTATAATTTTTTTCTTTCAAAAGAATATTATTGCCAAACTATCACAACCTAATGGTTTCAAAAGACGGAATGTAGTCAAAGTGTGGATTGACAACTTAATCTATTCTTCAAGAAAAACGAATTATTAGAGTTAAGTTGATGAGATTTGTTAATTTAAAAAACTTAATAAAAAAATTACGATAATTTTTTTTTTTTTTTTGAAAAAAAATCAATTTACTGAATCATTGTTCATTTAATATTATTAATTTCAAATAAAGCGTTCTGCAGTAAATCGAGAAATGCTATTAAAGAGAAAAATGCACAAAAGTGGCGCATAATCAGGATAATCTGAAAGCGTAAGGTGGAGAATCGTAAGCAAATTCTTGGACATACACTAATGTTAAATGCAGATATGTACTAGACTGACGAAAGATGCGTAGGAAAGCATAAACATTATAATAATAGAATTTCAATGTAGCACATAATGAAACCATTAGACGAAACTGTTATTAATATTTTTCTTCAATTTGAATTCACAATTTTGTATTGATAGCTAGATTTTCAACAGAAGTATAGTAACACTACTGGTAAAAATCTAAAGCAAGCATTCATGATAGTGGATACAAGCTACAATAGAAAAACATATTTTTAGTACAATGGAGGTTAAGCACTCTTTATGTATAGCTGCCAACTCTACTGACTTTTTTGGGAAACTCCTGATTTTTTACCCCTTCTCCCAATTTCCCGATAATGTATGAAAATCTACTGATTTTTGGCAAAATTTCAGTGAAAAACTTAAAAACTGCCGAAATTTTGCCGAAAAATAAATTTATTGAGTTGTTTAATTTTATGTGACTGTGTGTAATTACATTTACATGCTTAAAAAGCTTCCCTTTCATGACGAGATTCTAAAACATGCAGTAGTATGCTGTTTGCAGACTATTGAACAGGCCTCATTTTGAAGAGTAAAACTCTTAATTGACAGATTTCCCATTTTACTGCTTAATACAGAATTGAATAGAAGATTGGACACTCTGCAAACTACAAAGTACTGTCCTCACAAAAGAAACACTGGAGGAACCAAGAGCAGATGTGCAATGGCATCTTGTTGGAAATCTGAAAAATGAGTTTAAACAAAAAATGTTTTCCAATATTTCCCAGTTTATGCTTACAATTTTAACTATTCCACATTCTAGTGCTGAAAGTAAACGGGTGTTCAGTCATATAAAAAATAAAATAATAATTCAGGTCTTATCTTTTTTTCTGAAAATTTAGAAAGTTTAATTATTGCTAAATATTCTCAAAATGAGAAAAACTGTTTTGAACAGCAGTTCACCAATTCATTTCAAATAAATGCTAAGTCAGCAACGAATAAAAGAAATTGCCCTGAATTATTCCAATTTGAAATGTGTTATGTTTTCTATGGACAAATTTCTATTTTCTTATATATTGAAGTATTTCATGTGTTTATGAAAGGAAATAATTTTATAAATTTAATATTTATAAATTGCACTTGTGTACTAAAATTTACCTTATAAAATAAATATTGAGACATAAAAGTCGATGTGTTTATTTTTTTACATATAGTATATTCTTTTATTCCTTATAGTTCCTTTATGAGGTTGATGAATATTTTATTAAAATATTATGATTGACACAAAATATGTTTAACATAAATCATTCTCAGAATATATAATTTTAACAGTAAAATTCTCTTTTTACGGTACTACCATTTTAAACATTCTGTTTCAAGCAAAAACGTTGCTAGTAGTGTCTCCTGATTTTTTCTCTCAAAATCAGTAGAATCTACTGATTTTTATTTCTCCAAGGTTGACAGGTATGTTAATGTAATTCTTCTTAATAGTCATTTGGTATGTTAATAAACGCACTTTCGTTATTAATAATACAACTTTCCCCCCTAAATTTTTCCAGCTGCTTTGATTCTAGTATGTGCACCAACTTTGTATTCACGCTTATGAATATACTTTTAAGCGATTTTCATGGTTCATTTATTTGTTTCTGTACATACTTAGAAGGTTTGTGGATGACTTTTTAAAACTTCATTTATATTTGCATCTAAGTACTTTTATAAATTGAAGTTAGGTCTATTGTGTAAACAAAGTTAAAACTACTTTCTTGTAACCAAAATTAAGCAAATTCTAAAACCTTTTTCGCCTTTAAGTGCTTAAGTGAATAGATAAACATACTTACAAAGAAAAAAATATTCAATTTCGCAGCCAAGAGTAGTAATGCAAATTTATATATGTGATAGAAAAACACTCCTAATTCTCAATGAATCTAAAAATTCCAAAGGTAAGATTTATTGAGACGAGTGTTTATCTTAATCAAAGCAACACAATTCTCAGCGTTTTTAACTTCAGCACAAATCGAAATGAAGTGGATTTCCAATATTCAAAGTAATCAGTATTATCCTTGATTGATACAATTAGTCTTTTTAAAACATAAAACCTTTTAAAAATGTATATATATGAATTACCTAAATTTAAATGTTGTACGTCATAAAGAGATTTATGTGCTTATAATAAATGATATTAGGTTCAATCATTGCTTTCTGAAGTAAATAGAAAAATTATTCACTTCATTACAATTTTGTTAACAATATACTCAGGATTGTTAACATGCTTTATGTTCGATTTACGCATAAGTTCTTTTTTGATAATCAAGACTCTCAAAAGCTTTACTGATGGTATATTCAGAGACAAAAGTATCCTCCATTGGTAATTTGAGTGGGAACACTTAATTTAAGAAGAAATATTTATTTTAATTTAATGTCTGCAAAAATAAAAGACAAATAAACAAGAAACCTCTTTAAAAGAAAATGTTCACACAACTGTATAACAAAGAGAGAATGTTTTTTTGAATCACCCATAACCATTTTATTATTTTTTTTAAAGATTTAACAAGTTAAATGCTGACAGCTTTCAAGCAATTGCAAAATAAAACGACTACGAATTAGAGCTGCTCAGACAATTTCCTTCGCCTTTTTATTTCATTCATCATAATAAAATCGGAGAGAAAAACGGAAATAGTTCTGAAAGAGCTTTTTAAACCCTTTTATTTTCCCAACTTAAATTAAGGTTAAAAAGGGGGAAATTCGGAAACAATGAAAAATAATTTGTGGGGAAATAAAGTTGCAAAGACATAAAACTAACCGTTTAAACGGAATAAATAATTAACGATTTTGCAACTCAAGATGCATTCATTTTTTTGCGTTTCCTGTATGTCACTATGTATAATTTATAAGTCTTATCTCACACATATCTTAAAATAAATCAATAAATGAATAATAAGGTGCGAAAACTTTCACTGATACCGTTTTTTAATGATCGTTAGAAGTGAACAGCAATCCTCGTTGTATTCATTTTACTAGTATATGAATAAACTAATAAACCAAAACTGTACCCACGGTATATAAAAAATCAAGGCTGTTGCAAAAAAAGAAAATGCTGAGTTGAAGCATTAAATTAAGAATCAATAAATTCAATTTAAGAAATATAAGATATTAAGATTCAAAATTACGAATCTTAATGAATGACTTAAAGTTTAAATAATTTTTTTTTATATATAAAGGACCATAAAATTGTTATAATTTAAAATTCTCACAAGAAATTAATCATTACCTAAAACAATATAACATTTTTAAAAATTAATGAACAATATTATAAAATATTTAAAAGCGTTAAAAGTATCAATATTTGTAAATATTGGGGAAGAGGATATATTTGTGCTTAAGCACCCATAAAATTTCAATTACTTTGCAAACAAGTTCAAAAGCAATTTCATATCGTCAGTTTTAGAACTACTTTTAAGTAGTATTTTATTGAATACACTGGACAACTGAGAGAACAACGCTTTTTGGATCATAAAATCCCAGGTTCGATACCAGTGACTGAGGAACAATGGGAAATTGATGTTGCTGAACCACCGTGAATGTCTTTACCCTAAGCACTCACGTTTGTCGGAGTAAGTGCTTGAGTTTCTGCCCTTGATTTTTAAAATTAAAGTTAATGAGATAAAATTTATTAGAATTGCTAATTTAATTTACAATCACATGCTTTCCAATTTGTAAGCGCCTTTTTTCTGATTTTTTTGAAATTCGGAAATTTGCCATCTTTTTTTATTTTGGAAGCAGGAACGCGATTTTTAATTATATTCACAAGAAGATACTCTAATTATTTTCAGACAATCGTATAACTCAAAATATAATGATACACCTTTTGATGCAAAGATATTTCGGGGTATAGCTCATTATGATTTTTAGGCCAATCGTACCATAATAGAAATAAAATTACTCATTGAATACTTTTTTTTTCTTCTACAATATTTGCAAGTCATTTCTTTAATATTTTCTGTATATGATGATCTTGGTAGCAAATCAAAAATCTAACTAATGTAATTTTACACTATTAAGCAAATAAACACACATGGAAACAACACGTCCAGTTAAGAACACATTTTATCAGTATATTTTCAAAGTGTTTGATCAGCATATTTTCAAGAAATTATAGTTTCATTCTTTAAAAAAAAAAAAAATGTGTATTTTAAAGTAAAATGAACGGCTGCGGTATAATATACTAGAGGCGATAAAGATTGATTTTAACCTTTCTTATAAATGGTTCAAGAACTAAGACGAAAAGCACAAAGATTATTAGCGTCATTTAGAAGGTTTCTAGTTTATAAAAAAATTATTTTCATTATTTTTTGTTCAATATTAAGACTAAACTAAACTAGACTCCGCGGTACGACAGCCCATGTCGGCCAAATCCTACAGTGCCCATAACTGTTTTCATAATCGAGTGCCCTAGGGGGTGTGAAGCATATGTCCCAGTTAGGTGAACAGCCTAACGTGAAACCTCCAGTGTTTCGTTCCTAATCATGTTTGGTATCGACCCACTGAAGGAATGAAAGGCTGAATCGACATTGCCCAGCCCGAGGATCGAACCTTGGACTTGTGCTTTGAGAGCGTGAAACGCTGCCACCAAGCCACCAGGCTCAATATTAATACAGCCAAAAAGAAAAAAGATTTTAGTAATGTTCGCATACCAATGATCACAATAATATTGACTTATCAAGATGTTCACGAAAATATACTCTTTTTCCTTTTAAACATTACAATTTCTATTAACTGCTATTTTTCATTTATTCTTAATTTTGCAATTTATTAATAATATAATAAAAAAAATAATTTTCAGTAAATCATAAATTATCGCTATTTTGTATACTTGAAAATATTTGAAATATTTCCTTTAAGCTGTACATTTTTTGTTTACATTACTAACTTTACATGTTATAGTTATTTCTATTTCAAATGGAACACATTTTTAATTTAATTACTAATTTCATTACCAAGGGATAGATAAATGCACATTAGAGACATAAGCGTAAATGCACTTTCAGCGATACGTTTATGTACATAAATGTATCGCCGAATGTGCATTTATCAACATAACGATGCGAACTCTTAAGATGCTCAAAAATAAAAGATAACAGAACTTTTATCACATTTTTAAAAACTCCTGTGTTGTACTTTTTGTGTTCACTAATAAAATAAGTCAACTAAAAAACAATAGTTGGAAAACTATAGTGAATTATAATAAAAAAAAAAACTTGTTAAATTGGATGAAAATTTCCTTAATGGATATATGAATATTTAATTTCCATCCTTTTAATCGAGTTTATTTCCTAAATTAGAACAATTAAATATGAACATATGTTGATTCACAGAATATGAAATAAATAAAATTTCCAAAAGCAAAATCCGCTGGATATCGGCCAAGGTAAAAAGGTATAATTAAATACGCAACGCGGAGAGACTATTAATATTGATGATCATTTTTAGGGGAATTATGTAGGCACACGATTTCTTCCCGCACATTCATCATGCTACGAATTAATAACACTAATGAGGGAAAAATCCCCTTTTGTCTTCGCCAAAAGGGAAAAGCAAAATCCCTCCACCACTTTGTACAAGAATTGTACGGTTGTATTATTATACAGCAGTAAAGTGGGAGATAAATTTCAAGACGCAAAAGAAAGAACAGGAGCTAAAATAAAAGAATGCTAGAACAATGAGAATTATTTTTAAGGTCTGGAGAAAGAGAGGAAAGATAAATGCATGCTGACTTAATTGGGAGCAGTCATCATTAGAGGATATTCCTTTCCTTTTAGGCTGTTTTAGGTAAGTTTAATACATTTGATAAGGATATCACATGGAAAATTTTCAATAAAGAAATTTCAACCTATTCCGCAAATAATACGAAGAAAAGAAAATATTATTCAACCTTTCTAAATACGTACATATTTAGAATTTTAAATTTATTTCGAATTGAGATTTTTAAAATATGTATTCATTCAGTTAAATAAATAGTAATTGGAAAGCACACTTCTTCAGGTCATTTTCATAAATCAAACCTAAATATTGTACAATAATTCTAATAATTAAATTTACGCAGAAATTTAAAGAAAATATTAAGTAATTGGTAATAGTTATGAAATATTTTTTTCACCAAGTAAATTGAAAGCGCTTTTTTTTACGAATAAAGCTAATATTGTACAATGTAATTTATATATTACTAAATATTCCTAGCAAAAAATAAACTTAATGATGGAGCATAAAAATTTATTTTGTAATTCTCTTAACTAGTTACACTTCATAACACAAGAACAAAGAAATTACAATTAAAAAAACCTACTCTGAGTGAAAATTTTAAGCACGATTCTAATTCGGAATTATTTCAATCATATTTAACAGAATTTTCAAAACTTGATCCGAAAATATTTCGGTAAAATTCTTACAAATATAACGATCAATCAATTAAATGCATTATATGGGATATGTAAACTTTAATTATAATTTTTTGTTATCACACACAATCTAATATTTTTCCATTATGCGTTTTGATGAACTAAGTCATCAAAAAGACCATTCCAAGATAGGTTTTAAAATGAATAACTGAATTTATTTAACAAATATCTTAGTATTATATATATATATATATATATATATATATATGTGTGTGTGTGTGTGTGTGTGTGTGTGTGTGTGTGTGTGTGTGTGTGTGTGTGTGTGTGTGTGTGTGTGTGTGTGTGTGTGTGTGTGTGTGTGTGTGTGTGTGTGTGTGTGTGTGTGTGTGTGTGTATGTGTGTGTGTGTGTGTATGTGTGTGTGTGTGCGTGTGTGTATGTGTGTGTGTGTGTGTATGTGTGTGTGTGTGCGTGTGTGTGTATATATATATATATATAGATAAATATTTATTTTAAAATTAACACAAAATGACATTTTTTACAATACATATATTTCGTTGTTTGAGGAACAACTCACTATAACTAACATGTTATTTAGAGTAATCATAATTAAACAAAGTAAGTTTAGAGGAAGTGTTCGAAATTTTTAAGTTCCTAAATTAAAAATAAAAACTTCTATACTTAATGACAAGATTCACTAATGTATTAAACAGTTAAAAGATGAAAAAAACTTTTATGGAATATTTTAAATAGAACGCTCAAACAAAGATGTGTGTATACGAAGGAAGAATCGAAAACATTGTGCATCCCAGTAAAATTTTCTTCTTTCTCACAGGGGAACTTCAGTCACATGGGCCTATTTCTTCATTGATTATCACATACTTGAAATTCCATTCACACGAAAGGGTGCAATCACAGTTACACGTTCGCGCACGCCAAGGAAGAGGGGGAGTAAAGGACTAACGAACTAAGCATTCGTTGGAATTTTCGATCGACCCCAACAGTAGAACAAGCATCAGTGGGGGAACATGGATATATTTATATCACAACTTGTACCAGAACGGGAGGAAACATTTCCTCCTAAAATCAATTTCTAACAGCTCCTTCATAAGATCATTTCTTTCTTTATATTTTTCGCTTAAAGAAAGAGTAAGAGCAAACGATTGGAAGGAAGGAAGGAAAAAAAAAAGTGCGGGGGAGGAGGAAATTAAAAAGTGTGCCTCCTTCATTTCTGGCATCGTTGAATCTCCTAGCCTTTCCTCGGCGGGCTTCGCCTTCCCCTCCCCGTACGCGAAGAGGTTTCTGAAAGAACGACCACAGAAGCTTTCGAAGGGAAGCAGAAAATAAAAATCGGTGAAAAGAGGGATCTAGGGATGTATGTGTGCACATACATACATACATCCCCGCTTCCTCTATAGCCAATCGAGATATCGATTCCCTTTGTCAAAATTGACGGAAAGAGGAAATTTTTCCTTCGGTGAAAGAATAAGACAAAACCCTCGTGATCCCGATCCTGCCCACCACCAACCATTCCCTACCTTATCTTGGAGTCATTCATCCACCGCCTATTTTTTTTAAAAATAAAAATAAGTGGAGAGGAGTAATCGGAAAACAACCGTCCAACAAATATCCCATTCCAGTCCTGGTAAAAACACCGCTTACAGGAAACGAAACTAGCCTCTCGAAAACTCCCTCAGTTCGATGCAGATCGAGCGATGAATGATCAGTGGAAAAATCGATGTCCGAGAACTGGAGGGACTCCTTAGTTGTAGGCGGGGGTGGAAGCTGAAGTTGGTGGAGGTGCCGGGGCGGCATGTCGGGTGGGGGCGCCGCGCGCGTCAGGAAGGCAGGCACACACAGAGGGCGGCGCAGAGCCGGCTGTGGTGGTGGTGTCAGAAGGAAATCCCGCACGTAAGCCCTTCTCCAGTACCAGAAAGACTCACAAAATTCCACTCACCTCCAGTAGTTGTGGCGAACAGGGCAGTTCCAGGGACTCCCACAGCTCCAGGATGGTCGAGACGTCGGCGTACCTGTGAAAAGAAAAAGAAGAGTTACTCGGTGAGTACACTTATTTTTGGCGAGTCCATGAAAACTATCATAGAGATGTGTTTCTCGGGGAACATAAGGTTCCCCTGCTGCGCGTGCGCCGCAATCCCGAAGTCGGGAGGAAAAGCGGTATAAATCCGAGAGTCCGGCAAGTTCTCATCCCCAAAAGTCGCTTTAATAATCAGGTGGATGACGGGAAGGAGCTCCTTCTGGAACAGGTGAGGTCTCTCATATGCCATTTGATGCAATCACGCAAAGGAGGTAGCGAAACTTCACAGCGATGGAAGGATTCAGATGGCGTGTCATGGAAAAATGAGTGAGATCAGCGCTTGCGCAAAATAATCGCATCTCGATGTAGCCACCATGGCGAACATTCCCTATCATTGTTGAGATGAATTTTGATTTTCAAGGTAACAACCGATTAATTTATTCGAATAAAAAAAAAAAAACAATTAAGGAGCTTTGGAAGTACATTTTTCAACCTGGTTAGTGTAGTGGTGATTGTTTATAGCAATGTTCTCCGCAATTATTCTGTAAACAAAGATTTTAAAGTAGTAAGTGATGCACTGAATCGCATGCAAACACAAATATAAAAGTGGAAGCGTGATCACCAAACAAAATCCTCTAGCCTACAAAATTTGAGTATAACTTTTGTTGAAAAGAGAAAACTAATTTTATATAAACCAAATTTTAATTGTTATTCATTGATATCAATAAATATTAAGTTAACATTCGGAATTTGAAAAATTTCTATGCTGGAATAACAAAAGCTAAAATCTCGTATTTATAAATTATATATGAAAAGCACTTATAAGATCAAACTTGACAAAATAAGATTTTAGTAATAAATACATTTCCAGAAATTAATATTTTAACTGATGAACGTTAACTTTGAAATAAATATTTTTAATATTTCCGTTTAATCAATTTTAATTATTGAAATATGGTAGAAAATGATTAGTTTAGGACTCTAATAATTTATTATACGAATTAAAGAATTTCAATTTTCGACTAAAATTAAACATGAAGTTACAAGATACATTAATATATCAAAAAAAAATCCTACAATAAATTATTTTTAATAATTCTGTGTGCACATATATATAATCTCTCACTTTCTACTTATATATAATTATTTTCAAAAAGACAGTAAATTATTTACTGAAATTAGAAATTCAATTTTATAATGAAATATTGATGTAAGTAATATTTTAGCAAGATAATTTTATTTTTTATTTCGTACAGTTCTAATATCAAAAGCAAATAAAATTGTACCTATTTTTATATTGTAATACAAAAATCTTAATTATATATAAAGGATTAAGAAGAAAAATAGAAAATTCTTATTGTGGTTTTGATGAATTATGAAAGTGAATAAACATGTTTTTCTCTGATGATATATTAAAATAACTAGTTTAATTTTCCGATGATTTTTATTAGTAAATTAGTAATTTTTCTGATTTGAATTTTTCTGACGAAGTACAAGAAATTAATATATTGTACAAAATTTTACAATTTAAATCCTATAGCATTTCCAGTGATAAAAAATATATTTGTTTTATATTTTTTATTAAAATATTCAAATAAATGAACAAACATCGATTTTAATTATTTCTTTTTTTAACATGAAATGATGCTTTATCAGAGTAGATAAGCCAAATTTACAAATTTTAATTTAAAATGTTAGTATACATTACATATGTATTGTTATATATATTACAAATATTTAATTTAAAAAATATATGTTTTAAAAATCTTAAAATTATTTGATTGGATAAATAATTGAACCTAATAAGTTCATGAGTATCATTTAGACTAAGTACATAAATTACAAAATAAAAATTTAACTATCTTTAAATTTATCGTTATCTTTTTCAGTATTTTCTGTGGATATGTTAGACCTCTATTAATTTAGACATGAATTTATTTTAAAAAAGTTATCTTTTTAGTTAATGATTAAACTCCATAAATTCATAAAAAATTTTAAAAATATATATATAAAAATATTTATTTTAAATATACTATTTTTTACGTGCGTGAATTTATTATTTAAAATAGAAAAAATAAAGAAATATGGAATAGCTAATGAAATATTAATCGCTTTTCCTGAAATGAAGATCAAATTATATCCAAAAGTGTTACAGTGTTGTGTGTTACTATAAAGTGTTGTTACTACAATCAAAATAATTTAAAAATGAAAAATCAGTATTTTAAGTGATAAGTTTCATTTTAATCGATGTAAGAACGGGAGAAATGATCAAAAAAAAAAGGAATTCAAATATTTATGGACGTAAAATGTTAAGTTTATAATTTTACATATGCAAGCAATAAGTGTAAACCTAACAGTTACTAAAAATTAAGAATACCAAATCCCACTTTTTTAATAAAAAATAAAGTTGTCTAAATTTAACTAATTTAACTTAATAATTTAAAGAAAAAGTACTTTTCTACGAGGTTTACTACATAAAAAGGAAGCGGATTTATAGTGAAGTTCTCATGCCTCTTTCTAAATACTTGTTCTGTTAGCATAAATGCCTCATTACTTCCATTCTAACACATCTATTTTTCACGTAATCATAAAATATCTCCCGTTTATTGCAGAATCAAAAAGAGGATTCACGGTTTTTAAATTTTAAAGTGTTTTTTAAAAAAAAAATTTCAAATATTTCAGTACTTATATTTTTAAGAAATTTTGATTTAAAAAATTCAAAAATTATGATTTGATTAATTATTTCTGAGCTATATTTTTCAAAGATTAAATTTAATAGCCAAAAAATAAATATGGCTCTTAATTAGTATGCATCTTTTTTTTTTATTCTTTTCATAAAAAATAGCGAAAGTACATTATGCATCATTTAGCAAAAAACTTCAGCCATATTCAAAAATCTCATATTTAATGATATTTCTGAGCTCTTCAACGCGGGGAAATTAATAAAATTTCAAACGTACAGATAATTGCTAATAGTTTTCGATTTAAATATTACCGACATCAATCAGAAAGACCAGCTATCAGTATTGTGTAGATTTACATTACCAGAATAAGAAATAAATTTTCAATAAACCAATTTCTCACGGTAAGACATTTAAAAAAAATATATCCTTAAAAGAATGGCAGGCTAAAAAAGAAATGTAACTAAAAATTAATCGAATAACTTAAATACATATAGAAACGAAAATAATAACTCAGTTACGACTTTATTTTAATCGATGTAAGAACGGGAGAAAACTTATTGTGCATAATAATAATCTTTTTAACATATAGGTAATAAATGGATTGCTTTTTCATTAGAGATATAGCACATTGTTTTTTTTTATAATTGCAGAAACTAATATATTTCTTGCTGTAACCGTAATTTGTGCATTAACATGTCATTAGAGTTTAGGCGATGAGATCCATTAAGCTATTAAGATAAGCTGCAGGAGATACCGAAAAATACCAAAAATAGTCTGGAAAATAAATCTTAGATATTAACAGATCCCATTGCTTCCTTTTTATGTAATATTATTTGTTAAAAAAAGTTTTATGTACATATAAATCTGTTAATATCAATATGTATATTTGACGTCTTATATAAAAATAGGATATATTTATACACATCGTGTAAACGGGGGAAAAATTAAGTAATTGAGTAAACGATACGCATGTTTTTATGTAAATTCACGGAATAGTTGGATTCCCAAGACTTAAGTTCAAGACATACTGCATATCAAATTGTTACAAATCTTAACGTTGAATATAAATTTAAGAAATGTATATAATTCCTTAATATCATTAATATTGAATAGTTATTTATTTAAAAATAAACGTTCTCCTTACAGATATAATCAAAGACTTCATGAAAATTTTTTAGAAATTACATGAAGCAAATAATAATAATACGTTAAGAAAAAATACATTCATATAATTATTGTGCAAGTGTTTCTACGGTCCATTTTATTAAAATTGAAAAAAATTTACTTCAGAATTAATGAAAAAATTAAAGTGGCAGCTAATGAAACGGTAACTGAAGTCAAATAATTCTTTAAGGGAGAAATTTTCGGAAATAATATAAAATTTCCTAAGATTTCAATTTTAGTTAAACGTGGGAGCTTGATGAAATTTTAAGCTGCTTCCAGTATCATAAATAAATAACTAACGCTTAAGTTTTTCCAGGGGTCATGATAAACGAAGTGGAGCTCTTGGAGGAGCTTCCCTACTACCGGACGCTTCAGAAACCACCCCACCACCATTCGCAGCACCATGGTCCTCCTCTGTCCTCAGCGCCTCACTATCCAACAGCTCCAAGGGGACTTCGTCTGGATCCCAGCTACGATGAAACAGCTATCGCCATCATTGCACCCGACATCCGGGTGCCCCAGAATAATCCTCTGTCCATCTCCACCCTCGAATACTGCGAGCAGTACTCGCCCCTGGGCTGCCTCGACATCCTACTGTCCATCGTGAGCTATGCCGGAGACCTCGCCTCAGACTTGGTGGTATGTTATGTACTACTGGCCGAGAAGCGAGTACTATGGGCAGCCCTGACGGCCTCATTCGTCCTCCTTTCTGTCATTGTGGTCAATGTCCTCAGCATTTACTGGTACATCAGGAACCAGAGGAGTTCCGCATCCGTCTATACATCGGTCAGCAAGACTACTTGGGTCGTCCGAACCCTCTTCCATGTCTTCTGCATAGGATTGCTATACAGGTACGATTTCATATTCTTTGATTTAAATATTCACAACGTGAAGTCTTTAAATAGAATATGAAAGAACTATATAGTTAATAGCAAGATTATTTTGCGAAGTCCAAGCAGCTCAGTATTTAGAGCATGAAATAGAATTGTAAATAGAGAAAGTGGCAAAAGAAATGCAGTTTAAAGGCACAAGGGTGATAGATAGTTTCCTTAACAAAATAACATTGCTTCTAATATTCAATATTCTGGGATTCAGAAAGAAATTCATGCTAGATAAGTTCGTTCAAATGCGAATATTTTTATATGAACCGTTATCATGCGTTTAATTTTGTATCAATGATTAATTACATTAATCTTTTACACGTATTTATTATATATATATATATATATATATATATATATATATATATATAATTACATTTCATGTAATTATATACTCAAAATACTGTACATTTTATTTAAATAAAATAATAACTGAATGAGTTACATACAATATTAATCAAGACCATAAGATATTTTCAGAAAACTTTTTTAAAAAAATTTGATTTTCAATAATGGTTAAAGAACGGAACAACCTGAAATGGGATTAAATTAAATAGATAATAATATAAAATAAAAAGGATAATATATTAAATAAAATAACTAAAGAAAATTAATCTTTCAAATACAACTGTAGGATAATTTTACTGATTTTAAATGTATGTAATTCTTGCAGTTTATGTCACTTGAAGTATATATAAAGTAAATTTAAATAAAAATTAGGGGTTAAGTTAAGTTCCTCTACCCAGAAGAAATTTGTTACACAAAATTTGAACCTATGTTTGTCACAGCAAAATTCCATGATTTTAGGCAGCTTAGCTCTTAGCAGCAAAGTACGCTCTACTAGTAACCAAATTTCTAAGAGACTTCTTAGAGAGAAACATTTTCAATAAGAATTTTTTAAAAATTAAAATCTAAATTTTAATGAATTATACGTCTTGAAGGAAATTTTATATGAAAACTTGCAAAAGTTACATCAAAAAGGTGATCAATTTCGGTTAAAATTTACACAGGATTTATAGTTTATTATTTTAAAGTAATATAACTATAAACAAAATAATAATTCATAAAAACACGTTCAAATAAAAAAACAAACAGCTTTTTTAATGTATAATTTCTTTAATAGTTTGTATATCATTGAAAAATTTCTTTTCAGTTAAGGTATTTGGTATTCAATATATATTCCATTATGTATTTTTAATTTTGTTAAATTAAATTTAGCAAACGATTCACAGTCATAGTGATTGTTTAAAATTATTGCACAATAAAGTAGCATCTTAATGTTAAACTGCCTTGCCAAGATTCGGCAATGCTCAAAAATCTTTTGATACAGTAAAAATCATTTACAATACAACCACGTTGTTTTTTTTGTTAAAAGTTTTATAAAATATTTAATCAAGTGCAAATTTACTTCAGCTTGTATTAAAACAGTATAATTTTATGCCTTAATAATTTTTCGAATTTCGAAAATTCATAATTTGAACGGAGAGGCCTGAGAAATGTCAAACTTCTTCTAAAACGGGTAATGCATCACCAGCGAAAAATTTATTTCAAAGAGAATGCAGTTGATGCCTCTTGGAGGACCCAGCTGAGCTCATGTATCCCCAGAGATCTACCTAGATCTATAGGGGTCTCCTAGTTCAGGTTACTTACTGGGCATGATTTTCTCCAGAAACATCTATATCACATAGGGCTTGGGGATTCACCCAACTGCATTTTATGTAGGGAACATGTTGACATGGATGGCGAGCATCTTTGGAAATGTTCTGCCCTCCAGGAAGCCCGCTCTTCTTCACATTTCAAGACGCTCTCCACTCCTGGAGATACTTCTTTTCTTTATTGGACTGCAAGACTTATTATGCTCGGAAGAGCCAACATAAGGACGTAATTTAAAAAAAAATAATAATTTGAACGGGCAATTAAAAAGTAATTTAAGACAATAACCTAATTAAAAAGACAATAATATTTTTAAAAAATTATATGGTTCATTTCTACATTGTAATGAACTATTATTATTTGAATATTAAAAATAAAATCTGAAACGATGAGAAACATTTCACACACACACACACTAATATTCAAAATCATATAAAGAACAGAATATTTCCTTCATCGTAACATTAAGTATGGATTTTAGTAAATAGCAACTCAATAATTAATGAAATTATAAAGTTAATTTATTGTAAAGAATTCCGCGAGCAAAGTGTTGTTTAATAGACATCGGAATAATTAACGCTCGAGCTATCTAAAACTAACCAAAATTAAACAAGACAATAGTGTAAAGTACTTTTTTACTGATGAAATAATATATTTTATTCATGTAATATTGGGTACAACACGCGAAATATTAAATAAATACGATCTTTTATTTATACTCAGAGGAATAGCAAGGAAATAGTATAGTGTGGGGTAATTTTTCTTCAAAAGCATAAAGCATTAGATTGAACAACTTATACTATTAGATTTATTATTATACTTTTAAAAAATACTAGAACATCCTATAAAGAGAATATGCAAACTAACTATTCAATATGTAGCAAAAAGTTAAAATTTTAAAACGGCAGGGTCAACCATATTCAGATCTGTTAAAATATCTAGAATACTGATACAAAAGTTCAACAAACAAATGAGCAAGTTGAATAGAAAAATTACAATCATGCATTAAGTTAAATATGGAAAATGTAATAAAAAAAATTTAAAAATTGATTCCATGAAAAAGAAATGCTGCAGCAACAAATGACAGTATAAGGTTTTTTTTTTTTTTAATTGTATCCATGATAAAACCATCTATGTCTCCAAAAAAATTTTATCACAATATATTTACACTTCCTTTTTTTCATTCTAATCTGCATTTCTTCTCATGAATGATTCTTATCATTTATAAATGAATGATTTTTATCATTTATTAATGAAGAATAACACCAGGAAATAGTTTTTTTTTTTTTTTTTTTTTAATTCTTCTTATGTTTTCATACATGTTATGAGCATCTTACTATCTATTATTATTTATTAACCACATGATGAGCAAAAAGTACCAGCTGGTCATTAAAATTTAATTTTTTCAAGGTAGCAAGAAAAAGAGATGATTTTGAATAACAGATTTAAATTAAATGACCAAGCAAAAATATTTTAAGACCGAATTAAATTTTTTAACAAAAACTTTTTTTTTAATCAATTTGCTTTGTTTTTTAATTTTTAAATTAATTTGCTTATTTAATACAAAAGTAAGTTTTTTCTATGAAATAAATTTCCAAAAACACGGTTGTTCAATGGTTATATTTTTATCACAAGGGTTAAATTGATGAGCTTACTCTTTTACATAGATTGTAAATCACTATATTCACACCCTTGGGGTTCCTCATGACCTAGTGACAGGATGTGTATTCTTTGGAGTAGATATTTCTTTCACTGCTGAATTAAAGAAAGTAGCCGACTCCCAGAGTAGGTAGTCAGGAACCTGACTTACAACACATGAATACGGCACACTATAAAAATTCCAACTGAAATGACAATTTCTGAAAAATATTCAAATGCTTTCCTCTATTACGTAGTATTGCTATATCCATGCTTAAAATATTAGAAGAACAGAAAAATAAAGCTAACCATTCAAATAACATACATCAGCCTTAAAATATTTTAGCCTTTTACTTCCTTTTTATTTGAAGAATATTCAATTAAAGGGACCGAAAATTAACTTTTCAAGAAATCATATGCGAGCACTATTTGGCTTTAAGATTAAACTCTTTCTGCAACTTCTTTAAGATTATATTATCATAAGATTAAATTTATTTCAATTTCATTCATATTTACTTCTTATACAAAAAACAAGACAAATTTAAATTTCCTAAAATTATATTGCTGAAAATGTGCTAAATGTGGGGTAGGTTATTAATTTAAAACTAGCCATATTTTTTACAAATGTATAGCCTTCATGCAATAATAACTGTTTAAATAGAAATTATTCTATAAAAAAAGAATTTTCCCAAAATGTGAGATTGTTTCTATTAATAACAGTATCTTTGTGATACTAACAAAAAAAAAACTATTTAAATTGGATATTAAGTTTCATTAAATAAAAAGATAAACATTAAATTTTGTACATAAATAAAATTATCTACAAATTTTTTCTATAAAAGTATAGGTAATCAAATTTAGTCACTTAAACGGAAGATTTTATTTTTCTTTACATTTTCTGCATAAATGCTAATTAAAATTACAAATAATTATAAAAAATTAACTAAGCTGTTCTTGTTATAATTTAAGGCTTTTAGATCATTTTTTATTCTTCACTCCCAGAAGTCGTTGGAATTCAATATTTTGTTCCCACTACTGTCAGCATAAAATATCAATCTTATTGTTGTAAAAACAGAAAAGGCAAATAAAATTTTTTCCAGTGCATTTATTTAAATAATGTCATATGAGAACATATCGTCTAGATTTTCTGCAAGCATATCTCCAAAATTTACTGGTAACAGAACACTTTGCAAACCCCAACATCTCGAAGCAATATCATTTGCATAAAATAATAAATTTTAATAAAATTTGAAAATAATAAAAGGCCTACATTAGTAATAACATGTTTTAAAATATAGAACATAAAACAGCAGTTAATGAAATTCTAAATAACTTAGAATTTTTAACTTTTGAATGTTGTTTAAAACACTTGAAGATCAGTTACCAGTACTGCTTTCATTGGAAACTTTGGCATTCAATTCAAAAGCTATAATTATGAATTAAAATAAATGTTTTTAATTACTTAAGGAACACAACTGATTTCACTATTTGAAACAAAGAATGTTTAGATGAACTTGTTTATATGAACTTTTTTCTGAATTGAATGAAAAAAATATTCTGGGAACTGCTATTTAATAATTTTAAATGAAATAAATATAAAAATTTAAATTAAATATCTGAAGTCACAATTTGAAATTGTTGTAAATGATATAAATTATTTTAAAAAAAAAGACTTCAGATAACCTAACAATAGAAGGTTGTTGTAAGCCATTTGAACACACATCATATATCTTCCAGACTTTTTATGGTTTGAGGTACTTAATATTGATTTGTCTTGCATTTTGCCTTGTGATTTGATTGTATGATGATTTATGTTTAATACTGCATCCTCATCAATATCAAATAAAGAAGGGCAGTAAACAAGGGATAATGTTTTATCATTCTAACAGATCATTAGTGTTTTGGGCAAAATTGTAATACTATTCAATGATGTTTAAATCAGTGGTAGTGAGAAAAACAAATGATAACAAGCAAAGGTGTCCAAAGATGCATATTTGCACTATCAGAATTAAAGAATATCATGTAGTGAAGCTTTCTGAATTACAAGTGAAATTCAATTCTACATACTGAGTTTAAAAGTTTTAGCTGTCTCAATAAAAGTCTTTAGAAAGTAGAATGCTACAAACGATATGTCATGTGACAGATTCTATTGACCTTAAATCATCATGCCAAAAAGCTTTTATGATTTATAGTCAGAAGGCACTGAAAGCTTTATTGGCAAATTTTTTAATTGAATGAGCTCATCTTCTATCTCTAATAGTCAAAAATAGATCAGGTGACTTCATGGTTAATACTACTGATAAATCTCATAAAAAAGAGTCATGTTTATTCTTCTCTTGGAAAGATGGAATGAAGACATTAAGTATGGTATGCAAGCCTCTTTAACCATTATTTAAACAACAGCTTGATTTTATGTGGATATGGCCATATATCTATCTCTAGTTGTATGCAATTTTTTTCAAAAGATACATTAGTTAATATTTTTCAACGAGACAAAGACGGTTTGCTCCTTTCTTGTTCAATTGTGAATATTCTATATGAAATTTACTTCTACTATAACCTGTTACATCATGTGAATTATCACAATTGAGTACAAATGGGACAATACAGGGCAACAATAGCAAAGGGTGCATAGCTAAATCCCAATAAACATTCATAAATAATGTGAGTCTTATTAGTGATCATGTTAAATGATACGTGTGAACAAATTTCAAATCAAAAGAGACTCATATTCAATTTATGCTGAATAAATAAGTTATTTTCAGCGTTTTTGTTTCAGATTTTTTCTCACGTTTTCCTAAAACCAATATGAGTCTTATTACGTTGAGTCTATAAATGAATAAATTACTTTGAGTTATTAATCACCAGAAATTTATATTTTTCACATTTTTCTTTTCAGCATAATAATTTCAATATAAGTATATATCCCAGAAAGACATATTACATCTGGGAACTTATAAGCACAACTAAATTAATAAAGTATATTTTCATTGCAAATAATCTGAATTGAAAATCATTTTGATTAAAAAAAAAATTTTTTTTAATTTGAAAGAGAAAAATCCATAAAAAGCTATACTATTAATTTTAATTTCTTAACTGCATAAAACTAGATCACAAATTAATATTGGAATTGTTTCACACAGAATGGTTTGTATCATTTTTTAAAAAAACATTAATGTTACTGTAATTATTATTATTATAATTTTTAGAAAAAGCCATATAATGAAATAAGAAAGCCATATTTCATATGCTTTTTAGGAGCATATGAAATATGAACATTTAGGAGTCTAAAATTGTTATGCATAATATTAATGAAAATAAATAATCTTACTTTTCATAATATATTAAAAATTAATTTTTATATCATACCATTTATATATATATATATATTGTGATATTTTTGATTAAAAATATCATTGCTGATATTTTTATCATGAATATAAATAAGTATATATGAACATGGATATTTTTTTCCTAAAAAATAAGGAATATTGTTGATACATAAATATAAGTGAAAATTTTTGACACATGGCTTTGAAAAAAAAAGAAAAAAGAAAAGAAAAAAGAAAAAGAAAAAAAAGAAAGTACATTTACAATTCTTACTCATACTTCATCTTAAATAACCAAAATCTTATCAAAATTAAATAAGTATTGTATTTTAAAATATATATACATGCACTACCAATATTGTACTGATAATATATTTTAGAACTATTTGGTAAATAATGAATAATCTTAAACAATAAAATTAAAAATTTAATTCAAAACAAATAATTATACTTTTAGTATAACTGTAGAAAAATTCTCTAGTTAGAAATAACTAGAGAATTTTTGTAACATAAAAAGAACCATTTGCTTAAAAAAAAGTTTAAGCATTTTTTAAAAGCAATCCCTTCACTAAATGTATTGGAATAAGGCGATTAAAATATTCAAGAAATAATTCCTGATTATCTGCAGAGTTGAGTGGCAATGCTATAACAGATAAGCTAATTTCAATGAAATCCATAAATTTTGAAAAAATAAAGAACAATTTTTAAACATATAGGTAACATAACATATTTATTGTGCACAAAAAAATAATAAAATTATTCATTTTATATAAATTTATTTATTTAGAAAATGTACAAAGCTTGAGTCATTGCATTGAAACACATTTATTGCAACTGTTTCGTTTTTTTTTTTTTTTTTTTTTTTTTTTTTTTTAAATTTAGTCATTGTGGATAATTTATGAAATGATTTATCAAGAGTTATTTATATTATAAATTATTTCTTGAATAAACATGCAAATTTTAAAAATCTCTTTTAAAATACAGTACAACAAAATAATTACCATTAATATAATAAAATGGTAATTTTTTCATTAAAAATATTCACTGATAAGACAAGATAAATAAGAAATTTCATTTTTCAAATTTCCTTTCAGGTACATTCACATGTTGTGTAAGTGCCTCTGCAAAGAACGTTTAGAAGATAGAGAACATCGTAGTGTGATGGAAGCAAGGAAGAGGAAAAATGCAATACTTCAAATGACTATAAAAGATGACAAACAAACAGCTATACTCTGTTTGTTACATAGTTTTTTAGAATCAGCTCCACAACTAATCCTTCAGCTATATACTTTAGCTCAGAGAACAGATGAAGACAAGCAAGTCATAGGTAATTTTATTTACATTTATTCATTTTATACGAAAAAGTCAATTAAATATTTCCTTTAAAAATGTTATGATAAAAAATATATAAGTTTTAATAGCATAAAACACAGATTTTAATTCAATTATAAAATTGTCAGAAAGAAATATTTATTTTTTCTTTGTTCTTTTTTTCATTTTGTTGTTTATGTTCCTTGGCTTATGTTTTAATTTCTTTACCCAAATATTTTCTTTGAAATATTTTCATGAAGTATTAATACAAGTTATAATTTTTACTTTCAGTTAAATTTATTTTTAAATCGGTTTTGGAGAATTAGGTTTCTATAAAATCATATTTTAAAATTTTCGCTGATTATTTTTCAAAAATTAAAGTATTTAGTTTTAATAACTCAGGCTTTTGAGGTATCAGAATGAAAGCTGACAATGGAAAATGCACACAATTTGGTTGTAAAAATAGACACATTTCAAGCACCAATCACAATGCTTTCTTTTAAAATAATAGCATCAAAATAATTTTCCTAAAATTTGAAATTTAGTTGTTTTTAATATTAATTATACATGTACAAAAAATACTTTATGTATGTACATTTATTTAGAAGCAGAATAATAGAACTATAAAGAAAAAAGCAGACATATTCTAAAAATAGTAAAAAATATAAAAATATTCGATTGACAAAGCCAATCTCAATTTTTGTTGCAGATTTTCTAAACATGAACTGTTTGTCAGCTGAAATTGTAAACTGCTATATTGTAGTTTCAAAAAGCTGAAAATACATATTATTTCAAAATATACTTCAAAATTTGCTCTCTTGTATTAAAAAAAAAAAAGATCAAATTGGAAGAATCAAAATAATAATACATACTCTGATACATAATTGATATTTACACAAGAAAAATTTTTAACGACTTAAGTAAAATGAAAAGTATAACCTTGGCAACCATGTAAGATGAAATCCAGCTTTTAGACAATTAGAATAATAGAGGCATAAGCGATCTGCAGAAATTTAAGCCCTGAACCATAAACTGGAAAGCTGAAACATAAGATACTTTATTGCACACACAGACGTGTACAAGAAATTTTAAAAGTGAATCTGATAACTGAATAAACATTACTTTCTTCCATTTTATGTTTAGTTTACATAGATATTTAGCAAAAACTGCAATTACAGGTATCTGGAAAATTAAGTACCTTTCTATATCTTTCATCAGGGTTTCATGTAGATCTAATAAATCAAATACTTGTTTAAAAGAAAACATTATTTCATTTGTAATAGCCTTTTAGAGCACACTTAAAATATTTTTTTATAATTATAGTTTCACTATTTACTGGTAATTTCTTTTAAAAAAAAAATAGGGCAAAATTAGTAAATTTATAAGCTAACTTTCTAACAAATTTGCAAAATTAATAAATTAATTCAAAGGACAATTATTACTTTTCATGATAATGCAATGCATTCGTTACAAAACAAAACCCACTATAAATAAAAATTTATTGTGATTTATAATATATTTCCAGATTGTAAGCATATTATTGTAAAAAGATTATTTTATTTTTTTATGTATTAAGATTATATTGTAAAAAAATTCAACAATTTACAAAGTGTAATAATAAAATTAGCTTTTAAATTGATATCAATATACATTTAATTAAGATTTTAAGTAGATTCTATTACAAATTAATAAATAAATAAATAAATAAATAAATAAATAATAATAATCAATAAAAATTAATAAATCAAGTGCATATAGTATTTCTTCTGGGAAATCAAATTTCAATAAAAAATAATAACAGAATACTTTAATTTTGATTGGTAAAAATGTATGCAACTTAACATATTTTTTTAAAGCAATTATCCTAAAGAGAATTAAATTTAAATACACACATTATTAACCTTCCTACGAACTAAATTTTAAAAATGTTTCTAAAATTAATAAAATTTTCACAAATAATTTGTAATATATTCCAACACATGTTCTAATTTAAATAGGTATCTAAAAAAAATCAGAAAATTTAATTGCACAAAAATGAATATAAAAACTTTAAACTATATTAATACAAATATATTCAAAAACGAAATATTTTGAACTGTGTGTGTGAATTTAAAACTTATTAGCAAAATTTTACAATTATTTTGAAATAGAAATTAAATAAGAGAAAAAATTATTCACGGTTCAAGATGCAATGCAACACTTGAAAACTGATTATATTAAAATATTTAAAATCATTTTTAATTAAAAAAGTTTTTAGAAACATTGAAAATAAGAGCTTTTTCTTAGATTATGAAAAAACATATGGTTCATTTAATATTGCTTTTTATATTATATGTTTGCTAATTATATAAAAGCCATTAAAAACACAAATATTTTTTAAACCATTTAAGTAATTAGAATTCAGTTAGTATTAGAAATGCAGATGGATCATAATTTTTTAAATTCTACTCTTTTCTTTGTTAAGATAATAAAAATACCACTTAGAGATCAAGTTTTTATTGAAAATAAATGCATTTGACTTCCAATATTTAATTTTTAATCAGTAAATTAGTACTTGTTTAAAAGTTTTGTTCCTTTATTCATTTAAAATTTTAATATATATAAACTTTTATCATCCATGAATACCCTTCAACACATTATAAAAATCTGTATATTTAATATATTTTTATTGACTAGTTAATAATCTTCTTTATTGCTGTATTTGCTTTTATAATCTTTTATGTGCTCCAACACTATAGTACACTTGTTAATAACAGCTTAATAAATAATCATATAAACTGTATAAATTTATATTTCTCTTCATATATTCAAAAATAACTGGTTAAATATTTTTTTTAAAAAAAAGAACAATACATTCTATCTAGTTTTCATTTCTAATTTAGTGGTTTTGTAAAATCGACCAAGATGTTCATATGAATCTAAGATGTAAGAAAATTTAAGATGTTCATATGAATATTACCTAGAGGAATTAGAGGCACTATTCCTCCAGGTAATATTCATATGAACATCTTAGAGGCACTATTTATCACAAAACAGAATCCATGAATTTGTCTAAACACAATCTTACAGTTTTCTGTTTTTGTTGTTTTTATGAAAAATAAGAGTTTTTCCAAGACGTTAAGTCTTTTTTCAGTTTTTATCAGTGCTGTCACAAAGATAAAAAATTTTCACAAGCTATTTTATTTAAAAAGTCCTATATTTTACAATATTCCTTTTTGTATTTGAATATTCTGAGGTACTTTAAAGTTAAAAACACTATCTTTGAACTTTCAAAAAAAAAAAAAAAATATTTGCATTATTCAGTATAATAAAATTTTTTTAATAAAAATAAATTATTTTTATTTTTATTAAAAAAAATTTTATTATACTAAATAATGCAAATATTTTCCTAATAATAAATTATTTTTATTTGTTAAACATTTAAAGTTACTTTGTTACTTGCATAAAAAGAATTAAAATACTATCTATAAATGTGATACTATTTAAAAAAAATTAATGATTTCAAATTAAATTTCTTTTGTTATAAAACAGTTTAAGAATTATGTAAAGAACAATTTCTTATCATTTTTAATATACTGCATCCCTTTATGAAAATAAAGAAAAAAATTTCCAAACCAAGCTTACCTCATGACATCTGTAATACATGAGCGGTAATTTATAAAACCTTATTGTTTATTTATTTAACAAAAAGAGAAACAAAGAATAGAATTTTCAACATCAGTGTTGATGACAATATTATAAAAAGAATATATTCAATGTTTTCTTAATTGTCATCAAGTAAAATACAAATTTTTCAATCAAATAAATCAATATTATGTAACTAAGCATAAGTAACTGTGACTATGTTATGTGCTTAAATTAATGTTTTCATTTCATTTTTAAGTTTTTATACAAGGTGCCTGTGCAGCTTCATCACTTTTCCAACTAGCTTGGTCCATCACATCATACAACAGTACTCTCCATCGCATTATGATGGGAAAGAAGAAACCCAACAGTATAGGAAAGGTGCTTCAGTTCCTCTGGCACTTCTGCACCATAGGGTCAAGAGCTTGCACCCTTGCCCTTTTCACCAAAGAGTATCATTTTTGGCTCTTTCCCTTCTGTATTGGACACTGGGGGATCATGACTATTTGGGTTATGCACCAACAGACAAGATTCTGCAGGAAAAATGGTGAACTTCATCAGTGCAAAGAATACATGTGTAACATGGTTGTAGGAGTTGCTTATGTGATATACTACTTAAATGTCAAAGCAGAGCCCACCAGATACAAGTACTCAGCATATTATGCCATAGTTTTTGCTGAGAACTGTACTCTTATGACTCTCTGGTTCTTAAGAAATGATCCCAGTGTTTGGTATCACATACCAGCTCTTGTAGCAGTATTTTCTAGTTTTGCAAGTGGAATCGTTTTTATGTTATTCTATTATGGGTTTTGTCACCGAACGTTGAAACAGACAAATGAGAAACGAGCAGCCCATTGTTGTTGAAGTTTGCAGCTACTGTATTGTTCTTTTTTTTATACTCTGACAGAGCCTGGTTTAAAGATGGCACTCTAAAGTTGTAATCTGCTTAGTTTGTTAATAAATTTTCATAATTAGAAGAGATTTAAACTAAAGAACTCATGCTTGCTTTTGAACTTCTTTAACATTTTTCAAAATAATTTTTAAGTAATGAAAAAATATTAAGTAAATTTTATACAATCAAAAGCTTTCTCTTGTAATTCTGATGAAATATTTTAAAGATTAATTCAATAAATTGCTTTATTTTAAATAATAACACTGCTTCCTAAATTCAATATTTAAATAAAGAATGATTCAACTAAAATACTTTTTATACGAAATAATTCATACTTATTAAACTGAAAATTTTACTCAAATACATACGCAGTAAATTAACTCAGGAAGAAATGGAAAATTTCATAAATCAAAAGTGAAAATTCTTAATATCTGTATCTAAAAAATTAAGACGTATAAACATAACTTTAACTTTCAATCATAAATTATGTAATTGCACAGAATTAAAAATATTTTGAAAATCAGAAGTCTTTCAAATTAAAAATAACATGTCATAATCCCCATCATAAGAATAATCCATAACAAACACATAAAAATAATAATTTCAAGTACAAAAAAGAAGCATTAAAGTAACTGTTTTCTGGCTATGCATACATTTCCATAATTTTTATAATGATTGATATAGTTAATATGCTATATGTCCATTTGGGAGAATTTTCATTGACAGAAAAATTTATTACATTAATATAAAATAAGGATAAGAAACTTCTCAGTAAATCATTACATAAAAAATTTTTATATTTTTATAAGCAACTATTATATCACAGGTAGTTTTGAATAAAAGGCAATTTTAATATTGAAAATTAATACACCAGCATATTATTTAATTTTTGTTTAGAAAAAGAATTAATTTAACAAAAAAAGATTGGAGTTTTCATTCACCAAAAAGTACAATTTCAGCTATAAAAAATAAAAAGCATTTAATACTAAATACCTGACATTTTATTAAATTATTTTTAACAAGTTTAAAAGGCAGAGCAATATAATTTAAAAATTGAACTTTTGTTATCTAAAATAGTAAAATAAAGGTACAAGCAAACTCTTATAAGAATAATTGTTCTGCTTTAAACAATATAGGATTTAATATTTTAAATTTGTATATAAACATTAAATTAATTGTAAAACTTTAAATTATTTCTTAAAATATAAACAAAAAAGTAAAATTAATTTATCCCACAAGCAATTCAGATCATCAAAATTAATTCAATGAAATGCTTCATTTATTAAATCTATTTTTGAAAATAAAGTGCACCATAAAATTTTAAAAATACACTTCACTTACTAAAAACAATATAAAAATTACAATTTTATTTTAGCAGTAACTAATATAATTTTCCCAGATAATTTTATGAAAATTTCTGGAAGCAAAATTCAAATAATATGTTCAAACTGAAATACAAAATTTGTATTAATTCTCTTTACCTTTTCCAAAAACATATACTTTTTGTTATGTTTTTGGAAAAGGTGAAGAGAATAACTTTTCATAAAAAGAAAAATTAATAAAGATTGTAAAAAACTGTATTCACTATAATAAAAACTTATTAAATAATATGCATGTGATCATAGAATTCAAAATGTTTACTTTAAATAAGATTACTTTCCACATTTTTTTTAAAAAAATGAAAGTACAAAGTTTAGTACAATAAACATGTTATGATAAAATATATACAAAATAGTAAAATATTTAAAATGTATTAAAGAACTTTCACAAGTTTTACAATTTGAGAGACAATAATTCCTATCGTGAAAATTTTATAGGAATGAAATGAGTGATCATGATTAAACAGATGAATTAATGAAAACAGCTTCATTAATAATTAAATAAATCAGTTTGGATGTATCTATATATATGTACAGAGCAAAACATAATTCCAAAATAAAAATAATTTAAGAACAGTGAAATATTAAATGTTTAAATATTGCATTTTGAAAAACAAATTAATTAGCTGAAAAAAATCATAAACTTAAATAAACACTGATAATTTTATGCCAACTGATATCTTTAATTTTTGATAAAAGAAAGATTTTTCTAAAAAATAAGTTACCAAAAACTATTTAAACATGCATTATTTTTTAACACTATGTTTGGTGCGTGAGTGTGTAGTGATTACAATACTAAATGACTACTTTAAGTTCTAGGTGTACTTTTCTTTTTAAAATATTCTTTAAATAAAACAATTTATGTTAAAATTTTAAATTTCCCTAAAATACCTGTAGTTCTTTCATCTGTTAATCAGCTGGAAAATTGTTGTTTTTTCCCATTGAAAAATAAATATACAACAATTAAGTAAAAAATACAATTAAAACTATAATTATCATAATATTCAGCCCAAAAAAATATAACATTTAGAACTTCCTCATGATATATTTTGAAAAAATACACAATATAAAATGCTGAAAAATTTAGAGATTTATGCACTTTAAAGCATTACATATTAATTATTCTGTTGTAATGAATAATTAAACATATTAATTTTTTACTTACCCTGTATTATTTGGATCTATGCAAGAAAATATCCCAGACACACTAGTATTAGTTATCTGATCATCCCTTGAACCATCATTGAACATTGATTTTGAGGTTTCAACTTTTCTTAACGGAGAATCACAGTTTTGAGGATCTCCATGTTGAAAAAGACCTTGCAAAAATTCATCAAAACTTATTTGTCCATCCTGATCACAGTCAAGGTTTTCAAACAGCTGAGCAACAACCTAATAAAAAAAGACATTTTAATTGATTATATTACACAAAAAGAATAGAAATTCAAGGCATGAAAGATATTAAGTACAGTACATAAAATCATGTATTTCACTAAAATAATTGTTGTAGTTTCGTATCCTGTCCTGGTTTAGCCTATTGGCTAACCAGATTCCTGAGACTGTGAATAAACAAAAAGTTTGATACAAGTAAAATATTTCGAAACAAGTCCGCTTTTAAAATAACAAATACAAAATATTATTAAATAAGAACACTTAGCAAAACTTTTCAAAAGTTGCTTTTTTGAATGTTCAGAAATTCAAGATTTTAAATAATGATTATAGGAAATTACAGAATTGATTATTTTAAGTTGAAATAACTTATAACTGATTTTAAAAAATGTTAGCTCAGATTATTACAAATAATGTTAATGACACTTTAATTCTTAACTACATTAAGACTTCCATATTTGTGGACCTAGAAAGTAAAATGAAATAATCATAAATATGATATCTAAGGTAGATGTGAAAAGTTCATATTATCCCATATTCATAAATTTTCAACAACAAGTCTCATCAAAATAACACTTATTTACAGTTTTATAACATTAGTATCATTATAATAAACTTTAGAATAAAAAATTTTATAAAAAATTTATTTTCTAAGAAATTTCTACTAATTTTTCAAAATATAAAAAGGTAAAAGACATATTTTTATTAAGTTTTAAAATGTAATGAGACCTTAATATAAATGCAATCATGTAGATACATGTGCACTTTAAGAATAAAATGGAAATAAATGTATAGTAAATCCTTTAAGAAACAAACATCTATTTTTAAGGCATTCAGTTTACTTTTTTATCCATTTAAAATAATATAACTGCAGATACATAATGAAAATTTCAATAGGCAATATTGATACTACAAGAAAAGCGTTTATGAGATATTCAAACTACTTGAAGCTGTAATATAAAGTGTATGTAAATAATTATTTATTAATAAATGCTTCCACAAATATAAATTATTCCTTTATTACTCAATGTATTTGTATGATTTATACTGAAAATTGAAATTTTAATTTTAGATGATTGCAAATCATTACTGTACTTAAGTAACAAGACACACAAATTGAAAAATTCATCCAAATGGAAAAAAAAAAATGTAAAAAAGGATTTTTTTTTTAAGTTTTTTCCTTCACAGCACATAAATAAGCCCATTATTTATGAAAAGTTTTCCTGGTAGGCAATATCAAGCAGATGTAGAAATGTCTAAAATCGTTTTCAACTATTAGGTTACCTGTTATACAGAGTCAAACTTACATGGAAATGGTACAGCAATGGTGAAAAGGAAGAAACTAAAAATACAAGGAAAATGCATTATTTATCTTGATTGGAGACTCCTTTTTAATTATGTTTTCCAAAAACTCTTTGTTTTTATTAGAAACGATTTTTAAAAAATCTATCAACTCTGAAGGAAAATTTCTGCACTAAAAGAAATTTCAAAAATACAAGCAAAATTTAACTGATTTCTCACAAAAAATATAATCTATTTATTAGAAATTGGAGTGATTCTAATGACTTAAGAGAATAATATTTAATACAGAATCTCACTTAACATTTATGAAAATAATTTTTAAGAACTTTAAACTTAACTGTAATGGGAGAAAAGAAATTTGCAAATGAAATGACTTTTAAATCATACCTAAAATTAGATAACCCTTTGGAATTGTTTTAAAGAGAATCAAAATAAAATTTATTGATTTTGAAGAAATCAAAAATCGAGAGACAGTTAAATATCCTTTTTAAATGCTTTTATTAACATCATCAAAAGCTCTAACTAGGGAGTATGCTCTATCTAATTATGAAATCCTATAATGCATTTTCTAACAAAACATTATTTATTCCACCAACAATTATTAAATTATCTAGAACTAGAGCAGTTTCAATTAATTGATAACTGCTGAGATTACAGTTTAATAGTGCATTTAAGGTAAAGATAAAAATGAATTATTGCCCAAAGAAATAAGTGTTATAAATAATTTCTATAAAAGAAATAAAACCAATTTTTTTTTTTTAATCAGATTATCAAATTTTAAGAAATTGAATCATAAATATTTATTTATATCAATAATAACAAAATAACCTGGCAAAAATATTACTCCTATTTTCAAAAGTGGAATAAAATTTTAATACAGAAAATAAGAAAAGAAAGAAATTCTGTTCTGAAAGATTTTTTTTCAAAACAAAATTTTTCTAAGTATTTTTCTGTTAATCTGATAATTTTGATGCTGCTATAGAAAGAATGTGAAATTTGCTAATAAGATTTAGATATATTTACAATGTTTTGATAAATATGTTATTAAATGTTAAAGAAAAGATTGTTGTTGTTGAACCAGCATGCTTCCCTAACCCTGAGTTGGGCTCTACCAGTTAAAGAAAAGGTAACAGCATAGAAATAACACAAACAAAAATAAAGTATAAGCAAAAATAGATATATCTAAAAAACAAAACTGTTTATAGAAACCTCTTCAGTCATATCCATTCCTATATGTTCACATACAAGAGCCAATTCTTCAACATTTAAATATCCATTCTGCCCAATGTGGAGTTTTTTCCAGACATCTTGTAAATATTGCACAGGACTGTTTTCAAATGAATAGTTTAACTCTGCATCAGAATCAGATGTTTGCTGTGAAGAATTGCAGCCTACTTGTGAAATATCTGTCTGATCATCAGCCATTCGTCCAGATTTTATAGGTGGTTGCTGAGTGGTAGTAGGACTTAGGCGTCTCTTACCCTGAATACTTTCCGCCTAACAAGAAAATAAAATCCACACTTATGAGTCACAATTTTATCTCTGAGATTAAAGTATATGTTAATATTTCAAAACAATTTTATGAAAAAGATATTTAATCAACTCCATTTGTTTTCTATACAAATATTGCGAAACCATTTAACTTTAATTGAAATATTATATACGCAAAGTTCTGTATAAAAATAAATTGTAATGTAATATTGGGGAAAAAAACAGAAGCATGAAATTGTTAATATCTATATAATATAACCAATTTTGAGCTTTATAATACAAACACAAAATAGATTAAGCCTATACCCAAGAAAGTTAGTAAAATTAAATCAAAAAAATAATAAATAAAATTGATTTAAAAGAAATTTTAAACAGAGATCATATAACCAGTCTCATCAGTCACAATAAAAGTAATTTTTATAATATATACCACAAAAATAATACAAAATCATTCCAATAATTTTTATTCACATGAATTATTACTAAGCTACATTGTATTAAAAAGTATTAAAAATTCTACAAAAGTAGAGTATTAAATATCCTACAAAAGCTTAAGTAATAAGTATGTAAGTATACAAGGTGATTCAAAACTTATCGTACAAATTTTGTGGAGAGGTAGGGAATACACCAGGAAACCGATTTCACATAGAAAAGTATGTCCGCAAACGTCATCTACATGAGCAAAATTGAGAAGTAAAAAGAACATAAGAAATGAGTACAATTAAGTAATAAGGAATGTGACATTTATTACAGCAAGATAAAGTAGTTCACAGTAGGTGCTCAAAGTTGCGACAATTTACACGAATACAGACTTCACAGTGCCACTGCATTGACTGCGGAACATTTTCAAAAACGCTATAATTACACAAACAGGGCCTGCAGTGGCTGCTATTCATGCAACAATGTCCATTTCACTGTCGATGGGAGTCTCATACACAAGGTCTTTCATTGCTCCCCAAAAAAGAAATCCATGGGAGTTAAATAAGGTGACCTGGCAGGCCAAGAGATCGGTCCATGTCTGTCATAGAGCTCTGTATGTACAGTTTAGGTAATCATGCACAGCAGTGGGGTGAAGACCCGTCAAGTTGATACCACATATCTCGGCGGACATGTGCAGAAACAGCACCCAAAAAAGTCAGTAACACTGTCTCGAGAAAGATTTGATATTTCTGGCGGTCCAATCGGTACGGTAGCAAGTAAGGTCCCAGCAAATAGTCTCTAATAATTCCCCCCCTCTCCCCCCACACACATTGATGGCAAAATGATGTTGCGCAGCATGACTTCTGGTATCATGCCAGTTGTCGTAAGCCCAGACATGTAAATTATGTATATTGAACACACCTTCATGAATGAATGAAGCTTCATCTGTAAAAAGAGCAGAAGCAAAAAATATGGGATCCACTGCACCTTTCTGCATGAACCATTGAGCAAATTCCACATGATTCGGATAATTGTTGGGTTGCAGTAAGTGCACCCTGTGCAAATGCTAAAGATGAATACATTCCTCGTGCAGTATCTGCCACACTGATGACTGAGAGACCCCAAGCTGGTGAGAAACAGTTTGTGTGCTAGTATTTGGATTATCTTTGATGGACTATAGTACTTGTTCTGCAACGTCAACAGTCCGAGTCAGTCGTCTTCTTCCTGTATCCTGCATGTAGCTGCGTGGTGAGCCACTTTCGCACATATTGCGATGCACGCTTGCAAACATTTCATGCTGTGGTATTCTTCTGTTTGAGCCTTGCTTAGCTTGGCGGCCGCTTTCATCAGCTGCCCCATATGTGAGATGCATATCCGCTAGCTCTTGAAGCATGAAACGATTCATTTTATAACTTGTAAGTCAGCTTCCACACTGATGACAGCGTGAGTAGTCCAGCGAGCTGGTTGTCTACACACAGCGCCCTCTACATATGTATGCATACTTTTGCGCATATACTTTGCTATGTGAAAACGGTTTCCAGGTGCATTCCCAAACTCTCCACGAAATTTGTATGATAAGTTTTTAATCACCCTGTATACAATATATTTATATGTATATAACTAGTGATTATATGAATGATATTGTTTTAAGAATGAATATTTTCTAAATGCAATACCATTTACATTGCTTTCAATGTTAGCACAACTCTTCTTATAACTGAAAAAGAACATCAGTGAACACTGGCAAAGAACAAAAGGTCTCAAAAGCAATAAAAAATATAAGCAATTTTAGACCTACTCATTGATCAGGAACAATAAATTTTTTTTGTCAAAGTGGTTTCAAGATTTATTTTGACATGTAACATATTTTTTGTTTTTAATTTCTATTTTTACAGGTTTAGGAATTCAGAACAATGAACAGAAGAAAAAATGTCAATGAATATTAAAGGCTTTCATATGTAGTAATCACAAATTGATACAAAAAATAAATCTTTATATATCTTATTTTTTATTTCATAAAACTAGAATGTGGAACAAACAATTAAGAGAGCAAGTTAAAATATATTTTAATTTTTAATTTTAGATGTAAATATAAAAGTGCTCAATTCCTCAAATTGTACATTTACTTCTAAAATTTAAAAAAGCTTCTTTGTTTGCTAATTAGTTTTGTTAATTTACCAAAAACATTTTTCAAAATTAATGGAATAGAAATTATATAAACGGCTTTCTTAAATTGCAAAAAACTAATAATTAATGAAAAAATTTTAGAAAAAAGAAAAATTTACAAATAAAAAATGTAAGATAAAATGATTTTATACATTATATTATTCAATAGGTTTTCATCTAATAATTGTTTGTTATTTTTCCTTTGATTTCTTATATTTCTATTTACCAAAAATTTGAATCGTATCTTATATAAATACAATATACTTACATAAAACATTATCATAAAAGCAAATTCATATAAAATGGCAAAAAATTATATCTACTATAGCACTTTTGTGACTACTAACTATGACTTATTGCATAAATTCATGCTTCATAGGAGCATGTTATACAGGAATCCACAGCATTACCAGCCGATTTAAAAATTGGTTAATTTAATAGGTGATATACATACATAAATCTAAACTTATAAAGTTGAGCTCATTTATTAATATTCGTTTGATAGCTCATTTTATAGACATTTTTTTAGATATCCTAATCAATTTTCAGATCAAATTTCCTTCACAAAAAGGGGCACATCCCTATTCTGAAAATGTGTAACTGTATAGATTATTAGAACTCTTTTTCTACTTACAGCAGATACTTTGAAATCAGTATCGTCAGACATAGGCTGCTCAACTGAATTTTGTGGACTGAAAATAGGTGAAGTGGCTGAACTATCATCATCAACAATAGATGCTGGTCTTGACCGCCGTCCATATTTTTTCCTTCCCAATGTAAATTTTGGAGAGACTTCCCTATCTGAGAGAATAAACATAAATAAATGGTAAAAATATATTTCTGAAACATTGATCTAAAAATATCTTCATCATATTTTATTCCATAATATCCTTTTATAAATTGAATAGAATTGTATTAAATACTATGTTGAAGGCAACCTAATAGCTGAAAGTTATAGTATAACTTCTGGGTATTACTGACTGAGTTATGATACTTAATTATCTACAAAACATCACTGCTTTCCAGGAAAATTTTTGACATAAAGTGAGCCATATTTATGTCATAAAAAAATATTCCATTTTACTTACAAATAATTTAGTAACTATATTTCCATCCCAGGTAACACATTTTTATTTATGAATATTGAAATATTACCATTTAAATAATACTTTTTTTTTTTTTAATATTTAAGGACTGAGAAAATGCACTATCCTTTGAACAATGCTAAATATTGCATTGAAATATTTATGAATATTTGTATCAATAATTATAAATATTAAATTCTCAAATAATAGGAACATTATTTTAAATTAATAAAATGTTCCCTCTTCTTTTAAAATATTTTTATTTATTTTACTTTCATAATGAATGTTAATCAAAAAGGAATTTTTATGAAAAACAAAATGTGCAGAAATAAAGAATACATCTACACAAGAAAATTCTAGTTCTTTTGAAAATGGCTGGTAATTTACAAAGATACCATTGATTATTTATTTTCTTCTAAATCATTTGAAATAAAGTGGAAAAAGAACCACATAGAATTATGAGAAATACCATCCACATAGATTACCAATATTCACTCTTGAAACACAAAGTAAATTTACCATATAAATAATTAAAGATCAATTAAATAAGCTATAAAAATGAATGTCTCAGATTAATTAAAATATAACTGTTAAGCAGCAAAATATATTTGGTTCCTACTTCAAATTATGGTACACAGAATTAATAAGCCCTTTATTTCTTTTTGTTATATGAGTTTTTTTTCAATAACATTCTTTTATTACCTAAATTTTTGAGTTCTTTAAAAGAAAATCAACCTAATCTAAAAATGAGGTTTCAAAATGGTAAAAAGAAATTAAGAATAAATAAATTTCATAATTCAATGAAAAAGCTAAAACTATGAACATTAGAAAATTTATATTCATTTCACTTCTTTTTTTACAACATTATCGAAAGAACATCTGCAGAAATCTAAGGATATAAGGATTTCAATAATTTATATGGAATATCCGACAAACTTGACAAACACTGACCACATTTTGTTTTATAAATGTGATTCAACAAAAATCACACTAAATTTAGTAAAAAGAAATATTAATGTTTGTTTAAAACAAAAATAAAATCAAAATCAGTACCTTATATAAAAAATATTTGGAGAAATATTATGTTATTTATAAATTTAATTTTACACACAATGATCAACTTTTTCAGGATTCAAAAAAGGAAATGATATTGCGGCAATGTTATTTAACATTATTGTACATCTGCACATATTAAAAAAAATTAAGAAAGTAAATTGCATATTATATTATCAATTAAAAATCAAATCATAAAAGTAAACTTAGTAAGAAAATTACAACTTAGAAAAGTGTAAAACTGTATATTTTTAAATATATCCAACAATTCACTTTTTATAAATATTCCAAAATCAATAAATTCATAAGCTGAAAGTAAGTTAAAATAGAAAAAAAGTTTAAAATATCTTATAAAAAGATTAATGTAATAACTTTAGGCAAAATAAAAAATATTCTATTTAATAATATAAGAAACATAAGACCACTGTACTTCTGTTGTCTTAAATAATTTAACAGAATAAATATTCAAAATAAAACCATTTTTGATAAATTGTGACAAATTATTCTATTTAGAGAAAGAATGAATGAATGAATGAATATAAATATATATATATATATATATATAGATATAGATAGATAGATAGAAAGATAGATAGAGATAGATAGATAGATATAAGATAATTTTAAACTATTTAAATGGGCATCCACTCAATTTTAACATCTATTTTTTAAGTAATAAATTAAATAAAAATCATTTACCAGCTATATCTTCATCTTTACTTTCTTCTGACACTTCCTCATTGGGAACAGTTTGCATTAAAACAGCAACAAAACATTCTTTGAAATCTTCAAATTTTACCTAAATAAAATATGAATAATTTGATGAAAAAAGCTTAAAAAAATTACATAAAATGTAAAAAATCATCCTAGGCTGCATTGGTATCAAATTCTATAAACATATAAAGAATAATGAAAGAACTTATTGCACCAAAAAATTCAATACAAAGAAGAATATAAGGTTATAATAATGTTTGAAATAAAAAGTTTCTATTTGTGATCTTTCAACTAGTGATTATTATAAATTGAACATTATCTCAAATTATGATATACAGAAGCTTATGAAAACATGATCTTTAACCAAGATGCAATAAATATATATATAATAAGGTTTTTATTATAATTTCTTTTCTATTATTTATCATTTTGTTAATATTTATGATTTGCTATTTACTAAATAAAAATTAGTTTTTGTACAATAATTAAGCATGTTTCAATTAATAAAACATTAAAGATGTACATTGTAAATTTTTATTTTAGAAATGAAAAGTATATCAAATTTGAATTTTAGGTCTGGACTAATTGTCAATTATTGGCAAACCAATAATATTGTGTTTATTTGCAGAGTTATTTTCTAATAATGGCGTCCTTGTTACAGCTAAATATTGTTGCAGAACAAGAGGAATCATTAACAACTCACGCAAAATAATTCCGATGAATGATATAAGTAATAAAATTACTTGTTTCATAATTACAGAAATAGAGAAATATGTAAAAGAAAATAATCAATTATAACCATCAAAAAACAATCTATAAATCAGTAATACCAAAAAACCATTTAAAAAATTTATAGATCTGTAGAAAATTAATCAGATTATCTGTCACAAAAAAAACAGTCTTGAAAAATTATTATGGATATATTTATTTAAAATTTTAATTATAATTCTTGAACTTTCTATGGATTTGAACATTGACAATTTTGTGGTTCTTTTTAACTCTGAATTTTTTTTATTAAAAAGGTCTTAAAATATCTTACAGAAAACAAATAAAAATCTGTAAATAGATCATTTTGATAAAAATTTAAATATTGTTTGAAACTTTAAAAAAATATATAATCAACAACAAATAGTTAAACAAAAACTAGAAAAATGCTTAATTGAGCATTATAAAATAAGGAAAGCATGATTATTCTTTACATAGTATAGAAAATAAACACATTTAACTTTGATTAGCTTTATCACACACAGAAAAATTCTTATACATATTTGAATATGTCAAATAAAAAATGAATTTTGACAATTCAAAACACAAATACAAATAGGCCATCTATAATACAGTATATAGGTTCTTAGAAAGTAATATATTGAGTAAAACTTTTAACAACATGCAAAATGAATTCAAAAAGGAAGGAGACTTATTGGTATTCTACACTTATTGGAAACAAGCACTTTAAATTTTATGTAAGTAAACTTGATTTTTATTAAAAATGTAAAAATATGCAAAAAGTGAAAATAAAATTTTCATTTAATGTTACTTAAATACAATAAAATTGTTCCTTATTACTACTCAGTATAATTAAATGAAAAAGTCTCTAAGTGCACCCGAATTGTTCTAATTATCACAATGAACTGGCATCACTGGCACATATCCTTAAGAGCCTAAGGTTGTCTCTTGAGGACCTATATAGGCCTCATACACTTGTTTTCAACTTTCTGAAAGTAAATGGACTCGTAGACCTCGTCTAGTACATTCCTAGGAATCGAGATTAAAAACAAGATAATTAAATGAGAGACATTGTTCCATTGAAAGAAGTCTCTTGCACTTTCTAAATCTTCTTGTTCCAACAAATTTTTTTCTTGTACTTTCTATCCTTATTTTAAAAAAATTCAATTTTGGCTTATTTGCTGGTTCTTAAAGTCACTGTACTTTTTATAGATTTGAAGATAGAAAATTTTGCAGCTCTTTATAATTCTCAATTACTTTTAGTAAATATCTAAGAATAATTTAATGTTTAGTTTTAACTTAATGTAAGTTAATTTCTTTAATGTTTAATTACTAACATCATATTCTTACTTAATACTGTTATCGTTAAAATCAATCAAAATCCAATTTGAGATGCCCTCTCCCTCAAGTCTGTTTCACAAACTTTTCCCACTAATAAGTTTTAAACATTCTTAGGATAAAAGATGATGGAACTGTACAAGGTGGATGGAATTTCCAATTTTCACACCAAGCCCTGAACAGCTATCTTGCCAACGAAAATTACGTCACTAAACGTAATATCCGCTTACTAAATACCGATAGCATTTAAGGCCCTGCTAGACCTCCGTTGGGGAAAATCGAATCCTATGTTAATACTATGGATAATATTTTAATGTTTCACAAGTGCTATTTTCATGATAGAAACTTCCGATCTTTTGCAAATTACAAAAAACAGAGCTACTGTCACTTCGACGTCCATTTTTAGCGTTTAAAATTTTTTCAAATATTTTTAAAATATCAAAATATCTCTATCCAAGTAAATTTTAACCAAATTCTAATTTCATTGAGGTTGTACAAAATTTGATTTATAGATACTTCATTTTTTTCTCCATACAGTTACAAAATGAACATTTTTGTTTTTTTTAAGCTAATAATATTTTTGATTGCATTAATATTTTGATACAAATTTTGATTACAAATCAAACTCATTCTTATTTCTGAAAATCCACCTCTGTACACAACACCACCTATGAAACTGGAAAATTTTTAAAGCCAAACTTATTGAGTTTTCTACTTCACTACGGTAACCTAAAGAAGGAGGAATTTCTGATAAAAACTTCTCCCCATATGATTCCCGCTGTTTTACCCTGTGGTTGGCAAACAATTCCAAATCGAGCAAGACGAATTAGCATTTCTCACTCATGAAATAGAAAAGGCATCTGTAAATAATGCATGTTAGATTTCTGTTTATTAGCGTTGGAAAAGTAGCTATGATATGTACTTTTAAATCAACTTTGATTATTTTCATTTAAGTAAATTTTCAAAATGAAATATTATAAACTGTTTTGTGTTACCTTGTTCAATTGTATTATATACTACAATTTTGAAATAAGACTAACTATGTATTAAAAATTTAAACTACTTTATATGTGAAGATGTAAAAAAATGCATTTTACAATAGACACAAACATATATATATGTGTATATATATATATATCTACATATATATGTATATATATATACATATATATATATACATATATATATATACATATATATTTCTTATAAAATAAAATATCTAATAATAAGAACGATAAGTTTATTAGAATAATAGTAAGACAAATATTTTAATTTCATTTTTAATCATTTTCCAAAATTATTGAGTTTTTACCTTTACAAACATTTGGACATTTAATTTTATTTTAAACTTATTTGATGAAAAAAAATACATTATAAGGTATGATTAATAAGCATACGATACTAGCATATTAAGTGCCTAATAAGAAATTAAACACTTTAAATTTTAAAAATTATATATATATTTGAAAAAAAATTGGGTTTTTTGTATAACTTCAGCGGAAAAACATAAAAGCATTTCAATAACCAAACGAAAGATAACAATACATTACAACACACTACAATACAGATGGCATCAATGCTCTTAGGGGAATCATTTTATGCTCACAAAATTTATTTGCGAAGAATATTGTCCTGCGCTTTAAATGACATTTTTTTTTCACAAAAAAGGAATAAAAGTAATAAAATATCAAAAGAATGAATAAATATCCTGTAGCACTTAAGGCGATATAAAATACGTAACTGAAGTTATAGTATTGATGTTGGAGTAGAAATGCTTGAGAGAGAATATCAGGAAGGAGATTGAGAATCAATTAGATGTCCGCAAAGTGACTAGTCTAGAAATAGTGTGATTGAACGACTTTCTTTCTCTGTATGGTTACAACAATAATTAAATCATCAATCACCTTGTTGTCACTAAGATGGGATACGCAGTACAATACCGTCTCCAAACAGCTTTCTAATGCAGCCATTCCAAACTATTCAACCGCAAGATTCTGTTGAACATATTATTCACTTTGACTCATTTCTCAATTAAAGTTGAATGCTGTTTTCCGAAAATTTAAAATTCTCGCAAATTTATTTCAACACTTTTACCATTTTAAATGTATTTGGATATTTTTCTCATTAATTAAACTCTGTAATATTAGTCAATTTTAAACATGAAAAAAATGATTACAATACAAAAAGAAAACTTCAGCTTTCCACTACAAAGAAATCGATGAAATTAAAACTGAAATTATTTTTAGAGATGATGTATTTTGGGAGACACAAATGAAAACTAAATTAAATGATTTTTATTTTGACTGTCTTTTGCCAGAACTAATCGATCCACGTTATCCTAGATCAATGGACATAAGAAATCCAACTTATATAATTGAGGAACAAAAAAAAAAAAAAAAAAAAAAAAAAAAAAAGCTGAAAAATTAAAATTTAAAATAATAAAAGTTTAACTATACGAATTTGTATGTTTGTGTTTGTACATAGAGTGTTTGTGTGTGTGTGTGTGTGTGTATGTATATATATATATATATATATATATATATATGATATATTTCTGTTTTTCCTTCATGAAATGTGAATTGCTCAAACATTTCTTTACTTTATTAACAGATTTATTTTAATTACTATTTTACCTCATATATATTTCAAGGTATTAACTAAATTTCCCCTATGCTCATGAAATTGTATTATATTTTACTCGTATTACAATGAAATTATATTTTTCTCGTATGCTATAAGTTGTATTTGCATTTGATTATTTGTTGACAAATAAACCTAATTCATGAAATTGTATTATATTTTACTCGTATTATTATGAAATTATATTTTTCTCGTATGCTATAAGTTGCATTTGATTATTCGTTGACAAATATAAACCTAATTTATATTTCTCACAATTTTACTCTAAACTTATTTTAATCTAATTTACCTGTGTGTTTTTATAAGGCATATTTAGTGCTAATCTAATTTTGTTTTTATCAAGCCAGGGGAAAATATCTAATAAAATAATTGAAGAGTTTTAAAATCTTCAGAATTAAAGTAAATTTCACAACACATTTTACACCAGAATATCAAGTTTTTAAAAAATGTGTACTTCTAATTATAACTTAATTAATTTTATTTATATAGAGGAATAAAGTTAGGGACTTGTGAGATGAAAGATAAGAGATGAATCTCTCTTTCAAGCTCTAAGTAATTCTAATTATATAAAATAGATGTAATGGTTATTATATAAATAATTACAGTTACAATATTTTTATGAAAATTACGATACAATTATATAGATAGATAGAAAATCGTAATGTTATTTTCATAAAAATATATATTGTAGCTGTAATTATTTATATAATCATTTCATCTAGTTTTATATAATTAGAATATATATATATGTGTGTGTGTGTTAGTTTAAAAAAAAACTTGAAAAAAATTAAATATTTTTATATTGAGTTAGTTTTGAAAATAATAGTTTTTAATAATTTGTTGCATTCATATTCAAAAGCATCTTAAGTCAATGGATCAAATCTCATAAAATCAAATTGAACCAAGGCACTTAAAAAAATATATTTTTAATCATTCATATAATATTTTAGGTTTTATTTGAATTCTGATAATCATTTTTGACCATTTAATTAGTAACTGTAAAATCACTCAACATTTGCAATTTGTCTTCATATATTTTAGTGCAAATAATAAAAATCGAACTCTAAAATATAAATAAATAAAATTTTCTTTAGAATCACTGGCAGCTCATTTTCCATAAGACAGCAACTGGTAATTCCGGTGTCAGTTCGTTGAGCATTTGTACTGACCCACTTTCCCCCACCCCTATTCTAAGAACCCTGAGGGTAATTTGAGGTAAACATCTGTCAGGAGCAAATTTAAAACTCTCTTTTTGGCTGTTTTTATGGCGTTAGTACTTTAATTTTTCACGATATAACGCGCCAATTCTGGCAGACTCCCTCACTTCGAAGGATTGATTGACAAGCAATTTCAACCAATAATAATGTTTAGGATACTCCCCCCTACAAGCTTTGAGAACTAACACCAAATGGGGCGACAAGACAACAGAAATTCTCACGTAGGTCTGGAAGAGCCTTAAACTTCAACTTTGGTATTGTGTACTATTTCGAATTCCAAATATCAAAATTTTGAATATTTCATTATAATTATGCACTATAGAAGTATTATAATTCCAATAACTAAAAACAATTTTTATCAAAACTTGAATTTTAATATTACCAGCAATAGCGCCCACCTAAAAAACATTTCAGTGCAGCACTACCAACTACAGTGACAACCGGGCAATAAAGTTATGTTTCTAATGTAAACACATAGCATTTTTTATTAAAACTCGAATTTTAATATACTGAGCTGTAGTGTACACTTTTAAAAAAAACTTCAATGTATCATTAACGACTAGAATGACAACTGGGCAATAAAGCTAAACTTTTAACATTAACTAATTGCATTTTTAATTCAAACTCAAATTTTAATTCACCAGGCATGTAACATTTATCTTCAAAAGCTTTCAGTACAGCGCAATCTAGCACTAATGTGAAACACAGAATAAAGCTTACTTAAAGATGTATTTATTTATGTAAACATACATTTTTGTAAAAACTAGAGTTTCTAATATTCTCTCTGAATGAAATTTTAATGAAAAATAAAATAACTCACCTGCCTGAGAAAGAACAGTTTTAAGTGCTTAGAAGAAATCTTCTACAATATTTTCTTGTATTTTTTTGTATTTTCTTATATTTTCTTGTATATGGAAACCATAAAGAAAATATAGTAGAAGATTAAAAGAAAATATAGTAGATATGTTTCTCCACCATACATATTCAGCAATGTATGAATCAAACTGACTAGGCACATGATTAGCACACCATACAGATCTTTTATTGCCGGACCAAACAAAAATTTGAAATATAAATTTTAAAAAAATTCAAACAATTGAAGATAATACAACTTTAAAAACGTTCGAAGTCCAATAACTAGAACATAAACGTAGCAAATGCTTAAATTTTAAACAAATAAAATTACTCATTAAACCCTTCAAGAGTTGCACACAAAATGAATTTCGCACATATCATATGATCACCATATGTCATAAATAAAAAATCTCGTCACATTGAACAAAATTCTTAAGTATGGATTTCTAATCAATCCATTATAACTGAGAAATTAGTATCATTAACATACATTTCTAACAGAAAATATAATTAGATAGCATGCAATTCCCTTATAATTTTCTTGCATAATTTGCCTTTATTGATAATTTCTATTATTAAAAATCAAAATTCATGAAGTTAAATATTAAGGATTTAGACATCATAATATCCTATAGAGAATGAAACATATTCAAAGTCACAAGGAAAGAAACCCAAAAAAACTCCCACGTACCCATTCTTTCTGATGTTCATACAATAGGCAGAAGTGCAATATCCAATACCTGTATTTCAACAGTAGCTATGGGATCAAATCTGGGGCTTGATTCCCAAAAGAAAGTTGTTAGGTGTTTTTACCATTACAATTTAATTTAAAAAGAATTTTAGCAAAAATGCAATGGAAAAATTTTAATTAAATGAAAATAAAAAACAAATTAATAAGAGGCCTTCAAATGACAATTCTACTTTAATTTACAATGCAGTAAAAATTTAAAAAATTACAGATTTTATATTAGCATACACATGCCACATTCACATCATTTTATTATACCACAAAACAATAAACAAATGAAAATACATCATAATTTCAAAATATTTAAAGGAATGTATACATAACATTGAATAAATTGATATTAATTTCTAAATTTTTCTTAGTATCACAAATTGTTTTTAAAATACTTAAAAAAAATTGCATAATAATTTGTTTTTCATGTTTATGACTGCATTATTATTCTTACTATATAAAACTATTAACAAAAAATTAACATAAAAATATGATAAAATTATTTTAGTAACTATGAATAACTATACTACAATTTTTAACATCAGTTGTTTAAATATATAATCTAAATTGCATTCACATATACAGAATTAGTATGATAAAAAACAGAATAAAAATATATCAGTTTAATATTACAGTAGCTCTTAGGCATTCAATAATAATCTGAAGGTGTTTCATGCAACAAGACAACAGGCAAAAGTTTACGCGTTTCAGAATTCTCCTCAGAACAAAGATTTTATTATATTCTTGATTTCTATTAAGTTTAAAAAAAGTTAGAATTAAATGTGTTTGACAGGATCTTTGGTTAAATACCACAGTCCAATGCTTTTTATAGGCTCCAGATTTAATTTCAATCTCCAAAATTGAACTTCAACTACATAAAAACATAATGTAAAGTTTTTCCAATATAATTTCTTTTTGACACAGAGAAAGAAAAAATTACCTCAGTTTCAGTTTGTAGAAGATGCTGCTCCAGCACATTTGCATGCTCTAGCAAATGAAGCTTTTCACATAATACTTGAAGTTCCTCTTTATTAAGACAACCACTTCCTGTTGTATCACAACTGTCAAAAACTTCTTTCAATTGAGAAACATAAGTATCTTTCTCTTCATATTCTTCCATGCCTAAAATATTTTACAAAATAATGAAAAAATGTCAACAAAAGTATATTATATTTCTTTAAAAGTTTATATAGTTCTTTTAGTTTAAACTTAACACTGTAGCAGGAATAAATATTTCATATACAGGTTCAAGTATGTTACTACTAATACACTAACAGAACTAAACAAAACTGGCTTAAAACATTGGTATAACAATTTGTAGATTGCATTATAACTTTCAGTTTAAATGATTATAATTAGTATTTAAATGTGAAACATTTATATATTCATAACATTCTAATAAAAACGATTAATTTAATAATTACATTTAGCATAATTTTACATAGTACAAAATAAACTATCTCACCTATAGATTTTCTATATTCATCAATTAATGATTTTTAACAATTTGGAATTTTGCCACAATTCTAACTATGATTATTCTTTTAATCTTCATCCTGCATTTATTTTTTTTTTCATTTAAATATTAAGAGAGCCTTATTTAAAGTGTAAATATTTATTAAATCAAATTCAAACAACAATCATAAATCAATAATTTATTCTGTATAGATTAAAAGAAAATTCAAAAAGAAAGAAAGCAAAAATTACACACAAATAGTTTCTTGTTCTATCAAAAGCTTTCTAAATTTGGTTATAATAGTTATCAAAACATAAGCCCAAAATGAAATCACTGAATGCAATTTCAAAAATCTTAATGAGATAAAAATAACATATACAGGATAGGGATTTAGTAAATTTTAAGAAATTAACATGCATTTGAAAATCTAAACTTCAAAAATTAAAATTGAGCATAAAAAGCTTTTAAATGTTTCTTTAAAAAGCTATTAAAAGTTTAAAATTTGATCAAGAACTTAAAAACTAAAAATTATTTGAAAAAAGCTTTGTGTCTAAATTTTTTTTGTTTGGAAAATATGCATAAATACATTGTCTTGGAAACAGAAAAAATTTAGACAGATGAAGATTTAAAATTTTCAAAATAACCATAGATATAAACGAAGAGTACATAGAACATCTATAACAATACCAAACAATAGGGAAAAATGCTCAATCAAAATTATTTCAGTAATTTTTTGTAAAATTTAAAAAAAGAAAATGTTTTTGACTTTTTCTTAAAATCAAGGACATAAATGTTAAAAATATTGCATTAATGTTTTGAAATCTATTTTAATTCCATTGGATTTTACCATTATTGCTGGAATATTACAATATGACTATTTCTTATTAAATAAAATTAAAGTAATACTTGAATCAACCAAATCCACCCAACCAATCTTGCTAAAAATTCCAATTGAATTCTTAAACCTATATATAATAAAACAAATTCAGATTATTCTCCAGACGAGTGTGTTTTCAGCCACATCAAAGTCAAGTATCATTCAAAATATTTTTCAGCAAAATGGACCAAATTAATGGCTGATAATTGTAACATATGAATAAAAATGTTCAATTTAACTTAAATGCTGTATTGGTAATTGTGGGGTTCATTTACATAACATTTTACTAAATTAAACACATCTGAATACAGTTTTATGTAATATGTGTTTGTCGTAGTGTAAAATGACATAGCCAAACCCTGAGAAAATATATATGTATATTTTTATTGCACTGTAAATTTAAGAGTTTCTTCTTTTCCTTTTAAACTAAGCTGTAATAATATAAAGGAAAGGGTGTAATAAAAATTGCACAATAAGACAAGTGCAATAAAAGAATAAATTCTTCTGTTCGGAATGGATGAATGAACTTGGGGAAATTGCAAGGAAAGTTTGTTTCATGATATATTTTATTTGTAAATCTGACCAGTCAGGATTAAGGGGGAGAGATTTTTGACCTATCCCATAGAAATGTAGGAGGTAGTATGGAACTTTGAAAAACAATGGTGTAAAGAGGAGGAGCTAAGACAAGAATTTAAAAACTGCATCTAAGAATGGAAAAGAAACACAGAAACACACAGAAGCCTAACAAAGAAAAGGAGCCCACAAGTGAGGACAGGGTGCTCATTGAGCATAATAAAAAGCTAAAAAGATATTCCACAAATAAACGAGTAGAAGAAGAGATGATAAAGTCTGAGGAGAGATAGCATGGAAAAGGAGAAAAGCTCATGAGCAATGAGCAAGCCAAGCGAGATCCTGAGCCAGTAATGCCATTGAGGAGACACCACACTGCTACTTCTAAAAGGGAATGAGTGATCTCTCGTTCATTTTCCTTCTGGTCAAATTCAGTTATGATTGATTATTGTGTAAATATCATAAAAAAATTAATAATGTTAGAATTTTTCTCAATTATTTAATTAAGAATGATTTAATTATAAATGTAAATTCCTCTTGTAATGAAGTTACTAAAATAAATTATTAAGTTTTATTGTATTTTTGTTTTGATTTTATCTCTGTCATTCAATTATTTAAATAATATATTTGAGTTTCCTCACAATTTTTCTGAAATTACCAAATTCACCACAACAGTGTTCACATTAGATCTTTTCTTCAAAAGAAAAATAATTATAAGTAGCAGGATAAAATGATACTGAAACAATATTTAGCACAAAAGCAGTACTAAAAATACTTAAATTTACTTTGCACAATACTTTTCTTGTTTTTACAAGCAAGATAAAAAATACAAGACATGCAGATAGAGTTCTGGTTTGTTGTTTTATGGTCACACGCTTTTTACTCACAAGGGAAAACTTTAGTGTACTTATTGTTAAATCACTAAACAGTTAAATCATATAAATACTTTTGCACCTGCAATAAAAATTGAACACTTGTAGTAAGAATAGAACCATTTAATTATTGAATTTGCATAAAGTACAATAGAAATTCATCATTTAAAAAATAGAATCAGTAGTTCTGAAGAATAATCTTTGAGGTAATTATTGAATTTTTTTTATCAAAATAATTATTTATTTTATAAAGAAATCAACCAATATCCAACTTCATTTTGCAATAAAATCAGTCAATGAAAATTTAGATATTTAGTTGTTGTTCCAATATATAATCTAATCTTGAAAATCCAAAACAATAAACAGTTTTTTCTATTTTCAGGAAATTAAAAGAGATTATATAATTATACATCCTTACATGTCATAATTTTCTTGATCATTACATAATTTACAACCATGCAAATCATACATAAATTACAAAATCTTACATAAATTTCTAATAATGAAAGAAATATATATAAAACAAATTATAGCACCAATTCCAGAATAGTAAAAGATTATAATTGCTTAAAATCAATTGCTAGAAATTTGAGTTTATTGTTTTCAAATTTCAGGTTTTTATTTTTATATATCAAAAATAATAACAGAAAAATAACCTTCTAATAAATATTATACTTTCTAAAAATTATAAAAAAACTACAAAAATAGTAAATTATAAAAATTGTTTAAGTATTTCTGTATAAATGATTTTTTGTGGTTTTACTACATTTGCCAGCTACATGTTGTATGCGATTGACAACTATTAGCTATAATAATAAATATATTGTTAGTATAAAAGAACTAGTACTAGTTAATATAAATAAATTATTAGTATAAAAGCAATTGTTAGATACCTTGCAATTCACAATTGCATTTAAACTTTTAAGAATTTACAATAAAAATAACTAAAAGTATTTTATTATTAAAAATGAGATTATAATGATAGTTTTTTTAAAAAATTAAAAAGTTCTTGCCAATATATTATTTGATTCAAATATGAAATATCTCATTACCAGAAATAATTGAAAAATGTAATAATTGTTGTGTTGTTGTTTCTAATCCCAGATGGTGTAGCTAAGCTAAACCATTTCAATAAAACCATTAAAAAGTCTAAAAATAAAATAGGATTCTCCAAAACCTCATTCACAAAATGTAATAATTTAACTGATTTATTAATATCCTAATTAAATAAGTCAATTAAGCAATTTAATAAATAACGTCAAGCTTAGATGCAGATAATTTTACAAGATTATTTTATACATATGAATATGAATGTATGTATATATACAATATCATTCTTCAATATAAAATTGACAATGAGCCAAATAAAGAAAACAATCTGATATCATTTAGGCTTATAATTCATATTAATTTTAAGAAAATATTTATGAGCATTATCATTAATGAAAAGAGTAAAATTTTATAGACAAACAATGATGACAATACTTTTTGTATGAAAGTATAACAAGTAGTATGAATGAGTACCAGCATACTTCACTGTACCTAACTTAGAGTTGGGCTTCAACAGTTAGTTGGAAAACTGAAAGATAGGAGTCTGCATTATTTAAAAATAAGAACTAAGAAGAAAACACCCTAATACTTGACCAACCACTCCATCAGTATAATTTTACTTAGATGATACATTGCTACCATATCAATTTAATGTGCCCCAGCCACTTTTAATGGATCTCAATTTAAGTTCGGATTCGAACTCATTACCTTCTGAGAATGGTACTCTAATCAACTAGCTCATTGTGCCCTTTTTCAAAGTATTGTAAAGTATCAAAATTAAATTCAATTTTTAAATTTCCATGCAGCTAGTTTTTGAAGAAATAATTTTGTAATGTTTCATTTATTATGATGTAGAAAAGAAATAAATTACATGCATTTTAAATTAACATGTTATACAAGATAGAAAATTTATTAATACTTGCTAACAAGTAAGTGTTAAACAACAAATAAATGTCAATAAAATGTTCACTGAAAGTAACTTTTTCAGTGAACTTTTTATTTCCATTTATTCTTAAAGTAGCATTATTTCTTAAACAACACATATATTTATTCTTAAGGTATATAATTCTTAAGGTAACATACCATAGTAGACAATAAATTCAAACCTATTACCAAAACTGTTACAACAATAAAATGTAATAAAAGAAATTATTATTCACCTAATTAAGGAAACTTAAAACACAATTAAAAAGTTTTATTATAAATTCAATAAAATTATTAAACTCCATAAGCATTTTATCTACTTTATTCTCATCTAAAATGTTCTCATCTCAAAAGCATAGAAAGTTTCAGGATTTAAAATATATTACATAAAAAAATATGTTTTAAATGTCTTTCATTCTTATATTATAATAATGATGAAATTAAAGCAAAAGTTAAAACTAAACATAAATTAAAGAAATTAATATTTTACACTGTTTACTTTAACATTTATACCTTTTTTTTTTTCTTTCGAACATGCATACTATAGCAATAAATTCCTTTTATATTTTGTACATAATCTGAAATTGTTTTTTTTTTTAAACTAGAATTACTAATATATTAAAGCTACGAAAAATGTTACACTATTTTAAAATCATTTAAAATAATTTGCTAAAATAATTCTGTATTCCAATCTAAGCATATGTCGCAGAAGATAATATAATAACTTTATACACTAAATATAATAGTATGACCTATTTAACAAAATGTGAAATAAAATAAAATTATAAGAAATAAATGCGTATGTTATTAATATAAGAGCTTTGTAGAATATTTATCGATATTTTTTCGCTACTAAAATTACCTGGCATTTAACGTGAGAGTTCAATACCCGACATCCATACCATCAAAACATTAGCACATGGAAAAGCATATATCATTGAAAAACACTACAAATTTTAATTAAGAAAGTAATATTGTTTTCTCAAAACTTTACAAAAATGAATCAGATCAGAAATTTACAAAATTTGTTTGAAACCACGAATTTTCTCAAACACAGATATTCCTTTTTTATAAAATCATAAGTACACATCCATCACAAAAACATTGATTTGTCAACAAAACGTGAAATGAAAACATGTAGTTGTTGTCATTCAACATTCACGGTATCGATATATCGAATGATTGCTAGGATGATATAATTATGTGCTGATATATCTAAATTAACTCTGAAAAAGTGCGCTCATATATTTCACTGATTTAGCAAATAATTTATAGGATTTTTTACTTCGAAAACTAAAATCTAGAAGAAACTAAAAGAGAAAATTGAATAACTGTTCATACTCCTCCTTTTTAGAGACAAAAAAAAAAAAAAAATTGCTGTGAATTACATAATGCAAAATTGCCAGGACCTCCTAGAGAACCTGAAAATTCAATACTATTTATTTCATTGATTTCAATTTTATTATGTATAGTTCCATTATTTACATCTTTTAACTAATTTAATACCTTTCTTCATTTATACTTTCTCATTTTTACTTGTTTCATATTCACAATAATTTCATTAACTAACTTTCTAAACACCGTGAAAATCAGAATAGTGGCTAGGTAGAACAAGAGGAATTTTTTTAAATTTTATTTTGATTAATTTCTGGAAAATATATTTTACATTAATATAGTTACTGTAATATTATTAATTATTTACTTTATTATTTGTTTTCAGATTGAGAACTTTTATTTAATATTAGCACAAGTATGTGTGTGTATATACTGAGCAGTATAGCAAAAGAACTGATGATCAATGCCCTGGACATGTTATAAACATTGAATTATCACTGAATAATCAAATCTACATTATAAACACCAGGACAATGTGTGTAGTAGAAATAGTCCAGAAATTCATGTCATCTATTTGAGACTCTTTTTTAACTTTTATAGAGAGATTCATTTTAGCCATGCCCAATATTAAGGAAAACGTGGGGCTCATTACAGGTCCATTATTGGGCCTATCTTGACATTTGCATATTGAGGAAAATTTGACATTGATTTTGGTCCATTATTGTAGTTATTTGAGCAAGACTGCCAATATTGGAGCAAGCTATTTTGCTGCTCTGTTAGTAGAACCAAGATGCCTATCCTTGAAATGGTTATTTCTTTTTTCTCCATAACAGGCTATTCTTGTTTTACTCTGTACCAGTTCTACATGTAAAGCCTGACCAATTTACTCGCATCAAAGAATTGTAAAAAGTGTTCGTATTCTTTATCACAATGGAGAAACCTTGTCACCTTTAAATGGGTCAAGTATTCAAGCTCATTTAATCGTTCTAGAAATTCTTAACATACATTTAAATCAATTTTTCACCAACCAATTTTAGATTTCCATAAATTTTGTAATATAAGTTTCAAACGCAGTTGCAGGGCTAATTATTTTCAAAAGATCAATAACTTTGTGCAAAGTAGTTAGAAACACATGCCTTCTTCACATAAAGTATTTTTATGTAAAGACGATCGCAATATCTGCCCCACATCACGTTCCCAAAGTGCTTATTAAGTTTATTATACATTCAGATTGGTCAATGTATTCCCGACCTCGCAAATCAAACATTCTTTCATCCATAATTTCAGTGGCAACATTCGTAGAGGCATTAAATCCCTGTCAAATGTTAAATAGATCTTCTAAAATTGCACAGTGCAAGTGGCACAAGCTATTTCTTTGATATGATGCTTCATATGAAAAAAATAGAAGTGACATATGTATTTTACCACAAATGGTACACTTCAGAAACATTTTTCCATTTACGAATTGGATGCCCAATTGTTAGGCAACCAAAGAAATATTGTTTTTTAAAACATTTTGCTTTTCGGCTAAGCCTATCTTTTGAGTAGAAAAACAGTTCTAGCTAGAATATCTTCCAGCACAAAAAAAAGCTTTCTTTATATCCTTTGAAGTTAAAGTGAACAAACTGATATCTGTAGACACTCATCTTATGATCGAATGTTCACTTCTATTCTTAAAATTTTGATGATTTTCACGTGAGCAAGACCCAAACATAACCATGGCTGAATTTAATCTTGCTTTATCTTTAATTTCAATTTAAAAAAAATGACATCAGATTAATCAAACTTCTTTTGCATCAGTTATATTGCGAAAGAAGCTTTTCTGTTCTATATTTTCCTTAATTCTTCTTGAAAACAAGATTCAACGATAGGATAAAGTATTGAAGCAAATTTATCTGTACTTACGCCAAATGTATTCAATGCTCTGAGATATAATTCGAGTTCATCGTATAGAGATATCATAGAATTTTTATTTTTTATGCTTCTGGTGTTTTATTGTAAAATTGGAGTTTAGCAATTACTTCAGATAAATTTCTATCAAAAGTTCATCTCTTCCAAACCTAGATTTTAAACTATCGGTTGATCTTTCATAAATGGCTCCAATTGGTGGAAGGCTTTCAACAACTTCTCGTATTCAGGAATAACTTACCGTATCTTGAATGAGGCATTGTATTTAATTTCAGTTGCCAAATCTTCAACGTTATGAAGCCATTGAAATTGACAACAAAAAGGTAGCCAATCTTTGATGGCGACACTAAATCACTTAAACTCCAATTTGAAGAAATTATATTTCGTTTCAGAACTAGTAAGAGCAACACAGTTTTGAAACTTACCTGATATCTTCAATTTTTAATGAATTTTTCACCTATCCCAGCTCCTGTTGCTTACTTTGCTTCGTTCTTCCTATTCCATTTGATTTAGTCTTTTTTGAGCTTCATATTCTACTTGCTTTAGTCTTTTTTTGTGCTTCATATTCTACATGCTTTAGTTTTTGTCCTTCATATTTTTGTTTCGTTCACTGACAGCCTGTAACAAACTGACAACTGTCAGCCAAAACTTCTGTAACAAACTGTAGATCCTCTAAATATTGCTTAAAATGCGAAATAAAATCGTTTAGCTTTACTAACGTGACTTTTAAAAGTATTGTCACACCAATATTTCCAGCAACATATAATAAATCCTTTTTCTTGAAACTTTTACTGCTTGAAATATTTATTTTAAATCAGAAGACAAGTTTTGTCGCAGAAGTCAGAAATTTTAATAACAGCAACAAAAATTAAAAACTACGAAAGCCTGTTCTGCAAGGGAATGAGTAACAATATATTAAACATTAATAACTAATTTTTCAAGTAAATAACTCTTAAATACACTTAAAATCCAGATAAATACACACTGATGATTTGAAGCTGAAATCTAAAGTAATTACACATTTAAAATTGTTTATTTTAGAATCAACCAGAATTGGGTTAAACTTATTTAAAATTTTTCACAATACATAGTGTTACCATTCAACACTGAAATACAATAAAACAGAAGAATAATTTGAACTATGCATCGCATATGTGGTGAATCTATTTGATACCCTAAAGCTTAAGCATTGATATTAATCCGTTTTAATCTGTAACACTCATTGTGCCTATTAGCATATGGACTTAGACAAAATAATTATTAATGTAGGAAATGAAAAGAATTATCCTGGAAGATATAATGGGGAATTGTAGATCATTTCAGTCGAAGAAAATCGTATATCTTTTTACACTGTATCGAAAAAATCTTAAATCTCCTTTCTCACACACTGTGCCAGTAGAACGAATGGCAAGAAATCGGCCCAAGAAGTTCATTTTCTGAGATGATATTCTAAAGTTTTTTAATGTACGATGTTGTCTCTTTATCAGTTCATTGATGTATCGGTGGTATTTGGTGGTGGCATTTATCCGTAAAGCTCACTATCTAATGGATAACCTTAGATTATATGTTATTCTTTCTGGTATTCCAAAATGAGAGATCTATGTCGATACTAAAGCTTTGTTAGAGGTTCTTGTAGTTTGATCTTTCAACATAATAGCTTCCAACCAACAGGAAAAAATTATCTGTTATGGTGAGAAGATTTCTGGAACCTTAGCAAAGGGGTAAAAGACCAATAATACAATATTTATGCGTTTAAAACATTGTGAATGAACTTGGAATTCGCCTAGAGGCAAATGAATCCACAGATTAATTTTGGATCTTTAGTATGTTAAGCAGGCACTAATCCACGTTTATTCACGTTAAGCTATATAGATCGGGTAGTGATGAATTTCCTTGGAGTTTAGGCACTATCCGTAATTATTTAACATTTTTAAAACCTGGTTTAAAAGTTACAAGTTAGTTTCTTCATCTTTAGATGCAATGAATATGTCATCCATGTATCAAAATACGAAATAATGTTCTTTCAAGATATGTCCATAAATGTTTGGAAAATCTGTTCGGATTTGTGAAGGCAACTGTCATGTGAAGATTTCGAACACGCCAAATGGTGTTATTATTACTGTTTTAGAGATATGCCCTCATTCATGGTTATTTTTTGGTATGTCTGTATGATATTTTTGAGGGAGCGAATGTAATTACTATAAGATATGTGATTGCAGTCACTTAAAAATAGCTTTAAGTAATGAGCTTGAATTATTAAGTGATTCAATGCATGGCAATCATTCTACATCTTCCAATCACCCGATTTTTTTAAGCTAAGATATCTATGACTTGACCTATTGTTGTTTTAAAAGCTACAAAACCTCTTCTGAAATATAAAATCGAATACCGATGTGGATGCTTAGCATTTTTCTATGGGTAGGAAATTAATTTTTGCGAATACAGGAATTCCTTTTGTTTCAATAAAATGTTTAATGTGTTGCGTTCTTTAGTTTTCGTCTTTAATGTATTAGATCTCAGAAAAATCAGGCAACTTTAACAGAACATTTTCATATTGGCTATGTGTTATCCTGGATATTGTCAAGCTCTCTTTTCTACATTCCATTAACCTTCAATGATGTTAATTATAAAGTTTTGCTCTCAACAAGTAAGTTAAAATGTAACAAGAAGTCTATTCTAATAATTGTCTGTTGATTTCAATTATGATAAAAAGTCGTTTGAAGGATCTTTAACGACCTAGTTAAATATTACCAATTTTTTTAGAAATATTTTTATTTTGTAGTAGTTAGCATTAAAAAGATCAAATTTTTGAGTGTTTTTTCTTTCAGATGGAATTGGCGAGATTACGAATATTTCAGCTCCTATATCCACTTGAAATTGCGTTGCTACTTCTCTATATATCTTATGTACAGGTGCACAGGCGGTCCAATTTAACCCCATTACTCTTGGTAACCAAACAGAGACGGGAAGAAAGTTTTCCTGATCAGTAACTTGGACCAAAGATTTAAATGTCCTTTTATATGGTTGCAGGACTTAAATGCCTTATCTCCAAACTTCAGTGATAAAAACATACACCTTGTTCCTTCGAATTTGCCTTATTCCGATTTCGAGACTGATATCTGTTGCTCAAAAGATTGCACGTTCATATCACGTCCAGAAACAAAATGTTTTTGGTAATGACCATAAGGGAGACTAATCAATTTATTTTTAAAGATCATAGTCTAGCTAACTCAAAAATAATAAATTTATACCACTAGATCGTGGCCATTCTGAACATAACAAAAAAATGGGGAAAAAAGCAGACACAAAATGGAATTTTATAGGTGTCGGTACACAAATAAACATAAATTAAAACATAAAAATTTTAATTAGAATTATTGAATTCACATGAAGTATTTTATTATTATTAATATTAACATTCTTTTTAATATTAGGAATTTAACACATTAAACTGAATATTCTTAAATAAGTGTATTAGAAATTTTGATACTTTTCAGGTAGATGTACACAGCTCATTAATTAGGAATGTAAAAGGAATTTTTTCTTCATTAGAGGCATAAGTAGAAAGATTATTAGTGTATAAATTCTCGATTTAAATTTTTGTAGAAAACAAAATTAACATTTTGATGTAATAGAAAAGAAACATTCATTTAATGAAATAAAAATAGTGTAAAATATAAAAATGTTATATTATACTCAACATTTGACAGTTTGAGTTAATGAGTTTTAAACAATGCAAAAACGTGATTCCATTTCAATATTAAACAAATCATATTAATATGGTACCGCGCTTCGGGGTTCGTGTCGATTGAGAGTTGAAGAAAGCAACTACTCGATGAACACAAGATTTTTATTCGTAAAAATTCCACTAGATATAAGAAATTCTAGTTGTAACAATCACAATTATACAGCTACACTTCGTCAGATACAATAAGAAACTGCTTGCAATCACAGGTCTCAAATACCTCAGATAGAGAACAGCTTCTCTAGACTAGCAGTCACGACTAATCGCCTTCACTCACGGACTGTCTTCCTTCACAAAACTGTTTCCTTCTATGTCGGGCTGCGGTATTTATACCTGACTTGGTGCAGAAATCTAAGGAATTCTATTCTAATCTAATCTAATTTCGCCCAGGTTCTGGAAGCTTCTTGGCTATCTCTCTAAATATTGGTCCCAGAGCTTAGGTGAGGGACGTTGCCAGAAGTATCTATTTCTTGCCAAGTCACCAATAATCTCGCCAACTGTCACCAAGTTGCCCCGCCAAAACATCACCAAGTTGCCTCGCCAAAACATCGCCAAGTTGCCCCACCAAAACATCGCAAAGTCACCAAATCATTAGAAAACCCGTTTTTAACATGCAACGCGTCTAAATACCGCAATGTTTGCCCAAAATGGGAGTATTTGTGATCTGTCTGAATATTTTAAGACAAATACAATTATTATTCATAAATTTGTAACAATATATTGTTCATATGGTTATTTAAAATATTGCATACACAACAATTAGATTTTTATGCTGAATCGTTCATGTTTTCCCAACTGGTAAGAAGTAAATATTTACTTATATTTTACTTCACTTCTATTTATTTTTTACTGTTAATTTCTACATAATCTGATTTTCATTATAACACGGGTTCAGAAAATCACATTCAACAACGCATCAACTTATGAGAGTAAGGGAAATCATCACTCAGGGATTTCAACATAAAAAAAGTACAGGAGCAGTTTCTCTTGATATTGCCAAAGCTTTTGATCGAGTTTGGATTGGTGGACTTGTACACAAACTCATTAATATTGGTCTACCTGACCCACTTATTAAAATACTAATTTCATATCTTTTGGGACGAAAGTTCCAGGTTCGCATTGGTATTACATACTCAACACATAGGCATATCTTAGCTGGCGTGCCACAAGGGTCCAAATTGAGATCAAGCCTCTTTCTTATCTATATGACCGACATTCCAACATCAACACTAACTTCCCTGCACCTTTTTGCAGACGACATATTTATACTAGCACAAGGTAGGAAAACATCATATATCACAGAATCGCTTAACAAACATTTAGAACAGATTGAGCTCTGGTTCGTTAAATGGAAAATTCTTATTAATGTAAATAAAAGTGTATCCATAATTTTTAACAAAAAAAGACTACTTCCACCCAGTGTAATTAAGATCAATAACGAAATTATACCATGGTCCCAAACCTGTAAATACTTAGGAGTAACTTTCGACAAAAAATTAACATGGCACCCCCATCTGATCCAAATTATTAACAAATTTAAACGGCAAACAGCTGCATTATACCCACTTATCAACTGGAATTCAAAACTTTCCATGGAAAATAAAGTGCTCATTTATAAAGCATATCTTCGACCACTTATTTCCTATGCCTGCCCTATCTGGGGTTACACCCATGACAGTAAAATTAAAAAACTGGAAACTCTCCAAAATAAAGCCCTCAAATGGGCAGTTAAGGCCCCCTGGTTCATTAAAAACCAAAAAATCAGACAAGAATTAAAAACCCCTACCCTGAGAGAATTCTTCGCGAAAATAATGCATAACGTGATTAAAAATATTGATAAAACTAATAACGAAACAATAATTACCCTTCCGTCCTATAATGACCTAAGTACCCATTATAGATTGCATCTTCTCTCATTGCTCAGATATTGCCCAAAGTTTCCTCACCAACCACCATGAAATAAACTGTAAATAGAAAAAAATTATCTTTGATAACTACTTCTTTGTATGGAATAAAAAGAGACTACTAAAAAGATAAAAGGATTTTTTTTTGTTACATCTCATTTTATATGTGGAAAAAAAAACTATTTAAAATAAAAAGGATGATAAAAATGCATATATAAGTGTTCATACTAAATGTATAGAAAAACAGATAATATTATTTTGATTACTAAACAGATTTGTAAATATTATAGCGTGTATAAATTCTTGTAAATACCTTTACCTGTTATGTAAATATTCTTATTTCTCTCAATTTATTCCCTATTTCCTTTATTATTCTATTAGTTTCATTTAATTTAAATATATAAATAATAAATTAATCGACAATAATTTTTTAAATTTTGAAATAAATTTTATGAAATAACCATAGTCCTGTCCATTAAAATTTCATACTCATTTTAAGCCAATCAGATTCAAGTTATAGCTCACCAACCAAGAAACAGGTATATTATGAGGGTAGAGGATCGCCAGATCCAGGCACCTCTGAAAATTGCCAGCCGGCAATCACTTCAAATTGATTTTCATTATAAAATTTGTAAATTTTGCTAAATTATTTGAATGTTTTTTGAAAGAACAATATAAAATTGTCACGTGTTTATTTTCAAAATGGAATGTAAAATAGTACATTTTAAGCATGACAACTATTTTACTTATGTAAAATGGAACAATACATTTTTAAATGAAAAAATTCGTACTTATTGTAATAATTTAAAATAGCTTCCTTTTAACTTAGTAACAAGATTCTTTATTATCATATCTATAAGCCAAGATAGGTCCTATCTTGGTTGCTTAAATTGGACCAATTCTGGCAGCCAAGTTTAGCCCTATCTAGACAGCCCACATTGGTCCTATATAACGAAATGTTGATCATCCAGGATTGGCCCAATATAAACCGCTATTACTGGACCTAGACAAAGCCACGATAAGTCAATATAGGGCCAAGCTATTTTGCTACTTAGTTACGTACATAAAATAGATATACCATGCATACAGAATCAATTTCAGTTTAAATAAATAGAAAATTTCTATAAAAAAATCTATGAAATAGTAATTAAGCGGCGTTATAGATTACAAATTTATCATTAGAAAAGAATCTAGAATAGCATTAATAATTAAATCGATATGAAATTTTGCTTACTCGAAATTTTTGGAACATCTCTTGGACTGCATAAATTTGTTACTTTTATTTCTCTCTTTAATTTTAAACATTTATTTTTTGTTTCAAATATTAATTACCAGCCAATAAACAATGTCAATATAAGAAAATTTTAATAAAAAATGACATTCTCCTTTTAAACTTAAAAGATTAAAGTCATGTCATTAAGAATACTGAAAGGAAAAAATGAAATTACCCATACAACCACGCACGTCTTTTAAAGATCCAAAGTGTCCAAAAGACATCTTGGATACCTTTTGGATGTCATAAAGATGTCTATGGTAAGATGCAAACTGGGTGATCACCTGTCGACTACGTATGAACGTCGGATTGACATCTAGGATTGATGAGTTTTGGAGCATTAACATTTGGATCTGTAATAGACTTAATTTATCTGCCCATGATAGATGTAATTTGGACGTGATGCACTTAAGACATTCATAATGGATGTTTCCTTTACCAGATTTGGAATTCTTATTTTCCGAGAGAATCTTCTAGGAGATTTAAATTTTCAATTTGTTGTCTATTAAAGGTTCTAGAAATTGAAGTATTGAAGTATTATATAGTAAGTGTTTTTTTTATTTTAATGAAAAAAGATGTTTAAGATTATGTAAAATAATATGGTTTGAATTTTTTACATCTTCAGTGTTTTAGCATTTTAAATGCGGCTATGTGTGATCTTTGAATGTGATAAGATTTTGTGTTAACTTAATTTGGAAGCAAAATTTCCTACTTCTATAATACATGCAATGCTGGATATTTTTTATACTCTTACTTTGTATTATTATTATTTTGTTTAATCCTCTTACAAAAACCAGCTGATCATAATATCTTCAAAAGAAATTATTATTTTAATTACACTTCATATATATCTAAGTAAATACATATAAGAATGTTCATTTTCAGGAAAAAATCATGAATTATAATAGCAAATGAAAATCTTAATTCATTGATTTTTCATTTCTACTAAAGTTATTTTTAAATCAATATAGTTAAAACCTCTTTTGTCGTGCTGATGGATCCATAGAGCTAGGATTCCTAGATCTTTCAATATATCTGTAGTATAGGTTTCTCTGACTTTAACCGCACTTGGATTTGTGTTGACCAATCAAATCACCAATCAATCGATTGCTTTAAAACTTACCGCGTTCCTTTATGTGTGGTGTTTGATTGTTATCTTTTGTTTTTTGTTTTTGTTTTATTAATTTGAACGAGCTATTATCAAATTATTTTTAAGATTAACAAAACATGGCATCAAATTTCCCAACACTTCAGTTGAAAGTACGCGACTATATTTATAATTCTCCTCAGTTTTTGAAATGTTGCTTTTTATTACTGTACTGTCGTTTATATAGAATTATCAATACATGTTTTGTAATGGAGTGTTTAAAATCAATTTATTATGGCATAGTATCAGTTACTTTTGGAGATAGACAAAAACTGGAATGGAAAACTCACTGGCAAAGCCCTGTTTGTCGTTCCATTTTAAGACGCAAATATTTCATGACCCGATCCAAATCGTCATTAGCGTGGGCAGCTTGTTCTCTTATCTTCGCTTCATTCATCTATATTGACATGAGGAACTCATTTTTTTCAAGTTTCTTTGGAGATTATTCCACAATGGCATGGTATACTGAATTCATGGCTTGTTTTGTGTTGACATTGAATGCAGTCATTGCTCTTTTACTGTATGCCTGGTCTGTTTTTACTAAACCAATGCCAATATCACCAATTCAACAAAAGTTGTTTGGTATTCATGATAATGATCCTGGTTTCGAGCTGAAGCAGAAGGATGATACATTTTCAGACATTAAACCAGAATGTTTAAAGTTTTCATCATTTCGTGATTCATTTGATTATAGTTCCCCTTCGCTTTTATCTGTTACACCTATCAATTTTTCTTGTAACAGCTGGGCTAGCTCGAATCAAATTTCATCAAGATTAGATACTACAAGCTCATCATGGAGTTTTAGACAAATAACATCTCCATTGGGTTATTCTACACCTAAGTCTCCTCATTCTAACAGATTATCCTTGCGCTATTTGGATCATACTTCTGATCTTGATTCATCATACGAAAGACCAATCAAAAGTCAAAAACACCTTGAAGAATTCTTAAAAGCTCAAGAAGAAGAAAAACAAAAATCATTTTCTCATGATGAGTCGAAACCTTTTCTATCAAGCATGACAGCAGTGGAGAACAGCCCAATGTCAATTCTTAGCAAATGTTTGTATCAGAGAGCATATCGTTTACCAAGTGCAGAATCTATTGAAGATAATTCTTCTGAAGTTCACTGTGGGGAAAATGTGTTGAATAAATTAAAGATTACTGACAAAGCATTAACTTCTTGGTGTGAACGCATTCGCAAGTGGATATGCCAAACCATTCTTGTTAAATTAGTTCAAGAGATAGAAGATATCAATAATACTTTGGCTGAAATAGGATTGCCTGAATTTCAGATTGGCAATGTAAGTCTCCTTGCATTGAATCAACTGGCAGGTACAAAAGTACAAAACTTACAAACTCTATCTGATGTATTACCATATCTTGATATGCATTTAAATCAAGAATATTTAGTCAAAAGGTTAAAAACTCTAGCTCATGGTGGTTGTATGAGTGATTTCAAATGGAATTCTGGTGGTACCTATAATGATAAACCATGGTGTGATGATTTACCTACTGATTCTGCTCTTATAATGCATGTTTTATGTTGTTATTTTGATGCTCATCTGCCACCAGAACCACATTTCCCTGAAGGCAAGCCATTTACATCTAAGTACTTAAAAAAATTTCCTGAAAAACCAGTGTTAACTAAAGACTTATGTTATATTTATCAATCTTGTCTAAATCCTCCACATTACAAAGTTGTTTTACATGAAGATATTTATACTCTGCAAAAAGGACGAAATAATTTGTTTTGTGCTTTAGTTATTTTCTTACATTATTTGAAGATAAAAGAATGTGGAATGCTTGGTCGTGTTAATTTAGGAAGATCAGGATTAAATATTTTATGGGTTCTTGATTAAACTACCAAAATACAAAAGGATATTGACAAATTTAGTCATTTTAAAAACTTGTGTTATTTGGTTTTTTGACTGAACTAATTTATGATCAGATGATGACTTTTATTTTCAACAAACCCATTGAAAATCATTTTAAACATTAGTTTAGCTTCATTTTCTTTACATACTGTAAATATAGTTTTAATCTTTACTTGAAAACATCGGATGTCATTGCATTCAATGAAGCATTGTGCTTAATTTTATTCATTAGGGAGCTGCTTTTCAGCAGATATGTTTATGAATCATTTATAATTTTTGATTGGATCTAAATTAATATCAGTCTGTTAATAAACTGACATTGATGATTCCTTTAGTATTTATTTTGCTGTAACACCAGTTTTTAATTCATGGTTTTTATTTGAACACATTATTCCATCTGTTAAAAAAATTTAGTTGTGAAATAGATATTTAATTAATATTTCATCAACACATATGTAATGAATAATTAAACAGATTAGGTTATTGATGCAACAAGTAATTTGTTTTAACTGTCAAAATCTTAAATTCACTCTTCAAAATAATAACTGGAAATTATTAAATCTAATAATTAATAATATAATTAAATATTATTATTTCTATTTTAAAAACTAGTATTTTTACACAACTATCACAATTTTATTTGCACTAATTTTAGATTAAAATTTTAACAATTATATTAGAAAAGAATTGAATTTTTTAATAGAGAAATATTCATTTTTCATGTCTTTAAAAACTGCTTTTAATTGTAACATTTTGAACAACATAAGATTCTTTTTGATGATAATATGCAATATTTATTGAATAATTTTTTGTTGAGTGAAAACCGATATTTTCAAAAACCTTTTACTTGTATAATTAAGTTTATACCTTTGTATGTAAAGTTTTTTCATCAATAAATTATTTCTTAAAATACTATATTTCCATGGTTAAAATTATTTCAATGATCAGTTATGATAATACATGCAAACTCTGATGTTACTGTATTTTAAACTTTTTATGCTGATTTTTTATTGAAGTTTTTGACAATAAGAGTAAGAAACAATTTTCTTACTGAGATTATTAGTTCTATTTTACTAATACAAATTGTAACAAATAATTTGAATGTGTAAAAATAAACAGTCATGTTAGAGAAATAATTTTAACATTTTTAATTGATAATTTTCACTTATTATTTTTTGTTTATAATAATCTGCTTTTTTAACATACAAAAATATGGGAATAGCTTTGCAATTCTAATATTATGAAATATATTAATGAAATTTAATTTATTAGACTATTAATGAGTTAAAAATTCCATTAATAGAAAAAAAATTATCCTGAACAGGATTGGTGCAATTTTATTGAAGTACACTGCACATATACATTGTAACCATTTTTCTTATTTCACTTTAGAAAACATTAATATTGAACTACTAATATTTGATGTATGCCAATATTTTTTTTCGGAAATATTAAATATGTATACACACACAATTGTAAGCATTTTTTTTAAAAATGCTACATCAAAAACTATTAAACATATTTGAAGACAATTAATACCAAATAATCTGTATGTTGTTATCTAGAACATCTACTAAAGTTTTTGGTTAAAAAAAATTAGGGCTAGTTGAATATATTTATACTGAAATTTCAGCTGAATTTTCTAAGCTAATCAAACAACAGGCCATAATTTGGAAAATATTTAATTGATTAAAATTCTTATTATACACATTTTCTAGCAAACAATATACAGATTAAGCTCATCAAATTTCATAGTGATATTATGAAAATATTTTGAGTTATAAATTTTTAAGTGAGCAAATTATAAGTAAAAATAGTTGAGAAAATCACATTTAAAGATTAAAGTATTGTCTTTATAAGAATTCTCATATTTGCTGATTAATTTCCTAGTATCTTTTAAAAGCTTAATTTATATTTGAAAATTAAACACTGTTTAAACTAATTTTTAACATCATTCTCGCCCTTTAAATGCCCACTTCCGGTTTCCTAATAATACGAAATCCTTCATATCTCGGAATCTAATTAACTTAGAAACAAAAATAAACCTGTTTTGGAAAACTAATTATTTAACAAAAGAATAAAAAAAATTTTATCATTTTTGGTTGAAATTGATGTTTTTAACATGTACAGATACCTTAAATCAATATCAATGTTGAATATTTAAAATATGAGTTAACTAACCAAATAATGTATGAAAGTTCTAGAATTCATTAATAAAAATGTTTACCTTAAAGAAATTATTAAAAGTAAATATCTGGCCAAAAATTATTCCAATCATGTTATTGATATTGTAACTTTGTTTAATTTTTTTATTATTTATTTTAAATTTCTATTTATGTCAATATATAAATAAAGTAGAATTTTCAAATTTACTTATTGTAGATTGTGACTAATAATTAAAATTTAGACTCATATAATATGAATATAATATTAGGACTTTTGCCTCTTAATTTAATAATTTTAATATATAGGGATCTAGAAATTATAAAAACATCTTAAAAGATAAATTCATATAAGTCTACCAAACTTAATTTATTTTAGAGACATTTTTATATAAATTTTTTTCTGATTGTAAAAGTGCTCTATTTAAATAGAAATTTAGGTGAAAAAAATGTGATATCAACAGCAGCAATATGTAAAAAATAAGATTTTCCTGGACATAAAAATTAATGAAACGAAAAATCTAATAAAGATTTTTGGGAATTAGTTACAGTGCACATTAATTCAGGAATTATAGCAACAGAATTTTTCTTTATTCCTTATTGTTTTATAATATACATTACTCTTCTATATCAAATAAAACAAACTATTATTATGATAGCAGAATCGGAAAAGTTTTTTACAAGTATATATATATAGTTATAAATCTAACTATGCATTTCTCATCAAAAACAAGAAATTTCTTGTCATAAATATTGTAAATTTTTGAAAAATGGAACTGTGGTATATTTATTTTGTGATCATATTCTATGTATTTTAAATATTTTATTACTTAATTTTTTTTGAAAAATATTTAAACTCGTAATAAAAGTAGAAGAATACTACCCTGATTTCTGACACTAATATGGAGATTTATATTATAAAAATAAAAACTTTCAATAAAAAGAACTTAATGAAAAAAATCAACCAAAATATTACTCTAATTTACCAGTTAATCTATAAAATGAAATTCGTTTCACAAGAAGAACTTGATTTCTATCAAACTCAAAATGTATTACAAAATATATTTCTTGTTGAAGTCTTGAAACCTTAAAGATGTTATTATTTGTATTTAATAAGCAAATTCTGTTTGTGCAATATTTATGATCACAGTGTTAAAAAGTTCTCAATTGGCATACAGTAAACAGTTTTGTGAAAATAACTAATAGAATTTCCTTGTTCCATATTTCCCTGTATACTCAACTGTTACATTAAGAGCTACACTTATACATTTTTATAATATTTTCTATTAATTTCTTATTACTTTAAAATTTTCCTGTAAGTAAAACAGATGATTGTAATACATTTATAAGAATTCATATTTGTTAGATTGTTTTTTGACTTGTTTACAAATTGAAAATTTTTAACATCAAGATGTTTCTTAAATACAATGATTATTTATTTGGAAATAGAAGTAATTTTGTTAACATGAATGAAAATAGCATCTGTCATTGTTTAAAATGCTGGAATAAAAATGATTTCTGTAGAAAATTATTAAAATACTTTTATAAAAAATTGTCCAAATCAAGTTCTTTTTCTCAACATCATTATATAAATGACTTTTTTTTTTTAAATATAAATTAGCGTTTGCTAATTATTTAGAATAATGAACTAAAGTTTTTCAATCAACAGAAGTTATTTTGAATTTCTCATTATAAAAATGCATTTGAAATTTTTTTTTTGAAAAATGTTATTCCATAAATAAGTTTTGATAAATATACATAGTAGAAAAAAACATTTCACAAATTATTTATTTTTTAATATATATATATTAAATAAAATATGTATTTAAATACACATTCTAATTTACAATTTATTATGGAAGAAATAGCTTAAATGGTTTCTATTAGAAAAAAGATTTGGTTTGTTACAAAAGTATTATTGTTCAACTTGTGTTATTGATGATATTAAGAATATGATGATAGATATTAAGAAAAATTATTACGATTTATAAATTTAACTAAATTGGAGTCTTTATTGCTATGGCATGACATTGTTTTAATTTACTTGAAATAGTTATTTTTAATTATCTCTATTTCTTATTATTTTTAATTATCTCTATTTCTATCAGTTAATTTTTCACATTTTCAAAATAACTTTAAAAGCATAAAATCATTGTTCTTTTTGTAATAGTAAATTTTTTTGATTAATATATTTTGTTTTTTATGTCTAATTCTATTTTTTTCTCTAACTTATGGTTTTATAATTAAAAATATTTTTGCATAAATTATTCAGCAAGTTACAGCTACTGATGACTTGCTATAAAATAATGTTATGAATTTGATTCTAGTTCATTTCTAGAAACACAATGGTAGGCTTGGGGGAACACTTACTTAATTCTGTTGGAGCTGTATATTTTTAAGGATATTAGGATAAATTTTTAGAATGAACTATTTAAAAATTAGTGATCATTATTTTGATAATATTCACAATTTTTAGCATTTTTTATTGTTCTTTATTAGAAGTGTAAGTAATCTCAAATCCTTTATTATAACATTGAGCTAGCAACCAAATAATTGGCATTCTTATTTTTATTTATATACTTCATACATTTGAATTCCACTTTGGAGTTGGATGTTCGTAGTGTTTCAGATTCTATTTTAAACTGTAGATCCTAGTCCAATTAGCCCTCGTATACAAAAGGTGACCATTGAGTGACAAACTAACCAAACCTTTAGTGAAACATTTTTTCATTCCTAAAATCAAAACTTTATGTCACTTATCTGTCTACAACAAATCACACTCACTCAATTGAAATAATTCAGATATATTTATGTTTTATAAATAGCCGACCAATGGCTGAGCGGTTAGCGTTCCTGACTCCCGAGCGGTGGGTGCCAAATTTGAATCCCAGTTTGAGCATGGACTGTGTTCCTCTGTCCTTTCTTTTGAGATAATGTATGAATGTGGTCCACCCTGTAAACGGGTTTGTGGTGAAATGGCATGGGTAATAATACTTGCCTCCAAGACTTGGTTCAAAGGTGCCCAATGTGTAACAACAAATGAGTAGCAGTTTCCTGCCTTGTTGCTGTGAAAGATTTGTCTCCAGAGCCTGCTGTTGTTAAAAAAATAGTTTATAAAGTGTAGCAAAAAGTGTTTATTTTCCTTCATCTATTAATGTTATCCAATGTAGGTAGATTTGTATTAGGCTAAAGCTTGATTTTTATTTAAAAAAAAAAAGATTTTTTATTTAAAAAAAATTAAATCTTTATTAGTTTAATTATGGTTGTTAAAGGAAGTACTTACAGATTTTCTGTTAATTCTTAGGAGTTAAATGTTTTATTTTAGGAATGTTAATAAAATTGCATAAGGTATCATTTCAGTGTTTTTTCTAATTACCTAATGGATACTTGACATATTTGAAAGATATGTGAAATAACACATTTTGTAACTACTTTATATATAAAAACACATTAGGGATAATTATTTTTTATTTTCTCTTCTACGTAAAGATTCCTGAAAAAAAATGTTATTGTGTTAAGATTCAAACTTTGAATAGGGTAAAATTTACAGATCAATAATATCTTTTATTTCTACACAATAGAATATTTTCAATATAACTTTTGCTATAACATTCTCGATATAGCAAATCTACATTAATTATCAAGCAAATTATATAGCTGAATTATTATAAACATTCTTGACAATCTATGGATAAATACAATATTTTTACCAATTATATTTGATTTTTTATTTTGAAAATAGCTTTAAAATTTAATATTACTCAGTCTTATGTTATTTACACATTGGAATCTATGCACTACAAGAATAGCTTATATAATGGCAAGAACATTTTAAACCAAAATCTTTAGATTTTTAATTGTAAGCCAGCACTTCCTTAGTAACGACAATATCAAATCAGTATAAAATATTTATGTTTAAATTATGGTTTGCATACCCCAATGGTAAGACTAAACTCTACAGAGTGGAAATAATGATTGTAAGAAGTGTTTGAAAACTTTAAACAAAAGTCTGTTTCTTTGTGCACAACGTTGTTGTGTGTTGAGAGAACTATTATATGTTCTGGATTTTTTTCTTTAATAATACAAAAACAGGGCTCATTATCGTTAAAAAACCCCTTTTAATCTTAAATTTTATCATGCTAATAAAGTTCATTTTTGACAATTTTTTTTACAAAAGAAATTTTTTTAATAGGAGAATATTAATTGCTAATAAAAATGTGCAAAATAATTTTCAAGATATTTTTATTTGAATATTGTTCCTCTTAACTTCCTTTATCTTTTATATGAGATTTCTAAATACAACAAATCAATTCTTTAAACGAGTACAAGACAGTTTCAATGCAGTCAAATTTTATTGTTTACATTGCTATGTTGAAGGTGCTTAATTGTGTTTCACATTCAGTATTTTTTATTAAATGTTCCTTTTAAGGAAAACTTGAAGAGTGAAAAATTTTTCCTTTTTATATAAAGAAAGTATATAACACATTTTTTTCAAAAATAAGATTATATAAAAACAGCAAAACAAATTAAAGCTATAAAACTAGAACAGCAATAAACTTGTTGTGTACACACATATACATACGTATATATATATATATATATTGAAAATTAAATGACAGGCAGAAAATTCTAATCGAATTCTTATTTGTAGTTGATTCCAAGATATAATGCTGATTTTTCTTTTGGTTTTTCAATAATTCTGCTATATAGTGTAAAATCATAAAAAGCTAATTTCATCAGAACCAGTTCAACTTAATTCATCTATAAAAGTTTAATTATCAAAATATTAGACAAACCAAGATTTCATCTAATGAAATATAGCAATATGTTAAAAAAATATCAAGGCATACTTTTTGGAGAAGCTTGAAATTTAGAAATAATGATAAATTGTGATTTGCGAATCACAATTTTATACCAGTATTACTTAGTTTGGAGTCAGTGGCTATGTTGAGACTCTTAACTGGCCATGACTGCGTCCAGACATCTATAATGGTTAAAAATTCTCCACATCCCTAACTGTCCCCCATGTAATTCACACAAAGAAATGAGCATTCAATATTTGCAGACATGTATTACTTTCATTAATTGATTCACTTCTACTTTTTTGTGTTCTCTATTTTATTCTAAGTTTTGCCTTATTTCTTACAGGTAGCCATTGGAAATAAAAATATTAAATTTTTTAATGCATATAAATTACATTAGGTCAATAATTTATGTATTGAAAAATTAAAATTGGAACATATTTCAAGGCTCATTTATTTTCCCATTTAGGAAAATAAATGAAATACAGATTTTGCATCTATAATGAATTCTGTGCCCTGGTATGACAGATAAAAGCTTATACAGTAATATGAAACTAGTAACTATACATTAAAACTATTTAATAACTATACTTAGTCACGTGATGTAAAAATATTTTAACAACTTGAGAAATATGCTTCTTAATAAGGGGTCAGTGTAACAGTTTAAATAAGCTAGTGATATTTATAAGTAAAATAAAAATGTAGGATATCACAAAACAAGATACTAGATATACATCATAGTCATTTAACTATCTCTAAGACAAAATCATTAAAGGCAACAAAGTCATTTTGTTTTACTTGAATTCAATAGATTATAATATTCTACAGTAACAAATTTCTTTTAAACTTGAGCAAATTGATGAATCTCCAATTTTATTAAGAAAATGTCATCAGTATTTTCTAAAATTTCCTATTTTATTCTCATTTCTGTGATAGCATTTTATCTAAATTTATAATTTTCTATTGTTTCTGCATCATCTTTTACAATTAATAGCAAGAATAATTTTATATTCCAAAATATCTTTAAAATGTATATTTATGAAAAAAGTAAATGTAAGTATTGGTATAAGTGTCTGTTTTTAACTACCTAATTGCTCTTCATTCTCTTTTATTATCTATTTTATGAAATTTACTATATAAGTATTAATTTTGTGAAAATAGTTTTTTGAGCTGGTGGGGCTCAAGAATGCTTAGCAATTAACGAAAAGAAATAGATTAATTAAATAGAATTGTAATAATCGAAATAGATTGTTCAGATCTTTTTTATGCATTACTTTTGAAAATTTCAGCCTGGAAATATCACAGACATAAAAACTCATCCCATGATTTTGATGGGGATGAGAAGAAAGGGATTAAAAATAATAAAAATTTGTAGAGAAAATCGAAAATAAGTGAATGAGAGTTCGCAATTACTGTCATCTTATTAGTTAAAAAATTTTACTTTACAAAAATCAAAATTTCTGATTGAGAATCAATTGAAATATTTACTAAGAAAAAATTTAAAAGAAATTAACAAACATAATTTGATTACAAAAGTAATTCTGCTGTTGAATTGAACTCGTGTGTATATATATTCACATTGTAATGAATATATAATTTCTTTATGCACTACTTTTTAAACATAAATCAAGAATATTAAAATTTTTTAATTTTTCTATGAATTTAAGCTATTTTTCTCATTGTGTTTCTTGTTTTTCTCAGATCAATTATTTTTAAAATACATTTCATTATACTTTAATATAATAATACTTAAATTTGTGTGTGTAACTGGAACTTAAAAAAATGTACAACAATTGGAATTAATTTTATAATTTAATATTTTGACAGTAACAAAAACACACAAACACCAAGACTAAAATACTGAAATTATATAAAATATACTACAAAAAATATCTTTAGGACACACATGCGTTCCAAATCCTGTTTCACTCCACTGTATGTTAATAATGTTGTTGACTGATAGGATAACTGTTTCCATATCCATTACAAGCTAGATTTACAGAGTTATGAAAAATTTATTTCTATATTGTAAGATTTTATTTACTGAAATGTCTTATTTTTCTGAGGAAATTTCTTGGAGTAAATTAATTTTATGCAGTGAATTTGGCTAGTTTCTTATTTTTGCACACAAGAGCTAATTGTTTTGAAGTTGTAGAAGAGAACTCTTCTGGATGTAAGGTTCTGAGTTTGAGCTTACACTGCTGAACAAGCAAAAGAACATCGGCATGCATGACTTTCAAAGTGGATATTGGGAATTTTCTAGATTTCCACCACAAGAATACAGCTCACAATCAAAATTTCTTCTTGAATGTAAATCACATGGTGAACATTAAACTTCTGAGTAAAACAGTGTCAGTTTGTCCACTATACTAAACAGAGTGCTAATCATTGTACCAAAAGGCTATTAATAATGTTATAACCTTTAACGAGAATTTGTATACCAAATCAATTTTCATCAACCGATTGTTAATACAATCAAGAATCAGAAATTAATGGCAATTTTAATTCGATTGTTTTACATTCATTTCAATTGCACTTTTTCTAATAGAATACTGCAAAACTCTTTTACCAACACAGAAAAAAAATCTTAATTATTTTACTCTTATGATAAATTTCTATTTCATTGCAGAAAATTTATTTTGACTTTATATTTTTTTGCAATATTTAATTTCATCATTATACAAAATAAAGTGATTGCTATCATCATTATACGCTTGCAATCATTTAATCCTTTATTTACTAGGCCTCCTTCAGTAATTCCTAACACTGCCCCCTAATGGAAATGAATTTCCATTTTTTAAATCTTGAATACACAATTATTTTTATTCACACCATTCTATTTTTGTTCAGATCAATCTTTTGATTTTCAGCAAGATTTAGTATCACTTCAAATGCAGCCTGTCTGTCCTGCACGTGTTCTTTGTATGTATAATGGCCATCTAATATTTAAATTTAGATTAAAGATTCTCATCATTATAAATGATATATAAATTACACTTTTATCCCATGCATTATTTTCCTTAAAAGCCTTTTTCATAAAATCAACATATATGAAACATAAATAGACTGATTTTATAAGTACTTTGTTAAAAGAATTTTTCTTTCTCTTTATGAGATAAGACTTCAACAAAAATCTAAAGTCAAAAAAGTAGTGATTAGTGCCTGACATTCTTTTCAAGCTATCATTGTTTAACTACACTGTTCAAAACTGCTAGCAATTCAATCTCTCCTTCCAATGCTTCTAAAAATGCAGCGGAGATTTGAAAGGTAAGCATTAAAGTTGATTATATGATTAAATTAAATGGGTTTTCTACTCAAATAATTCTTTTTCTGCATAATAGAAATTTTAGTGAAAGAAATGAATATTCACAATGTAATGTTTATGAATATTTGTATATTAACTGATTGCTGAAATTATTTTTAATTTTACACTACCATCATCAACCAAGTACTATTGTGAATATTAAATTTTTTACTTGTGAATTTTCTATCATACAGTAAAGGAATAATTTAAAAGGAAAAAAACCCTCAAGTTTATTCAAATAAACAATATTTTTTTTCCATTTCAAAACAAGCACATAGAAATTATACTCAAAAATTTTAAAATATAAAAAGTGTACTCTTGATTTTAATCAAAAAAACTTGTATATTATAATTTCTATAACTTGATTTTTTTATAATCAAGTCCTTGATTAAAATCAAGAATTTTATATTTCATTATGTTCTTTTATAATTCATTATTATATTTATACAGTGATAATTTCAACCAGAATTTGTTTCTACAATGATGATGAAAATATGTAATATATGCTGAAAATACGCTTCAAATTTTAAAACAAAATATTATTCTATTATTGAATATGCTTACTTCTTCCGGAAAACATTTTATTAGTAATTAAAACAATCACAAATTTTAAAATTTATTAATAAAAGTCCTTTTTTAATAGCTTTTTAATGCACTGCAACGTTAAATAATATTGATATATTGTAATAATAAAAAAATTGTAGAGTAATATAGCTATAAACACAAATAAGATTAAAACTTAAAATATACATACTTATTTTTTTCAAACTACACACTATTTTCTAATAAACAAATTACATATAACTAGCACACATATTATTTTAAAAAATTTTCTCGATTTTTTCTGCCACAAAAACAAATAATCTAAAATGGTAGATTTTTTTTTATTAAAGATGGATATATAAAGTAATTTATATATTTTCAAAATTCAAAGGGAAGCATTCGATATATTAATACCTGGTAGCATTAACACAATACTATCGCATACAAAATTTAATATTTTGAACACTTTTAAATTATGAAATACTTGCACAATTGACAAATATAAATCTAATATAGCAGTGAGCATTTTTTACAATTGATGCAATAAAATCAAACATTGCCCTTAAGCAAGTATGAAGTTTAGTGGATATAAATAAGATTGAGGAAAGAAAAATTGAAATTTTAGTCCCACAAAGTAAATATTGTATGTTTCTTAGTTACTTTTAAAATTTTTTGTTGAAGTAAAAATAAATTTCCTATCATTCGTATTTCTCATTTTTTGCAAAGTACTTAACATTTTTTAAAAATAATCACACATGTTCATATGTGAGAATAAAAAATAGTAAAAAAAGTTCCACATATAGCCTTAAATAGCTAAAAAGTTCTCTTACAGAAGAACAAACTTTTTACACCGAAATGTAAAATTGAAAAACAAATCTCATCAAAACTGCACGAACATGACTTCAAAGTAATACTGAAATAATAAAAAAAAAATAGTCAGAATTTCATAAAAATAAATGGTAGACATGAATTTTTTTCGAAAAATATCTAATTTATGACATCACCAAAATGTGCGTTTAAAGTTCTCAAGTAATGATATTGATACACTTGGATTAAACTAGTACGTCCTATGTGATATAAGATTCATAAAAACTTCACTGCACATTCCAATAAGTAATATCCACAATGGAATCATTACATAAAACCAACTCATTTCGGTATTATATTGTAATCGAACACATAATAGTAACTGAAAAGCTATTTTTAACAAAACGCAAAATAAGTACCAGCATTTTCTGTACATAGTTACAAAGGAACTATCGTGTCCATTTCTACAATGTATAGCGATTCTTAAGGTAATGAAAACGAAAAGTTTAAAATCGAATATCCATATAGGTGAAAATACAAGAAACCAATCCAATTCTGTTTCACCGTCAAGTTGTAAAGTTAACAATATCAAGAAAATTGCAACTAAGCACCATGTAAATAAAGCTCTGTGTAAGACTGTCATCTTTTAATCACAAAACTACAGTTAAACTAATAAATTACCACTTTGTTCTATCTATTGGGCATCAAAGTACACAATAGATTTTTATTGTGTATGATATTTCATCATGACATGAATGCTATAAGGATTTTTAAATCAAAAATTTACTCTCTGATGTCGAATTAACTTCTTTTAAATTTTACTCACACACTCTTCCACAGGCTTGATTTGAAGCCGCGATTTTAGTCTCGAACGAAATGCTCAGTATTTAGCTTATGTGTTTGCGCATGCCCAGTTTTGCTTACAGATTGCGCACACTTGTTTTATCACTGCTGATCCACATCCATTATTGCAATGAGTGTAATGATAAGAAGAGAAACACATTGTCTTCCCAACACCCATTCAGCATTGGAGTAACGCGTGCTAAGAAAAAAAATCAACAAAATGTTTTCCTGTTTGATCTTGGAAAATCGATAGAAAATGAAAAAGATGAAAACTATAGTTGATATCTATGATATTTCTATTCATATTTTCTTTTTCATCAAATAAAAAATACATAGCCCAAAGTTTTCTTTTCATAAAAAGAGGAGTATATAATCTAGAGAAAATTAATTCCGAATATAGCGTAGAAAGATTCAGAATATTGTATTCATTTTTTAATGATTTTTCATTTCTTTTGGTGTATGGGGGAAATATTCCTGTTGAATAATTTGATCCTGAAATACGCATCAAATTTGAAGTGCTGGTAACACATTAAAACAAATGCCATAGTTATATTGATAACATATTTTTATATGTAACGACTGATTACCTTTAATCATTGGAAAATATTTGGATTACACTCTGAAATTTCTTTTTCTGCTCTTTTGTATTTGAATTTCTTCACACTTCACATATTGAAAAGAGAAAAAACTTTTTTCTGTTTCATTTCCTTTACTCAGAATTAGTAACGTGGTTTTGCGATTCTCTAAATAAAATCTTTTTATTTAAAAAAAAAAAAAAGATATATATATAGCAAATATTTTTAGCATGCAGCTTCAAATCATGACTATAAACTATTGGTCCTAGTTTAATTGGGTTTTCGGGTTCAAAAAATGATTGTTGAGCTCTATAGATGTATCATAAACGTAGATAAATAACGATTTGAATATAATTAAAGTTCCTATCTTGAGTGACATGACTTTATAGTGGTACTCTAAATATGGACATTCAGTGCAATAATAAAATTCGCTGTAGAGATGTAAAAATCCCCTGAATTTTAAACCCCAAAAATTTACTCGGAGATTTTGGAAATAAACAAGGAGTGTTTAGGGAATAAACTCAACTAATAATCTTTCATTTAATGAATTGTTTTGTCTCATCTAAATGAAGATAAAGTAAAATAAACTATGAAAATATTAAAAACAAATGCCTGCTTTGTCTTCTAGTAAAGAAGTTAATTAGTTTCGTATTGACAAAAACAAAGGCACTTGTTAAAATAATAAAAATAATGAATTAATATTTAAAAAAATATCAAGATATATTTTTCAGGTCTGTCAGAATAAATTTTCACGTTTCCATGTTTCTGTCGTCATAAATTCTTAAATTCATACAGAAAAAGAATGAAAAAAATATTTTCTCATCATTAATTTTTGAAGTTTTTCCAAACTGACCATAAATGCAACATTAATTTCTTTTCCTGGGAAACTTTCTGTTACCGTAATTAATAGTAGAAATCATAAAATAAGGGGCTTTTATTTATTTTAAGAAATATATGATAAAAATAACTTGATATATCTCCTGAAAAATTTTAAAACTCTCGAGATCTTTTGAAATTTCCGGGAAATTTTAAAATTCCCAAGGGAATAAACCGGGTTTATTCCTGGAAAAAACCTGATTTTCCCTCTTCTTTACAACACTAATTCGCTGTCGTAACTGCCTCAGTTTGAAATAGGTTGTGCTTCATGCTATTCCGCAAAATTCATGTTAATGAGAAAGCGCTTGATATCTGTTGTCCGCAGAAAAGGTTTAAGTATTTCGAGGCCATCGCAAGAAAGTTTCTACCACACTGCAGTCTTTCCCAAATGTTTGTTACTACTTTCCTTGCTATGCATGCACCGAAAGATCACGCTATAGTTCACTATTTATTAATATCTATTCTCACCGAAATTCTGAATAAGAGATATTTAAACTTATTAAATGTATTTCTTAAGTTGAAATATCCTGTTGTTGCGTATTTTCTCTAGATGTCATAGATTCAATTCCAAGAGAATAAACCGAATTCTTTTGAAATCGAAACTGCGACAGTAGTAATAATTGTCACATTTTAATAGTTTTATTGTCACTTTTTCAATCCACGCAAGATTTCATTTTGAAAGTGGAAAGAGTCCCAAGAAGATTCAGTTATAGGACTGTAGGATGAAATGACACCCCGTTCGGTTGGTAACAAATTTTCTTATTATTGGTTTGATGTCGAGATAGGCTAATTTATGTTCTCAAGTTTTATTATTCAAAGGATATGACTGATCCGCTAATGTAGTTATTTTTCAGCTGTTAGAAATCACTATTGTTCATGGCTAAGTGAATACTTCTTGCAATATGCAAAACAACATACATATGTATGAAATAAATAATTGATTTTCATGTAAGTAACACAGACTATTAAGTGTTTAATTCTAAACATATATTTAATACAATGCACATTTTAATTTCGTGGACGATAATAATACAAGACAGCAAAAAATTGGCAAAGGCTGTGGCAGATTTAGCGTAATCAGTGGTGCATCACAAGGTGACCTGCCACTCTGCTGATGATCCGGATACAAATACTGGGCTTGCCTTCTCAGCAGTGGTCTAGTTTTTCCTGTCTTCCTAAGGCAGAGGGTGTTGCTTGTATTAGAAGTATTAATGGACATGACTATTTGCAGACCCATTTATTATAAAATTAATTTGGCCAATTCATGTATTTGTGTGCTCTGTGACATCTCACCTATGACTGGGAAGCATCTCTTTAGTTGACCCTATCGTTTTGATGGTTGTTCTAGTGATGACTTTCGAGCCCCCTTGAGCTACTTCAATATTGTACTTGACTGCAAGACAGCCATTTTAAGATGGCGGGGGTTAAAAATAGTTAGTTAAAATCTTTTTTTAATTTACCTAAGTTCTTTGTAAATGTAAAATTGATCAATTTAAAAAAAAGCATTTTTGTAAAGGATTTTTTGGTAAAGAGCTAAGACAAATCTCAGAGTACACTGCTGATGACCATGAATGTAACAACCTGAAGGAAGCGTGCAAATAGCATAAATTTACAACGTGCATTAGTGAAGGCGAGATATGAAAATGATTAGAATTTAAGCACAGAAGAACATCACGCACGCCCGTAGAGCCTCTTCAAAGAGATATTTAAGGCTTGAAGATTTCGACGATTTCAAGTTCAGCAATAGTGTTTTTCTTGTGGTTTTATATATATATAAGATCAATTATGCCTCGTAGAAAACAGCGATCATTTTTTGATCAAGTATCTGAGTTCGACAGAGGAATAGTGGCCTAGAGAGATTGTGGATTATCTGTCATGAAAATCGGTATTATGGGAGGGATTGGATATCACTCTCGTGCTCCGTAGCGCTGGCTGTTTAAAGTACGCATTGTGGTACTTTAAACAGTCAGCTTGTTTGTTTGTCGCTCAACGGTCATTTTCTGCACACGAGGGCTAATTAGACCGGGACCTACGGCTTAAAGTGGATTCCGAACCACTACAAACATCCATGCCCAAGGTGGGATTCGAACCCATGGACTGTTGAGCCGAAGGCAAGAGCGCTAACCATTCGGCTTTAAACAGCTAACGTTACATCTCCGAGGTGTCGGAGCTAGTTGTCCTTCCTTATATTCAGGGCTTGCCCACAGCCATATTTCAACAGGATAATGCGCGACCACACGTGACACGCATTGTTCAAGGGTTCTCCGTCAATCGCCAGATTGAATTGTTTCAATGGATGGCTCGTTCTCCGGATCTTTCGTCGATAGAAAACATATGGTCCATCATTGCTCAACAATTGATTCATATTACATCCCCAGATGCCACACCAGTTCAAATTTGGCAACGCATGGAAACTTCTTGGTCTGCTAAACATCAAGAACACATCCAAAGTCACTTTGAATCAATGCCGAGGCATGTGGCAATGGATTGATCTCCAACAATGGCGGCTACTGATTTTGGCAAGAACTACACTTCATAGAAGTCTATAAATTATATCATTTGATACTTGGTCAACATGCTATCTATAAAATAAATTTTGTTGTGATACCTCTTGTCTTTCTTGGTATTGTAATTTGAGTGGTCAGCAGTGGCATTTAAATAATATTTGACTTTCATTTTAGCAATTTTTTTTACTTACAATATATTCTTTTTTATTTTTAAGCAACATTTTGAGGTTAAAAAAAATCATAAAATTTAATAAAATTGTAATCGTAGAAAAAGGAATTAGCTACTTAGTAGCTGTAACATGCCAAATCAACCTACCAATGATTCAGGGTGCCACACAGAAAGAAATATTTGAAATAATCTGATGTAATATATATAGAGATATAAAATAAAGGTCAATAATATAAATTTGAATTTTACTCTATACATTAATTAAACATTATGAAAAAATATTTATTATAATAAAAATTCCTTCAACATAAATAAAAATTTTACAGATACCCTTTAAACATATTCATGAAAAAAGAAAAGTATAAAATATAATAATTTCTTCGATATAGTTAAATAAAAAAATTTAAAATTTTAATATGAACATTGTCCACAACACTGCACTATTTAATATTTCAGAATTAAATACAATAGTGCAAATATGTAGAGTGCCACTGAAAATGTAGATGAATGAAATGATATGGAGTGCAACTGAAAATTATTCTAAGCACCAAATCTAGCATACATGACCTAAGCTGTCTACGTCTACCGTAGACCAATTTTCTGTAAAAATTAAATAAATTCTAAATATGAAATTTTTTTATTAAATTATTATTATATTTGCACGTATTTTGATTCAGTTCAAAGTTTGAGAAAAAGCATGTAGGATTTTTCATATTAATTTGCATATTTTCGTGCTTTTTGAAAAAATTATTTGCAACAATATCTGTGCCTGACTAGCACATACTAAGAATTAACTGTTAATAAAAATCATACCATTAGAATTTTCGTTCAATTATAACATATTTTTGAAAATTAACATTCTCATATAATTTAAGCCCGGAAATAATAAAAAATGACTTTCATGTGAAATTTTAATGAATGTAAAATATCCTCAATTTCTTTTTTCATTGTATATAATATTTTTGCAATTCACGATTTACCACATTTTTTTTTGAATCGGTAGAAAAGGTTACATATTCTTTAGTTGTTCATCCTTTAAATTTCTTCATTTCTATGTTGCTTTTCCTTACTCTTCTTACTATTTCTCTGCTTGTAAATTATCGCCAAAATTAAGAGATTGAGAATAACTTCTAATTTTTGATGAAAACTAATGTGATTCTTCATGTATGAATTGTCTGACTTTTATTTTTAATAGATTTTGAAATAGAGTATATTTTACTATGAATTTCATAATAAAATAACATGCAACTGTGAAAAGTTTCTAGTCAAACAGAAGCATAAACCCATTTTTCAATTCAGCTATATTTAATGTGTGAAATTGATGAAAGAATTTTGGAATTAGATAATAGATTACAACATTTAGAAAATATGGTTCTACTAAGAAAATAATTAAAATCACTATATTTTGTATAAAAATATTTATAAGCAGTCTTTCAAATATTCTAACATTTTCAACGTCTAGTCTAATCCAGAGTTAAAATTGCCTAAACTAAAACAAATTATAAATTTAAAATGATTTATTATTAAAATAGTTTTAATTTTTAGAATGGTCAAATAATGAATATGGCAGACACAAATACCAATAATCATTTTATTTAAATAAATGATAAGAGTTATGTTAAAATGCTACATATAGGATTTCACGACACAGCACATCATAAGAATAATCAGAACATTCACATAATTAGAATATAATAATTACAATGTTTTTTATAACAAGAAAGTATATAAAATATTTTGATATTTAATAAAACTGATATAAAACTTACTTGAACCGTTTTTCATTTAAAAAAGTCATTAATCTAATGTAATATTCAGTTTAAATGGATGATTTAATTTAAAACTAATTTATATTAAAAATAACATTTTCTGAGAAATATAGATAGGCATAAAACAAAATATTAATTTCAAAATATAATTTTAAGTTTTTTACTTAGTTAAAAAAAAACTGGTTCTAGTGGTGGTAAAAGGAAAAATATATAACAAACATATTAAAATCTAAAATTAGAGGAATGACAATGAAAATAAATAATTTGAGTAGATGATAAAAATGATTAAGTCATACTTATTTACTATGAATAAGACATATGAATAAACTTTAGCTTACTTAAAACTTAGTATGCAAAACATATATTAATGATGAAAACAAAAATTAAATGTATGTAAAAAGTTTTATAATATATGTGCTTAACAAAATATCAATGTATTTGCATTTAGTGATTGCATAGCAAACAACAAACAATGAAGGATACTTAAAATATCAATTTTTTTAATTAAAAAAAATGAACAATTACGTATGAAAATAAATTTAAAATACTCAAATTACATAAAAAAATTAAATGAAACAAATCTACTCTAAAAGTAGTAATGCATATAACCAAAAAATTATTACTTCTATTAATAAGATTAACAAATTTTCTAGTCAAGATTAAAAATTTTTGCTTTAAATATTTATAAAAATAGGTTTTTATTGGAAAATAAAAGAAAATTTTTTTCATAAAACATAAATTTTCAAAACAAAGATAAAATGATATAGGAACATTATTTTTATATTAAATGTCCTCAATATATACAAGTTATATGAATAAACTTCACATATTTCTGATATTTTTAATTATCAATGTTAAAGCTTATTTTAGTTGAAGTTGAAGGAATGTAAACTTTTAACTTTGAATAAAATTAATGTAAAGAAAATCAAATCAGTGGTTTTCACTAACATGAATAATTCAACATAATTTGGACATTACATATATATAAACTGCTTGCTCTTAAAATTGCTCATCAAGGAGATGACATGGAAAGCATGATATTCATACAAGAATAAGATATTTAGGTAAGCAAATGATTATCTTTTAAACACATTTATTTAGAACTGAATAACAAATTTCATTTAAAGTTTACTGCCAGGTGAAAAGATATGATATTTTGCATCAGAAAAAGAAATTCATGTTTCTGATTTTCATAAAGGTCGAATCATACATAGCTTATATGGATTGTGGTTAATTGTTTCGCAGAACTGTGAATCATGTTGGTTAAGACTAACTGGATAATATAAATGGATAGGTTAGGAGAATCATACAAAACACGGCTGGATCTTAATAGCAAAATATCCCTAAGAGCCAAAAAGATAAACATGTTACTCTCAGTCTTATAGGATAGTAAAGCTATGTCATGAATCCTGAATTAAGAAATATAGTAATTTGCAAGACAAATATCTACAAAAATAATTTGACAAATATTTCAGCAAAAAGATATCTATTTTCACGATCATGGTAAAGGTAGCTATAGATGCTACATGAGTGATAAGAACATCTTCACTGTAGGATCAATAATGCACATAAAGCCAGGAGTAGTATGAAGTTATGTGTTTCATGTAAATCTCGATTTTACTTATAGAATCATGAAAGAATGTAATGAGTTTAACAGTGTTGTAAAAGTACACTGCTAACGTGTATTCTTTATCATCAAACTAGCCCATCAAATAAAGTGAGGATGTAGAGTGTCATCCAATAATCGTTTTGATGCTTTTATTATTTCTCTTGTTCACTCTATAGGCACTCTGATCAATGAATGTTACAGTTTTTACTTTGTTAAAGTCTTGCGAACGCTACTCTTTAGCAGAATAATGCATGAATCCATGTTGCTTGTATTGTAAACACATTTTTTGACACAGAAAATGTTTGAAAGCTACCTCAGCCAACACGTATTGTTTTTCTAGGATCCAGGCTTTTGAATTTCTTGAAAATTTAATTATTTGTTGTGTCTAGCATAATATATTTATCCTATTAACATCCTTTTGTTATTTGCATTTTCTTTTAGAGTAGCCATTTTAATGATTGTTATTATAAGAACACCACTTCATCAATAAAAACAAAAGAAAATATGTATACATATTATGAATCCACAGCTTAAAATATTCATAGCTGCTTTATTTTCTATATTTTAGAACATTTGCAAAATAAAGACTTCGGTTCGAATAGTACAAAATGTTTTACCCATGCCTAGACTATGAAATCTCAAAGTTTACACAAATTTTCTCATTGAATGAAATGTTAATATAAATTCATGAAACAACCAAATTTGTATGGTTGAGCAAGCACACAGCACATGTTCTACATAAACAACTATAAAAGCATATACGAGAATATTGAGCAAATATATAAAATGATGAAAATCACAAATTAAGCTAAATTTTTAAACAGTTTTTTTTAAAATGATTTTATAATTTAATTTTAAGATAAATTCAAGAAAGTGTTGTTATGTTCAGAAAGTTAAAGAAAAAGTTATGATTTACAAAGTTTAAATTTTTTATATAATGTGTAAAATTAAGAATTGATACTTATTCAATATTTAAAAAAGTAATTTATATCATTATTAATTTTATTCTCACATACAGTGAAATAAGAAATTATCAGCAATTATTAATATTACAAATTTTATAAAATTTGAGTATAAGAGTAAAAACATGACATTTATTAATAAAATTGTTAAATACTAAATTCATAAAATATTTTCCCCCATCTACATTTAAAAACTTAATATAAATAAAATTTTAGACACCTTAATTAGTTAGATAATTAATTTTGAATACATCTTTTTAAATTATATCAATACTAAAAAAATATTGATAAATACATGTCTATATTTATTCTGTAGGTCTATATAGAATAAATATTGAAATATATATATGTATGTCTATATATATATATATATATATATATATTTCAATTATTTTGACATAAAAATAAATTTTCTGAAAATAAACTTTTTTTTTATGTTTCAACAGTTCCTAAAGTGTTTAAAAGAAAATATTTCAAGCCAGAACTTCAGGAACAGGGGTTGGGGGTTGACCCAACATTAGACGGGATGACTATCTAAAAAGGGATCTAATATCTAAAGAGTGATCAACTAAAAGACCATGGCCAAAAAACAGAAGCCTGGAGGGGAATTCTTGAGAAAGCCAGAACCCACTCAGTGCTGTCATACCACTGAAGAAATAAGAAAATGGTAAAAATATAAAAACAACAAGGCTTATTTTAAAATTTTTTCATGAAAAAAAAAAAGCTCTAATTTTAGTTAGAAATATAAGATATATTAATGATCAATATTTCATTTAAATAATTTAAAACAAAATTAATTAAGGAATTTAAAACAAAGCAATAAAAAGCAAATTAAATAAAATAATTTTTAAGTGATCGTAATTTTGGAATACCAGTTAGTGTAGTAAAATGAGAGCATTTTTTTTTAGTGTGAAAGTAATCGAAAATAATCATTATTAAGGTTTAACGATTGAGAAGATGAATAATGTGTCAGTTGGGAGGGAAACTATTACAAAATTTCATGAAATGCAAAAACATAAACAAGAAAATTGAGGGAAATGTGGAAAGACTATTTTGTCTCACCAGATGAAATAAATAAAATAAATAAAAATGAACATTTAAACAGTTTAGATGAGATGAAAAAGCAGAAATAATAGCACAAATGAGGAAAACTAAAATCCTTAATTAATCATATAGTGGTTGTTTCTTCTGTTTTAGTATACACATCATGACTATGTAACTATATAACAATTTTCATTGGTTAAAAATAACCATAATGTCAGATAACATTTCATCTACCTCGCATAATATAGAGATGGCGCGTAAAACCGACTAGTCAACGAATTTGCTGCCTGTCTTCAAATTCCATTTTTCAAATGGCAGCTAGCAAATGGAAGTTCATGATCAAATGTTTGAGAATGTTGTTAACAACACTTATTTTGTTATTTTGTTGATAAAATGATTTCTTACATAAAGACCAAAAAATCGATTTAAGAAGCTGTTTTCCTTTGATTCAAGCCATTAACTTGTTGACAGTAGAATAAAAGAAATAACAAAATGAAAAAGACTAGACAAAATAGTCACTTTTAAATCAAAAAGGACGATTAAAAATTTTAAACATTTCATTAATTAATAGAACTCTAAATTAATAATTGGGTACTTTTCCCATATACCCTCATAAGATAAACACCATAACGGGAAAGAAAAATAATTTGTAAATTATTGCAGTAAATGTTTCATTTGCAGGCATTGTGTTGTCATTGTTTAAAAAGGTTTATGAAACTACTAAAGAAATAATTTAAACATTTTATATTTATGTTTCCTAAAATAAATAATTGTAACTTGTTGGCAAAACTTATTTAGACACCAATGTTTATTTTTGGCAGAAACTATTTAACAATCGCATCGGTGATCGATTGTATAAGTATGAGGTAACAGTATATTTTTTTTCAATGAAACAAAATTAAATTTTGTTGTATTTAGCTGTTTTTTTTATTTGTGGCTGCAATGCTCCTTTTAACTGACAAAATTGTCACCTTTTGCACAAACTATCATCAGTTTTGTTAAGCAATTAGCTTGTTTACTATTGCTTATCACTTTTAAACCACTTTTTACACAGAAAAAATTAATTGGTATATAATAGATTTAAAATAAAATTTTGAGCCAGTAAAATCATCATATCTACATTATATAATTTTTATTCCCCATAAGAAACATGCGGTAAAATCCTTGGAAAGCCCACATTTTCGGCAACAAACGGAAAAATCGTGCTAAGCCAGAACAAAATTTCAGAAAAAGTTTGGTTTTCCATATCTAGTGTAGCTAAGAAAGGTTATCAAGATTGGCACAAGCCACAATTATCTCTAACCAAAATCATTTGCACCAAGCATGCGGGTCTAGAATTTAACTGAAACATGCTAATTCTGTAGAATAATAAGTGGAGGTATAATGGAAAAGTACCAATAATTGCAATATTTGTACACAATTTCTTTTAAATTTTAAGACTAATGTCTTACTCATGCCCACATTAAAATTTTTTATTTCTCAACTGAAAAATTTAAATGACTTTATTAACAAACAGAATAAATGTAAAAGAGCATTTATGGTTAAACTTAAAGTAAAACCATCATACAGATTTTAAGGAAATTATACAGAGCAGAAAAATTGTAATTTTATTCCTTAATTGTAAGCAATTAAAATTAAAGTGAACAGAAACTGTATTATTAACAAACAACCTAGAAGGTTAAGCAACATCCATTCAAACAAATAACACTTTAATTCTTTATTAAAAACTATTGAATGTGAATTTATGTTATTGTTTTAATATTTGGGCCCATAGGAAGGGATAATGTTATGATTTCTGTTATAACATAGATGGAACTTTCATTCATCAAAAAAACTTGCTACATAAAAATTAAAAGTGTAACAGTGGAAAATTGACCGGTCTTTTGTTGATCGATCTTCATTTATACAATCATGTAATCATTTTGTTAAGTTTAAATAAATGTTGTAGCATTAACCCGCGAGCGCGCGCCTCGGGCCTCAGAGGCCCGAGTGCTTAAAAAAAATTCTGCAGAAAATCAGTTTTTCAGCGTAGAAACTCAAATTCCCCAGTAGCTGCGTCCAAGGTCATTTGCCACCTGCCCCTAGTCATTCTAGGAATTTCACCCCTCTTGTTTCTTGGAAAATGGAACACCTGCTGTCAGAAACAGCTGCGCGGGCCTCGAAAGCCCGATGCGCGCGTTCGCATAGCTATTTTTGTAAGCAGTGGAGACGGTCGCAATAATGTCTCGATACTTGAGTTACAAAGAGGAATGCGAAAAATTGAAAAAATTATTAGCTGAAGTTTCAACAGATGAAGAATCTCTTAATGAGGAAGATGAAGAAATTGTTGATGAAGAATTAATTAGCGATCATCAATCGAATTCAGAAGAGGAGCTAGATTCAGACAGTGAAGTGCGTTTGGCTTAGAATCCACGATGATTACGCTTGGGAAAGACGGTAAAACGATATGGCATAAAAAGGAGCCAAGAAAAAATGTGAGAACTCCTGCTCACAATATCATTTCAAAATTGCCTGGAAATATTGGCGAAACAAAAAATGTATCCTCGCCAATAAATTCTTGGACATTTCGGATTGATGAAAGTATGATATCAATTATTGTCGAGTGCACGAATATTTATATTCGATCAATTGCATGTAAATTTGGAAGAGAAAGAGACGCCCATCCTACAAAAATTTCTGAAATAAAGGCATTTATAGGACTTCTCTATTTTGGTGGACTGCACAAATCTTCCCATGTAAATGTAAAGGACCTCTGGGCTACTGATGGAACAGGAATTGACATTTTCCACCGTACTATGTGATATAAACGTTTTTTATTTCTGATGAGGTGTGTCAGATTTGATGATATAAGAGATCGTTCTTCTAGAAGAGAAGTGGATAAACTTGCTCCCATCAGAAATATTTTTGAAATGTTCGTCGCAAATTGTCAAAAAGTTCAAACTCTTGGGGAATATGTGACAATCGACGAGAAATTAGAACCGTTCAGAGGAAGGTGTTCATTTCGACAGTACATGCCAAATAAACCAGCCAAGTATGGAATAAAAATTTTTGCCTTGGTAGATGCGAGAACATTTTATACATGTTACCTAGAGATTTATGCAGGAACTCAACCAGCAGGACCATATAACGTTGAAAATGGCCCAGATAAAATTGTAAAAAGATTACTAGAGCCTATTGTCAATTCAGGACGCAACCTAACTGTTGACAATTGGTACACAAGTTATGATTTAGCTAAATACCTCTTGAAGAAAAAATTACACTTGTGGGAACAGTCCGAAAAAATAAAAGAGAGCTTCCAAAGGAATTCATTTCTGGAAAAAAACGAGAAAAATATTCAACATTATTTGGATTCCAAAAACATTTAACACTGGTTTCTTACGTGCGAAAAAACAAATGTGCTGTTCTTTTATCCTCAATGCATTATGGTGGTGCAATTGACGCTTCTACAGGAGAAGCAAAGAAACCAGAGATTATAACATTTTATAACCTTACAAAGGGCGCAGTTGATGTAGTGGATGAAATGTCAGCTACATATTCTACTGCCAGGATAAGTAAAAGATGGCCTATGGTCATATTTTTCTATATGCTGAACCAGAGATTATAACATTTTTTTCTACTGTAAATTCTCGTATCATATTACTGTCATCAAATACGCCACCCGTTCAGTGTAAGAAAAGAAGTTTATTTATAAAAGATCTTTCTTTAGAATTATTGAAGGACCACCTTCAAGAAAGAAGTATGCAGGCTATTCTTTCCCGTCAATTGCATGACCAATTGAATTGTAACCGCAGTGAAAACTGTGATACTCCCCCACAAAAAAAGCAAAAAATTTCTAGAAAAAGATGCCATGTATGTCCCAGTACAAATTACAGAAAATCCCAAATGTGTTGTACGCGTGTAAAAAAAAAATGTATGGGAACATAGCAGCGTTGTTTGCTGCAAATGTCTATAAAATGTAAGTTTTATTTTAATTTACTAAAGTAGAAATAATTTTTAATAATAAATACTAATAATAATTTATATCTCATGTATGTTTTGTAGTTTTAAGTTTAAAGAGAAAAAGAACCTTTAAACTATTTTAAATATTTTGTACTTAAACTAGTTGTAATTAAGTAATTTGAAAGTGGTATTTATCTGAAAAACATTATTTTATATTTTCAGTAGTATGCTTTTGTGAAACTTAGATTTTCGGTAGCGTAAATGTAAATTTATTTTGCATTTTTCTCACGAAAAACGTTTCTGGGCCTGCGAAGCCCGATGCGCGTCTTCGAGTCACAACAGAAGCGCGCGTCGTCGCGGGTTAAGTTACTGTCTTTAAAATGTTAGTTAGCAGGACAGCTCCTAAAAATATTAAAGCAATAAACATATTCATTTGTTATAAACCATTATCACACTTTATATTTTTGACAAAACAATTTTTTTTAACTAGTTACCATCTCTACACAAATCAATCACTTCAGCAAATGTTATCATTTGTAATCTATAAACTATGATTTAAATTATCATTAATTCTAAGTAGTTTGGCACACAGTTGCAAATTACACTCCAGCTATGTTATAAGCAGCATTAGTTTGACATTTGGAAGCAATAGATCATTTCAAGTTATGCAATACATATCTAGATGAAATATAACACAACATGGTAAATAAGTTTTTATCAATATATTTGAAATGTTTTTCATATTATTAAAAAGTTTTCAGCAATAATATAAAAATATTTTCCCTCAATATAACAAGATTTTCTTTTAATTATTATAACTAATTTTTAAAAATTTTAAGGAACAATGAATCATAATTAATATATTTATAATTAGTGAAAAATGGATAAGAAATTGTTTGCATAATAAATAAAAAATCCTTTATATTTGATGGAATGTTTACAAACTAATGCAAAAGTATAAGAACGGCTACAAATTTTAGCAGCACTTCTGTTCTTAAAAATAAATTTTAGTTTTATTCAGTTATTTTAAAAAATTTTTTTTTTTTTTTTTTTTTTTTTTTTTTTTTTAGATTTAGCATGAAAGAATTGCCTTTTATCTTCTCAATATGAAAAATAATTCAGTTGTAAATCTACAATTTGAACTACTTCTAATTATTTTTTAAAAGGAAGATTAGGTATAATATTTAAAAAATTATTACTTTGAACTAAAAAGAACATTTATAAAATGATTATTTGAGGTGACAATAGCTTATGAATTTTGAACTTGAACTTCAGCTCCAGGACTTCCAATGAAGACATCAAGTACTTCAAAGTTGCAAGATAAAAGCTCCTGTTTTAAGAGATTAATGTCTGGTCTTGTATCTAAAGATATAATATTAAATTAATTAAATTCTCTTCTGCCAAAAAGTCAATTTTGAAAAAAAATTTATTTAAATTTAATATGTGTAATTTTTTAAATGATAATAACAAACTTTTACTTGTTCCACATGATAAAATAATAAAAGCACATCCTCCTCCACCAGCACCAGTTAGTTTTGATGAATAACCATGTTTGAATGCAATATCATGAATTTGATCTAATTTTACATGACCAACTCCTAATGCATTAAGTAAATTTTGGTTAATATTTACCAAAACCTAAAAAATACACACGAATATTTTAACCACATCCATAGCATATATTTTACTTGAAGATTTAAAGAAAACATCTACATAAATTTCTATATAATATTAATTAACAAAAAATGTGACATTTTAAAACAATAAATAACATGAGACAATATTTTTTACAAATTTGAAATATTTCTAATAAAATATTTTAAATATAAATAAAAGCATTTTAACTGATATATGACATTTTGGTCATTAACAAAAACAATATTCTAAATACAAATAAAAATATTTGATATGTTATTTAATATAAATGTAGCTTTAACAAAATAAAAGAAAATTATAGATTTAGTAAAATTAACTGGAATTATAAACAGAATTTAATACAATTTCTTTATATGTGAATTTTTACTATAAAATAAAAATGAGAGACATGTATATATATATATATAATTATTACTTTTATCAAATAAATTACTTGAATACTTTTTTTTACATAAATGAACAGATATTCTGATTAGTTATTTTATTGTTTGAATTCTTAAATAAATAACCAATTAATTCAATATTTATCTTTTTAAAAAAATTACATGAATTTTTTATGATTACTATGATTGATACATTTCCAGAATATTTTGTTAAGATTTCATTAATCATGTAAATAGTTACATTCTGGAAGATTGAATTTTCAACTATAATTTTGTCAAATACACAGTTAATATTTAAATAATAAAAAAGCGTAAATGAATTCACATAATTTGAGCAATGTTAAATTAATTTGATGACATTGTATTCATATAAATTTAATGTTGCATATCACTGTAATTCAAAATCTTCTGAATTTAATGTCAAAATTCATAATTTAAATGAAAAAATGAAAATTATATGAAATGAAAAAAAATCTGATTATGAAATTGTTTACATACAGTAAATCTATAAAATATACACATCAAATTTAGAATCAAGCCAAATTTTGAAATTTATTATTACTTTTATTAATTTTAATTTATAAGATATATTAAATTATATTTTTATTTTACTTATTCAAAATAATTCTAACTTTTTTCAGAAAACATAGACATCTGTTGTCAATTGACATATATTAATTTTAATGGTAAACAACACTAATGGAGTATATAATAATTAATAAATCATTATTGAAAATTAAGTAAAGTATCAAAGCAATTCTACTTTTCTAAGTGAATATTGTGATACTCATTAAATATAGCATTTATGTTAATTCCTTGAATGGCCATAAAACAAAACATTAATAAAATATTTTAAAGTGAATAAATTCATTTTCAGATTGAATTCAAAAATTCAAAAGAAAGTTAAAAAAAATTGGAAATTTTTGATTTGTAAAGTCAAATGTTTTATTTTTAATCAAATTTAATAAATTTATTTCTTGTTTCTAAGCTTAACTAAAGCCATCACTAATTAGTTTAAGACTATGTATCTTACTTTAAAAGTAATAGTTTAATTAATTGTATATCTTTATAATAAGGGGAGATGTAGCTGATTTATTGTATCCAGTAAAGGTTTTGATTATATTGACCACAGGAATATTCCAAGGAGGAAATCTTAGAACATCTGTGACTTGAATATGTAAATCTGGGAACTCAGATGAAGATAGGAATGAATTTGTATGCTCATAAAATAGTAATATGTTACGTGGCCGTGCATTATTTAGCCTTCTTAGAGAGGGACAAGTAACCATTGATCTTAAAGGGTCTTGTGATACTGATAGCATTTAAAAATAATAACGTAGAGAGAGTTGGTTATGTCTTATATCAAGAGGTAACTGGTTGCAAATTATATAAAGGCTCTGGACAGGAGATGTCCAGAATGCTCCAGAACAGATTCGTAAAGCAGAGTGATGAACAGGGTCTGATTTGCGCAAGACTGATGATCTGGCTGATCCATAAATTACGCTACCATAGTCAATTCAAGATAGGATAACTGATTTATACACTCAGAATAATGTTTTATGATCTGCAACCCAAGAGGTATTAGAGAGAACTTTCAGAATATTTAGTGAATTTTTGCATCTTTTGCACAAATCTAAGATTTGTGGCAGGAAGCTTAACTTTTTATCAAATATAAGTCCAAGAAGTGATATCTGATTCACTACAGGAATGGTTGTGCCTGATATCTTAATTTCTGGATCAGGATGAGGCCCAGTTTTTCTGCAAAAATGGATACAATTGCTTTTACAAGGGGACAAAGTATGCCCATTTTCATTACACCAAGCAACTAGATTATTGACAGCAGTTTGTAATTGCCGTTCAATCAGTCACATATTGGAACCTTGGCAAGAAATTTGGAGATCGTCAACATATAATGTTCCATGGACAGATGGTTGCAATACATGAAGAATGTTGCTGATGCATATATTAAAAACAGTAACTTTTAACACACTTTCCTGAGGAATCACCTCACATTTGATAAATGGATTAGATAAAACAGATCCTATACGGACATTAAAAATGCGAGAATTTAAAAAACTATGAATTAAAATGGGTAAATTTCCTGGGAAGTTTTAACTTTCTTTCATAACTCTTTGCTGGAAGTTGATGATGTGATGGAGAAAGAATCTTGGATATCTTACCCAAGATTCTTTTTGACTATTTTGCTGTATTCAACAAGCAAAAGCAGTAGCTTCTTTGAAAGCCATGAGGTTTTCCATGGTAGGGCACTTGCAAAAAACAGTTCACAACTTTTTTTGTTTTTGTATAATACTTGGTACTCATGGTTCCACCATGGTTTATGATATTTGCATGGAATTGGGGAGCACTTGGGAATTGTGTTTTTGGCAGCATCTAGAAGTGTATTAGTTACTTTTTGCACCACATCATTGATATTATCACTTCTAACCATGCTGTCAGTAATCACAGCTAATTAAATGTAGAGAGATTAGTCTGCACGATGATAAGAATAAGGAGGAGTGGAAGATTTGTGGTCTGTTTATACCAGTTTTTATAATTAAAGGAAAATAATCACTGTTATATAAATCCTTATCAACAGTAAGATTTAATGAAGGTAAAATTGATGGAGAGCAAATAGCTAAATCTAATGAATGAAATATTCTTGATGGTTGATGGAAATAGGTTATTTCTGTGGAATTTAGAAGGCAGATATAGTTATTAGAAATGAACTGTTCAACTGCGTTGCCATGAGGATTCATATTATCACCACCCCATAAGGTGTTATGACCAATGAAGTCACCAAGTAGAATAAAGGGTGCAGGTAGTTTATCCAGCAAACTGTTTAAATCGCTTTCATGGATGATCGCACGGGGAGGTAAGCAATGCTACAAATATTAATGAGATGTTGAGTGTATGCATACTGCAACAGCCTGTAATGAAGTATTAAGGGATTGTATAGTGCTAGGAATATTACAAGACACAAGAATGCATACACCTCCAGAAATTGAATCCTGATTAACATCTTTCCTCACACAATTATATCCATGCAATTTTAGACTGCACTGAGGTTTCAAGAATGTTTCTTGGATGGCAAAACAAATTGGATTATATAGATTTATAATTGTTTTTATATCTTCTATGAGAGTGTGAAAACCTCGGCAATTGCAAGAAACAAAGGTTACTATTAAGCTAAGCTGAATGCTTCAGAATTGGAGCACGCCATCTAGGATTTAGCTGAATCTCCACTTAGGAGTGTTTCATCCTCTGATGGATCTACGTTCTTTATACCTGTCTTAGAGGCAGTTGAGCTTCTTTTACTTTTTCAATATGATTTATGGAGCCCTTCTTTTGCATTCTTTAATTTTAGGGATCTTTGAGACTTAGATTTTGCGAAAGACAGTGAAGAAATTCATTTAGGAATAGGTGAGACATTTATATTAGAAATATTTGAGGATAAGTTTGGAAAATTTAAGAAATCTGTTTAGGTACTGCAAGATTTCATGAATTTTTTAATTGTTTGTGAATAGCTAATACCTTGATTAGGGGTACAGGATGACACTATATGCATGGCTTCAGGGTAAGATAAGTTTTATTTTACTTTCACAGTAATAATTTCCTTTTTTAATATCCAGGTTGGGCACGATCGGAAGTACGAGGGATGTTCACCACTGCAGTTGATACATTTTTCTTGTAATTGACACTGACTACTGTCATGTCCAACAGATTCACATCGAGCACAAGTCAAATGTCCCCAACAAGTAGTTTTTGCATGGCCAAATCGCTGACATTTAAAGCAACGTAATGGATTTGGAATGTAAAAGTAAACACTACAATTTAGGTAGCCAGCTTTTATAGATTGAGGTAGTACAGGAGTAACAAACGTGAGTACAAGGTGTTTAGTTCTTATAATTTTGCCCTCTCTCCTGATTATAATACGCTGCACATGTGGTACTTTTTGGTCAACAAGATTACCCAAAACTTCCTCCCCTGAAACATTAAATAGATCATCTGCTGAAATTACTCCCCATGTCGAATTTAACCTACTATGAGGAGAAACTATAACATCTATATTACCAAGGCATTTTAGTTTTAGGGTGGCTTTGGTCTGTTCAATTAATAAAACTTCAACTAAGAGATAACCAGATTTCATCTTGCAAACATTTTTGACATTTTCAACTGTACCAACAAGACTCTTATTAATTAAGAAAGGAGAAACATTATCAAAATTGCCTTCAGTTCATTTAATAACAAAATATTTTTGATCCTGTATCATTTGTTGCTGTATAGGAAGTAGAGAATTAGAAGTACATTCTCTATAGAAATAGGTTAATTACTTCAAGGCCTGACTTCACCACCCACCATCGAGCCCAACAAGGGAATGCAATGTAACTCCATCAGTGCTAGCCAGACCTTATACGCTTTCAATATATCTCTGACGTGGCCTCCACCCTTATCAAGTCACACAGCAGATATATGATCGCTTGATCCATGGAAGCCGATTGGCATACTGAGGACCACAACACATCTCCCATTTACCTGAAGCAGAGGTGCAAAGTAATGTGTTGGTTTCTGAGAGCCTCAATCACTAAGATCCTTCTTTCCAGGGACATGGGTCTCCACGCACGGCAAACACGCAGGTGATTTAGTCCCCAAAAGAAGCTAATAGTAACAGGGTACCAATAGCTACTCAAGGGGAGCCTTCAACCTCTTACAAGGCAACCACAATGAGGGAGAAAAAGAAGAAAAAGAAGAAAAAGCAGAAGAGAAGAGAAGAAAAGAAAGAAGAGGACAGTTCACTAGAGTAACTCGGGATTGTGACATCCGTGTTTACCTAAAGAAGATAAACCCCCCGAGAGGTAATAAAAATGAAATAATTTGGATAAATGCTAGGTATAAAATGATAATTGTAATCAATAGAAATCTATGAATTTTATCTTCCAGTAATTTTATCTTCTAGTAAATAAAACATTAATTCATAAATCGAAATAATTCTTTGGTGAACCAATTTCAAACATATAAAAGTAAAAAACAGTAATAGCAGAAAGAAATTATCCCATTGATATGGGCATAATCTATGAAATACAGTAAAATTATTATTTTTTTGAATCAAATAATATATACTACCACTCTATTATGTTGAATATTTTAATTTCAATACAATTGAGTGGTATTTGATAAAAAAATCTAAAAATAATCACAAAATCCAATTTCTAGTAATATAAATCAGTAAAGTAAAGTGAACCTATAGAATTAATATCTACTGCTGTTTTTATAATAGAATTCTTCAAAATCTAATGTGACTCATCAGCAAATCTTTTGATAACTTTAAACTATTAAATATTACCCCATTGTCAATATTTTAATTTTACTCAGTCAGAGTAAAAAATATATAATTACCCTCAATTGAATTATATTATATATGTTTATTATTATTATTAAATATGTAATACCATCGAAATCAGTATTATTACAAAAAATAATTCAGAGTAATAAAGTTGTAAAAATTAAGAATTATTTCATAATATTATAGTAAAACTTTATAAATAGTAATATTAATATTTTTTTTTATAGTTACAGGATTAATTAGTCATTAAATATTTAGGAAATTAGGAAGCACTTTCACAAAATTGGATAGATAAAAGCTCTATTGTGAACATAACTAATCATAAATTTGGATCTATTATTCAATAACATGTATGTTTCTTGAATTGATGTTTTTAAGAAATTTATAATAAAACATTGTGTGATTCTTTATTTAAATAAATTTAATGATTTTACTGAAAAGAAAACAAAGTATTATAATTCATAAATAATGTTAAAGAACTATAATCAACAGTAATAAGGCTATCAAATATGCTTATCTATAATTTTTTTAAATGAAGCAAATTGTCTTTGCAATAAAAATAAGAATATGAATATTTTTAATATTATAAATACCTTTAAATATTTTATAATTTACTATTCTTCAATCTCCTAAAAATTACACTTGCAAGTTTTTTAAAAATTTCAATATTTAAAGGAAAACATTATTACAAATCTTTCAAATATTAAAAATATCATGAAAATTATAATTTATAAATTAGATAATATACTGAAATAACTTTTCTTGTTTTATTGTGTATTTTAGTGTAATTAACTTTAAGTTGCCAATTTTTGATTTAAATTGATTTGCATCAATTTAAATAAAATTGTATAAGGCTCTATCAATCTATTGTTAAAAGATTAAATCACCATTTTTTTCATGTTTAAAGTTCAAAAGAGTAAATAAAAGCTAAGTGATTTTAAGTAATATTCTCTATGGAAATTTTGTTTCATTCTGGTTTCTCTTTCAAGTGCCATTATGTTGTGTGTGTGGGGGGGAGTAAAAATTGTGATACATTTATCATAAAAAAGCTAAATTTTTTTCATTCTATTGTTTTAGGTAAATAAATTTTTATAAAAAAGATATTTGGTTTCCTAAAAAATATAATTCTTGGTATATATTTTTTAATTTTGGCATTTAAAAAAGAGCTTTGAAAATTCTGTTTAGAAATTGTAATCTTAGAATTGCATATAAGTTAAAAAAAATTTTCCTTACAGAGTCAATTCAAGCTATCAGGTTTAAATAATAAGAGTAATTGTGACACTTCACTCTCACTCCCTCTCTCTCTCCGTGGGGCCGCCGAGCTGGCAGCCGAATGGTTAGCGCTCTTGCCTTCGGTTCAACAGTTCGTGGGTTCGAATCCCACCTTGGGCATGGATGTTTGTAGTGGTTCGGAATCCACTTTAAACCGTAGGTCCCGGTCTAATTAGTCCTCGTGTGCAAAAAATGACCGTTGAGCGACAAACAAACCAAACCAAACCTCTCCGTGGGGCCATTATGGGGCAGATGGTACACATCAAAGAGTTTCTAAAAGATATTATTTTCCAGGAATGCGAAAATATATTACAAACTATGTTAAGAATTGTCTTGAATGTAATAGGTTCAAACCGTCTACTCAAAAACCTGCAGGCTTATTGAGAACCCCAGTCTACTCACAACGTTTTGAAACTTTGGCCATCGACTTGTTTGGTCCTTTGCCCGAGTCCACAGAAGGGAAGAAATGGATTTTCATTGTGGAAGAGACTGCAACAAAATGGGTAGAACTTTTCGCACTGAAGAACGCTACCGCGAGAGAGTGTGCTACTGTGTTGATGGAAGAAGTATTCCTGCGTTTCGGAATTCCAAGAAGACTGATAAGTGACAATGGTTCAACAGTTCGTCAGTGCAGTGCTTCAACAGGTTTGTCATCTTCTTGACATAAAACAGATACTTACTCCAGTTTATTGCCCACAAGCTAATCCTGTTGAGCGGAAGAATAGAGATCTCAAACCAAGATTGGCAATTTTGGTTGGAAGCAAACACACTGAATGGGTACAAAAACTTCCAACAATACGTTTTGCATTGAACACAGCTGTATGTGACTCGACAGAACACGGCTGCATTTCTACAATTCAGAAGGGAGCTTAGAACACCTGATGATATCCAACATGATTTACGCACAGTTATTTAAAATGACAACTTCGTAGCGGAAATAACTCCATATTTGAGAAAATTTGCAAATATTTCGAAAGAGATCAAAGACATTGTTGAACAAAAACAAGATCAAAGGAAGAAATATGCTGATCAGGATAGAAGAAAAGATCACTAGTTTAAACCTGGAGATCAAGTATGGGTAACCTTACATTCTCATAGCAACAAGGCCAAAAAGATAACAGCCAAATTTGCACCTCGTCGAGATGGACCGTATATTATACTTGCTCAACCTTCCCCAACAAGCTACGAAATTGCCAGCCTGGACCAACCCAATATTTCTCTTGGAGCTTATCATACATCTGCTCTACGTCCATGCCTAGAAGCCCACAAATCCTCAAATGTGCCAACAAATCCTATCAAACAAAGAGGTCGACCTCCTAAGACACCTCAAACAAACAACTTGCCTAGAAGTGAACAATCGTCAAACTTTTCTCCTGGCTACTCGTCGAGATGACTTCGCAGCCAGAGGGGGAGCCTGTGACACTTCACTCTCACTCCCTCTCTCTTTCTTTCCGAGAGCACCCCTCGCGGGCAGAAGGAAAGACAGTTAGTTAAGCTTTTGATTTCGAACTCTTCAGATGTATTTTAATCATCCTTTATTTTAGTGTTTCTGTTTGTTATTGTGTGTAACTTAACTTTGAATAAATAAATTATTGTTACACTTAAGGCGTATTTTGATTAAACTCACAACCACCGGACACATAATGAATTTTAAGCATCAATTTTTTCAGTGAATATTTCGTGATTACCTGCAAATTCTTTAAGACACCCAAATCAGCTGTTGAATTATTTGTATTTTGCAAGATTTTCCAACATTCATTTGATATATTATCAATAGATAACAATATGGGTTCAATAACATGAGGAAACTGTAAAGAATGAAAGGCAAACAAAAATTTAAAAACATGAAATATCAGAAAAGAAAGATGATAAAGTATATATAAAAGAATCAAAATATTAAAAATATTAAGTATTTAATAAGCTATTCCTAATAATGAGTTAAAAAATTGCATTTTATTTAATAGTTATTTGGTTAGTTGGTTGGGTTTTGAGACACAATGCCCAAAACAGAACAAGCTGAGCCAAAGCCATGATTTCATATAATAATAATATATTTTCTAAAACCCAAGAAACATTAAAACATTAAAAAACAAAAATATTGTATATAATATAATTAAAATTTGTAGACATAAGAAACTATACACATAAAATTAGAATTTTTTTTTAAAATAGCAATTAAATATAATGTAAGAAACCTATTGCTCTTAAAAAAAAGAATATGATTCTGTGGAGAGGATTTTCCAATAAATCATTCAAAGTTAAAATGTCGGAATTAAAAAAGTTATACATTGATAGTTAAAATCTAGACATGAAAATAAGATAAGATGTACAGTATAAGGTTCATCTCATGTTTTACACCATAAATTTAATTATTCACTTAGAAACAAATGTCTGTGCATGAAACTTGTGTAGCTGATATGAAGGCAAGTCTAACGGGCATCTGCACTTCATAACAGTATGCAGCCTTTGCAGCTGCATCTGCTCCCTCATTTCCATCAAAACCTATGTGACTTGGTATCCAACAAAATAATATTTTATATGCCTTGTTGTTTAGCTATTTATTCATTATCATTTTCCTATACTAGCTAACTTACAGAACACAAATTTTCCAATTTTGTCTCACTAAAATGGTAAAAATTTCAAGAAATCAGTGAATATTTTTAAGAATTCATTTTATGACTTCAAAGAAACAGTTAAAATATGAATAATAATTGATACAACTTTTGACTCTTTCCCTAAATTGTCTATTGTAATTAAATGTGTTTTTAAAATCAATGTTATGATAGTTCTAATATTTTTATTTTATTTCCTCATTTTGCTATACAAAATGATAAGATTTAAAATATTCCTCAACTTTTATTTTGAATAAGTAATTTTATTTGGAAGTAACTTTAGATATTATATTTTCCCACATGGAAAATATAATACATAATTTTTCCACATAGAATATTTCCATTTCATGAATGTATAAACTTAATTTCTCAAATAAAATTAGTATCTTTTGTTGGCACAAACTTTTTTTAAACATTATTCACATTATTTAATGTAACTAAATGCACTTATATAAATTAGAATTATAAAAAAGTTTTAATTTATGCATTTTAGAAAAATTAATATGAAATAGTAAAATAAATACTTAGAAAAAGTTGATTATAATCTAATATTAAACAGAGTTATACATATTAAATATTATAATATGATATTTTGAAATGTGAATCAATATATCTTATAACAATTATTTCGAAAATTCTAATATTTATACATTAAAAATTAGAGTCTCATTTTCTGATTTTAATATATAGTTTCCTTATTATTATTTAAGAAACTGAAATTTTTGTGGAATTTAATATATATTGTGTAAGCAGTTTATTCAAAATAATTTCAACAAAATATAAAATTAAAAAAAAAAAAATTCATGATGCTTAGATAGTATGATCAATGAAAATAACATTCAAATATATGTAGAAATCAAAAAATTGTAGGGAATCAAAAAATAAAAAGTGGGGCTCACAAGCATATTTACATCAGAGACAATTTTAGATTAGATTTTACACCAATATATGCATAAACTAAAACCAATGTCTTATTAAACAATCGTGTGTACCAATTAACTCACCTTTTGTGTTTTATTAATTAAGTATCATAAATATAACTTTTGTCTTGGTTTAGATATTTGTTTTAACATTTTTTAATATAAAGTAATGAAGAAAGCAATTATAAATGAATATTTAAAAATAAATTAACAAAAAAAGAATCAAGTGAATTATTATTATTATTATTATTTTATTCAAGGAACACTATTTATTTAAATATATTTAATCATTTACTTATTTCCTTGTTTTGAAAATTTCCATTTTGTAGTTTTAAGTTTTCCCCCCCTTTAACATTAGAAACAATGAATAAAGGAATTCTAATTTTCCTTTTTATCCAACATCTTTTAGTGTAAGATTAAAATTTTATAAGCCTTAAATTTTTAAGTCTGCCAAATTTTTTATCTTATGACCTCACAAAAATTAATTGTAACAAATTAACTACAGAGATAAAAAGAATAAGAGAACAAGAGGTTTTAACAAAATTCTAAAAGTAGGTATATAGATAATTAATTTAAAATAAAACGTTAAAATTTCATGTGTACAAGAAAATTTTATATGCAAAGTAATCTTCATAACATTAAAGAATAAAAAAAAGAGATGCAAGTGAAGAACTCATGATTTCATAGAAGCTATTTTTTTACTGACAAAATTGTGAAATTTAACTTTAGGCAATTTGAAGGAGGATTAAAAATGTTGCACAATTTTAATTACCAGAATTCATGGCTAAGTGCATTTCAGGAGATATGAATCTAAGCAAAGACAAAGAATTATAGCAGATGCTTTGATATTAGATATTGGAAAACCTAATATCTGAAAACTATTAACAATCTTCATCTCTGTTGTTCAACGTTGGCCTGGATCAAACCTAAGACCTTTTATTTTGTAGAATGCGACTCGATCAGGATCATAGTGAGTCTATGTAGTGGACAATGTTGTAGTGTTATATCATTTCAAGGCTCTTGAATCAGTTCCAAGAAATAAAAATGTTAGATATTGACCAGTATAAAAATGTTAGATGGATATATAAATCATCACACCAGTTATCATAACATTTGATTATTTATATTATGATAGCTGGTGATGTGATACCTGTGAACAGTATCTCTAGACAGAAAACAGATACACAGCAAATATTGTTTTTTTTTGACAAATTTAGTTCAGTTCATTTATCACTCAATGATCATATTAGAAAATTAAAGCTAATTAAACTATCATCAATAATTTAAAAAGGATCTCAAATCAACAGAAATATTTTCAACTGATCTACCTACAAATTGTTGAAGTAAAGTGGAGAATTCTAGGTAAAAAGACAAGGGGTCTCAAGTCAAAAATTTAATTGGATCTTTAGGATGGCCTCATGTACAGATGACAGTGGAGTGTAGTCTGTTTATCTCAAGACAATGAGACAATTAAAGATGTGTTATTAAACATCAAAATTGGATAAAAAGTGATTGAAGTCAAATGTTATTTAATGCTAAGTTTTGAATCAGATTGAAGTGTGGTGCAAAATGTCTTTCGGGATGAAGAAATAAAGTCCTCAATTTATTCATTCAAAAAAGAATTTCTTTAAAGTTTAGGATGGTGTCTTCGAACCCTCCTAATCTATGACGATAACCTGTAACCTGACTGACATGAACTTGGATTAACCCAGGTGGTTACATATACCTTCATCCCATTCAAAATGGTAATACGATAGCCCAAAAGTTTATAGGCCAGATATTGAAACTTCAAATTGCATCTATGTTGTAGCTATTAGTGATTCCTTCTTTTTAATTCTGCTACACTTCATAATGTAGATAACATGTTTGGAACAATATATATATATATATATATATATATATATATATATATATATATATATATATATATATATATATATATATATATATATATATATATATATATATATATATAATGGAATAGGCTTGGAATAAATTCAGATGACTGATTGGTGAGAGATTAAATCCTCATTCAACTGTCAAAGATTTGTAGATTTAACATTTTAGGAATAAAATTCTTGAAGTCTTATGTTTACCAAAGTTTCATTGACTTGAAGTATCAGTCTTAGATGCTCAAGAAAACCATCTTGCTTCATTTTGAAATAATATCTTAGTCATTAACATAAACCCGAATTTTTATCCTGAAGCTTCTTTTCACATACTTTTTAAAGTTTTAATGATTCCAAAGAAATTTTTCCATCTTTTTGAGCAATGCTACATTTTAATAAGAGTGCATTTTCCATTTTAAATCAAAACATGCATCATAAAGGTTTATATTTGGTACACTTGATATCTTTTTCTTATTATCTAACCAAATAACAATTTAAAATTTACAAAAAATAATGATTAATGAATAAAACAACAAGCATTCATACCTTCAGCAATCTTTCTCTGACCTCATCTACCAATATTCTTGTATTTCTTGGTATTTTTGTATTCACTAAAAGTATACTAATGTTTGGAATCCTAAAAAAAAAAAAAAAAAAAAAAAACCTGTAAATTAATAGAGCAGGAATAATTTTATTACTTAATTTTATGTACTTATAATGTTAGATTTTTAGAAGAAAAAGAATTTAAAAGAAATATTTTTGATATAAATATTTAAAACAAAGTAATGAAATAATTCCACAAAATTATCTATTTATTTTACAAATTCAATACATTTTAGTTCAAATTTCTTCAAAAATGATTACAGAAATATTCAAACTTACTTTGTCAAAATATCTGTAACTTTACCATCTCTGAAAAGGAGAGCCCCACCTATAAATCATAAGCTTTATAACAAACAAAAATAAAATTTGAAATTTCTTTTATCTCTTGATTTAGAATTATTAAGTTTAATGTCAAAGTCATATTTTTCAACCTGATCTGCTGTTAAAATAATAACATAAATAATATTCAAGATACCTTAGACGATTGAAATATAGAAAATTTAAAAAATACCTTCTATTTTGATCTATAATGCATACCTACATTTTCAAGATGCCTTTTTAAAATTTTTCCAAATATATTTTTATAATATCATAGGAACCCTTTTTATTAAACTTGAAATATAAGTGGGCAATGCTTGAATCTTTTGAAATCATTTATTCAAAGGATTAGTTCAAACTTTTGAACTATAATATACTTCTTGATGGTTTGGTTGTTGCTTAAGGAATTGCTTTAGGAAAGATTGCTAATTATTTGCACATGAACCAAAACTTACAATTTAAGGTGGATCTTAATAATAATACACTTCTTGATGGTTTGGTTGTTGCTTAAGGAATTGCTTTAGGAAAGATTGCTAATTATTTGCACATGAACCAAAACTTACAATTTAAGGTGGATCTTGAATTTACTAACTGTAGCACGGAAGGCTAGAATGCTAAATATTCAGCTGACAGCTCAACAGGTATATTTTTGGAACTACAACTAAAATCCAAGAAAAGAATGAGACAGGCACATTTAGAAATATGATACAGGATTTTTTTTTGCACATTTCTAGGCCTAGATTCCTTATATATTTTACATGATATATAAAACAAATGATTTAAAACATTTTACACTTGTAGCATATTTTTAATGCAGTTAATAGTATTCCTTGCAAAAGGAAACACAAAATGATTGTATTAGCAAAGAAAATTAAAATCATGTTACAATAAAGATGTTTAATGTTTTTAAAATCTCTATGCATAACTGGAAGAAAAATGAAATGATTATTGTAAATATACCAAGGAATAAGCAAGCTGTTTGCAGCAGTAGCAAAACGACCAATCCTAAAAGAAAGTAGTACAAACTATGCCCTAGGAACTTGTCAAAATATACAATTTATGTTTATTTGTCTTGAGAAGAAAAATTATACTACAGAAATGTTTGACGAGAGAGGAACTTAAGTAATTCATATGAAAGGTGAAAAATGCACACAAAAAATAGCAGTGATTGAAAAATTTCACTTTATTGTAGTCTTTCCAACTCAAAACAAAGCACAAAATTAAAATCCATGGTTATTTTCAAAGGAAAACTGATGCTGAAATTAATTTTCTAAAAATTGTCTTTATTCAGTCACAAAATACACAATTTATGTTGTGTTGGAGAAAAGATGGTCACACAGAAAGGCTTTAAAATTACATAAAAATAAGATATATTTAGCAAAAAAATGTACAGGTATCTTAAATACTCTAAAAATCTTCATTTGGGACATGCCCAGATCTCATAGCATAAACAAATTGCCAACAGACTACAATATAAACATAGTTACTCCAAGCAGATCAATGCCATTAATTCAATCTTCACATATGTGTGTCAATGTAAGCCATTTAAAAGAAATTTAAATGACAGTAGAATATATAGATATTGGAAGATGACAAAATATTAAAAAAAAAAAAAAAAAAAAAAAAAAAAAAAGGCCAAATACATAATCTAAATCTAGAAATAGAGTGTGAGTGGATGATAAAAGTGTAGAACGAAACTAAACCTGAAAAGTTCACAAATCATTAAAAACATATAATAACTAAAAATCTAGATGAAATGAAGAGATTATTTATTTGTGGACTAGAGTAAGAGGGATGGTAAAGATGAACAAAATTTGATGAAGAACCTGCAGACAAAGGAAGATGAATATGAGAAAGGTTTCACACAATACAATAATAAAATGTCATTTCTTTAAAATAAGCAAAATTTAGATGTCTATAGAACTCTAATTTTCCTATCTTATTTTTTTCTTGATTTTTAAAGCCATCATTTTTTTATATCCGGCCTATAAAGTGCACAAATAAATTCCCCCAGGAACACATGGTATTTAATTTATATACAAAAGTTCAAAAAAGCAAAATAGGAAAGAGAAAAGAATTATAAATACAAAAATTAGAATGAGCAAATAACTTAATACCATTAAAGTTATCAATGAAACTCATTAATAATTTTTTAAGTTACATTACTTTTTAAAATGATAGAAAAATAATTATTTGAATTTAATTGTTTTCACATCCAATAAATCAGATTGCATTTTTCATTTCAATATTTTTCTTTCAAATAATGTTTTAGAAACAAAGCAAACACTGGATTAATGGTAGTAAAATTTTGAAACTCAAATAAATCATTTACTGCAGTAAATTAGTAAATACATTGTTATATCACTTGGTACAATGTAATATATATTACCATATGTACAAATTGTATTATCTATTCCAGAAGGTTTGCCATGAAATATTTTTTCTGATTCAAAAGCCCATTTGTTTATAAGTTCTTTATCTTCAGGTAGTAAACTTGGTGTTAATCTACCACAGTGAATCAACAAAGCAGTGGAAAGGCATACAGAATATGATGCTGAAGATCCCATACCAGAGCCTATACTTAATTCAGAATCAACTTCAACACAGCAAGGGACAAATAACCTAAGAGTTTACAGAAAAAAATTTAATATCAATTATATCACACTTAATAGGTATGAATTAGAATGTCTCACCATATGCATGCAATCTATGAAATTACATATACATACACACATAAATATACAGATTGAGTTTCAAATGAATCAGAAACAAATTCTACATTATGAATCACAGATATTGATTTGTAAGTAATTATTGACTTTCTAAATGTGAAAATGAGATCTTTGAGTAATAGAGAGAGTTTATATTTTTTAATAAGTGACTTTAATGCAGATCACAAGAATCAAAAAAGAAAGAAATTGGAAATGATAGTAGAACAAATTTATATGAATATGTTTCTGATTTGCTGTGATTCAGTGGTGCAAGTTAAGGAGAAGGCAATTTTTTATAGGGAATAACAGTAAAAATTGAAGTACATATATTCATTACTGAATTTTTGATACAATTGTATCAACAATTAAGCATAATTGTTTTCAAAATTAATTATTAAGAAATAAGTTTAGCTTGCAGAACATGCTCTTGAAAAGTATGATATTAAAAGAAGTTGGAATGGTCTTTTAAGAATTTTGCAACATTAAAACAATGAAAAATATTATTACAAAACTTTTATATCAGGGAAAGAGACACATGCAAAAATGATTAGAAATGAATAATATCAGAATTAAATTCATAATTTTCTTAATGCAAGAGAGAAATAACGATTCTTTTTTTTTTTTAAACTTAAAAAGAAGTTCAAATTTTATTAACATATAGAATTTAAATTTCATTAATATAAGAGAAATGATTCGTTAACACTAAAAATCTTAATAACAATTCTTTAAGTATTTTAGGTGATAGGAAAGTATTTAATATCAAGCTTAATTGTTAAAATTTTTCAATGACTCAAAACTGTCCCTAAAACAGATAGTGTAATTTACAAATTATTTAAATATAAGAAGGGAAAAGGTGGAAAAATAACTTTATCCCATGACTATTACTTATTTCTATATATATATATATATATATATATATATATATATATATATATATATATATATATATATATATATATATATATATATATATAAATTCAAAGAGTTTGACATTTCTATCTACTTTCTTTATACAATAATAAATAAATCAAAACAGCAGTCACATAAAGTTTAAGATTAGATCTCAGATGGTTCATAGAAAAATTCTTTTTAATTACTGATTTTTTTCTATTTTATGTATCACAAGCAGTATTTTACTCTCCCTTTTAAAGATAGAGAAAATGTTTTGAATAAATTAATAGATTTGTCAAATATTCCACATTTTTAACTTACAGAATTGTATATTAAAAAAGCCAAAAAATTTTTCGATTTTGCTATAATTTTGATTTATTTTTCTATGTTCTAGAAGAATAAATAAATGATCATTTAATGTCACATAGCTCAATAAGAGTATTTATAAAATTAAAAAGCTTACATAAATAGGTTTCACATATACTATATTTAATAAAAGCAATTAGCACAATACAGAAATATAGGCATATACATTTGAAATTATAAAACTAAATGATTTAATTTTTTAAATTGTAATAAATATGAAAAACACATAAAAAGTAGAAAAAATATTCAACATTTCTTTTATATATTTTTAATGGTACAAATAAAATAAAAAACAAATGTTAGTAACAATTGGCTTCAGTATTAAGGATAAAAAGTTCTCTGTCAGAAAAAAATATAGTCAAGAAAGATAATTCATGAAAGAAATTATTGATATTATATTTTTATAAGGAAAAAAGTACTGATCATAACACTGAAGCTGCAAAGGTGAAATACTAATTATTTTATGTTGATGAAATGAATGTTTCATTTAAATTTCTAATTTCTTCAATAACTAGATTTAATAAAACATAAGATAATTCTGTATAAAAATAATATAATAAATCTAAGGAAAATTTTAAATATAAATTTTGACTTTAGATTACAATGCATCTGACATAAATTAGAATAGAAAAATCTTACATGGAATATACAATTTTACAACTTTAATATACTTTTAAAAATTATATATATATATATATATATATATATATATATATATATATATATATATATATATATATATATATATATATATATATATATATATATATAAAGATATCAGGTAAGACTATGATTAGATTAATTTCTCTTTTATATTTTTCTTAATTTAAATTGAAACCCATTAACAAACATGGTAGTGAAGCATCAAGTGGTATTATCAATGTTAGTAAAGTTTACAGTAAACAGTCGATTACAAATAAATGTGCCATAAGGAAAGATTTCTCAGTAGCCAGTAATGTAACCAACATGGAAAAAGATAGTTTTCTCTTTTATTGTAAAGTTCCATTGATATTATATGTAGAATGGTTGCATTTTTAGGTATTAGAATGACAAATATAAACACTTATTGAAAAGTTGTATTCATTAATTATAATACAAAAAATATCTTGTAATATAAACTTAACAGGGCGAAATAGTGTAAGTCTTGATGCAAAAGATAAGACATTAATTATATAATAAAAATCTCATGGACGACAAAGGTATAAATATATTGGTAGAGCTTAGATAAGTACCAGAGTGATTATAATTATGATAATGATTATAATGAGGAATACTTTCTTCCCAATGATTGAAGTAATGAATATGAATATTTGGTGCAAAAGATTTGCAGATATTTTCTTAATTTCATGCAATTTTTGATATTACATGTCACTTATCAAATAATTTTACTTCAAATGCCTATATTGTAAAAAATACATAGCAAAAATATACATAGATATACAGTAAAAGTAGACCATTGAGGAAATCTCTAATGTAATATTTAATTAATAAAAAAATTATAATTTATTACTATTTCAAATCATGTTAGTTATATAAAATAAACTGGTTTTTAAGAATATTACACTTTAAAAGTAAAGAATTAGCTATCAATACAATCTTTTGCAAACAAGAGTCAAGACATTAACTGGATATCATTTGATAGCAAATTGAAATACTGGAAGGATAGAAAATATTTTCCAACTAAACAATGAAAATATCTAAGTTCAGTACAAGCTTAAAAAGCAAATTAAAAAAAAAAGACTATTTAGGAATTTAATAGCTCATATTTGTTAATGAAAATTACTTGCTTATGTTTTGATAATGATTATTGTATCAGCTATTTATAAGATTCCACATCAGGGTAAGTATATATTTACTCAGATGTGGATTTATTCAAGACAATTAGTAAGAGTGAATATGTAGAAAAAACGAATTCATGAAAAAGACAATTATATATATATATATATATATATATATATATATATATATATATATATATATATATATATATATATATATATATATATATATATAAATGCATAAGGTAAAATAATTTTCAACTTTTATGAAACTTTAATTCAGTTATTTTCATTAAATTTTTGCAATGTTTTACCAAAAAATTTAATATAATAAAAAATATAAATAGTATAAAAATGTATAATATTAGTTAACAGAATATAAATATTTAATAATTATATATTAAATATATTTTTACTATCATAAATACATACCTAGCATTGCTAGCATTGTATTTTTTTGAAATATGAATCCAAAGGTATAAAAAAGACATTGAAGCAAGTTTTTCTGGTTCTGAATAACAATTTAAGCCAAATATGTTTGTGATACGTTCAGTGATTTCTGCATTTATACGAGTAATTTCTCCCCCTAAAGAAAAAAGTAAGTGCATGATTAAAATATTTTTCAAAATAATTTAAAGCTTTACATTATTTTGTATTTTATTTAAATTTTAAAACAAATGCAATTATTTGTTTAAATATTATTTAAGAATATTTTGCGCAATACACTTTGTATTTCAAAATATTATTTAAAAATGAAAATAAATGAGATTAAAAAATTAATATTTTTAAAATTATAAATTTAAATGTTATAAATTTTTGAAAAAATAATAAAGTTGTTATTAAGTATAACAATATATTTACAAATAATGAATAAAACTAAATATAGCATGATTAAATTTTTTAAGATGCTATCATTTAATATAAAAGAGTTGTTGGTTCTACTGAAAATATTTAAAAATTTTAAATATAATTAAAAAAAAATTTTATAACAATATCCAGTTTAATATGAAAGAAATTTACTGATTGTGATATAAGATGATATTTTATGTATATTTCTGATTTTTGCATTTGCTTTATAACAGTTATTTTTGAGTATGCATTAAAATGAATAAAATGTTTTTTGTTCATTAAAAACAAAAAACTTTTGATAGCAATTAATGTTGCTATAAGATAAGAAACAAAGCTTGCTTTAAAAATAGGTTTCTAAACAGTCAATGATAAGCAATTTTGAAAGATCCTAAATAAAACCAGCAAATATTCTTAATGATTTAAAACTGAAGAGAATTAGAATTAAAAAATGGAAAAAGTGGATATATTTAGTTAAAAGGATATATGAAGCTTTTAATTAAAAATTTTTATTAACTGAAAAAGTTGTTGAAGAAAGAAAATTTCTTGTCACTGTTCTAGTTATCAAATATTTTAAAAGCTCTAATGACTTAATAAATTTAGAAATTGATGTAATAACATAAATAAATATCATTGTAGGAAGAGTCAGCTGTTGATCCCAAAGCAATAAATTTCTTTCTTGCTGGTAAATGAACAATCATAAATATTGAATATGATTTTTTTGACATTTTTAATGCTGATGAAACTACCTTTTTGCCACTTGTACAAAAACACTTATTTTAAAAAGCATAAAATTTCTAGTGAAAAAATCATAATGGTAGGATATAAAAAACTAACATGTAACTGATCATTAAAAAGTTGCTACACCAAAAATACAAAAGGACATTTACTTATACAAAAAATACAAAAGGAAATAACAAGTTATTAAACTGTCAAAAATTTGAAAGCAAACATTTTTATCTTTACAAAACTGGTGCATATATTGTCAAATTATTATGTTCTTTCAGAACATTTAGTAAGGGTAAAAATTGACAAAAAACTTTTACTTATTTTGGCATAGCATAGTGGGCAATCTAATGGCAAGCTTTGAAAGAGAATTTAATATCTACTACAGAAATTGCCTTCTGGATAGGCTTTTTAAAAGATATAATCCATATTCATGAAGTGCAAGAGAAAAATTCTGGAAAATTCCCAAGCATACATGTAACAGATATGCATGCAGAAAGCAGAACAGCAGTATCTACCTCCAGTTGTTCAACAGGGCTGAGATTAAACCCAGAACCATAAGCTCTGAAAAGTAAAAAACTAGGCCACAGTATGCTCTTTTAATATCACTAGTAGTTTGAAATGTTTTCACTTTTTTAATAAAAATTTAAAAAATAAAATATGTTGTAAAATTATGTCTAATTATTTGCACAACACACTATCTTTCTGTTATGCAAAATTTATGCATATAAAATTTATAATGCAAAATTTATGCATATTCTTGGTATAGCAACTTTAATGGCAAACAATATAGTACTAATAATAATTGAAGAAGAAAATCCACAGCATCTCAATTGCCTTAAAATTGCTGCACAAAGTCTGGATGAGAAAAAAGTCACCAAATGGTTCCAAGATTTAGATAAATCTTTAACTTCAAAAAATTATTACACACTGATTCTTTTAAATTTCTAATGTTGGGGACAAAATGGTATGGCAACCTGGTGATATTTAAAGTGCACATTTTTCAGCCACCATATTATTTAAAAATCTTACATTTTAAAATCACACTTAAAATGCATGATAAGATATTAATGTTAGGATAGTTAGATAAATAATTTAACTCTTTTGAAGAAGTGTTAACTTCAGGCAAGACTTAAATGATGGAATTATATGTATAAACTTTCCTTTAATCATTTAAAAGTTTCAAAATATGTATGTAAATCTCCTGGGACCATATTTCTAAACATAAAAGATAATTGTTTTAGGTATACAAAAATTCTTTAATAGTTAAACTGTAAAAAATATAAATACAAATTTCAGAAAACATGGAGGAAGCAGTAGAGAAAATATGAATTTTGAAGTTTATAGTAACATTTGTAATTATAAAATCATATTTAGTTTTAATTCAGTGATATTTAATGCTATTTTACAATGTATTTGGACTCATTGTGGAATATATGGAAGTGAAATAGCTATTTATTTGGTAAAATCAAGAGCTAGAATCTAATGAACTTCACAGGCCACTATTCCTTACTCTGTAATTGTGCAAATAATAAAAGAGCATATGCACTTTGACTTTCAGTCTAGATTAGATAAAGAATTAAAAACCAAAAATAGAGATATTCCTTCTTAAGGATTCTAATTTCCACAAGATACTTATTTTTTGATTAGAGAAAGCATGACTGTCGTCCAAGTTGTCAATGCAGATTTAATATCTTTTTGTTTCCAGGAGAATTTTATGCGGAAGGGACACAATTTTATGTGGATGTGTATCTCATTTCAAAGATTATAGTATTGGGTTTGTAAATTTATATATTATATACTGACAAATCACAAAGACATCTCATATTCTCCAGAATATTTAAATAGAGTTGATGTTCTAATGTCTTATTCTATCTATTGTAACCTTATTTTATTGTTCCCATTCTTAAAGTTTTTGTTTTGTGTATGCTGTCACACATTGGCCAATAGATGTTATTTTTATGTGCTACATCTAAAAGCAAAAATACATTTAACATTGATTTTGATAACCATTTAATCACCATAGAAATTTTAGTGACTCATCATATTCTTTGCTTCTCTACTATCCAAAGTTAGAAGAAAGAGAAAATGCAGGGAATTTAAATGATTATGGAGAAAAGGGAGAAACCATAGATCTTTCTTTATGTAAATTATTAATTTTGAGCAAGACTACAGAAAAAAGATTAAAATGAAGCAAAAATTTTTAATGGGGTTACACTAACATTTAATATTATAAGAGAAACTGAAAGGTTTGGAAAAAAAAATATCACAGGTTTAAACTAAAACACAACTGATTCTATAGAAACATCTAATATGAATGGATTTTTCTCTTTTTTTTTCTTTTTCAAATAACAATTATAGCAATTTTATTCATTCTGAAATTAAATAAAATAAAAGTTTAAATTTAAATATGAAATGAGATGAACTTATAGCATTCAAATAATTATTTATATACAGTTTTATTCAAGACATAGATTCAATGTTTGATCCTTGGGATGGAAAGGTCAGTACAGCCTTTCATACCCTCAGTTGGCTGATAAAACTAAGTGCTAAGCTTGCTTGGAAACTAAACAGTGGCTATTTTGAATTAGGTTGACAACTTAACTCGGACATATGCTCTGCAACCCAGAGTCCACAATCAAGAAAACAGATATGAACACTGTAGGGTTGAACACCTTTATGGGCTGTCATGTCATTCAATTTAGTTTTGTATGAATTTGCAATAATATTAAATTGCAAATCATAAAATTAAAAAAATTTTTTTTTTTAAAAATAATTTCAGGAATTTGTTCAGCAACCACATACTGTTAGGGGTTTACTCTAATTTTAACTCTAACTGAAATAATAGTGAAATATTAAAGCTATATTTTATAATTTATTTTTAATAATTATTTTGTTTGCAGCTGGCAGCAGATGGCCAGCTTTGCAAAAGAATAATTTTCTATATAGAATTTTAACAGTACTGAATTCTAAACTTTGAGAGTCATATAACTCAAAAACCTTTTACAATACTATAGTTTTTTAAGAAAAATGTTACAGTTAAGTTTATCATTTGATAATCATAATGTATTTTTATTTGGAAGTTGTAATTTTTTCTCACTAGACAACCATAAAAAATTGAATTAAATGTCTCTTTGATGATTGGAATCTTGCAAATGCTTGCATACTTTATTCTTTAAAGAAATTCAGCTGAATTTTAATCTAAGCAATTCTTTTTTAACAATTAAAATTTTTCATGACTTCACAACATTGTTGCAAAAGTTTATGTATAAAAAATAATCAAAACTGCTTATTTATCTTCAAGAAAACGTATCCCAATTTCATGTTAATGAACTGCCTAAAATATTTGATTTGATTATTAAAGTGTTTATTAGTGGAATTTCAAGAAAATATAAAATTGAGGATACTTAAAACACTGATATTTATGAAGGAAATTTTTATGTTTATAGCTGCTAAAAATTTGAATATATATTTCATTTAAATTGATTCATTTTTATATTATAATCTAAAATAAAGTAAAAGGGATTAACTGAATATTAAAATAAAACATTTCTAATTGAAATGGGATAATTTTTCTTAAGAATATGCTTGTTTTGCTTTATAATATATATTTAAAGGATAACTTTAATGATAAAACTAATAGATATATATTATTAGATTTACTTAGTAAAATAATCAAAATAGATATTACACAATATATACTTTAAATATTTAATACATACTTTACAAGATATTTTTTGGTATATTTACTTACATCTGCTGACAGTAAGATTATTATATGGTTAGATAATTTGATCTATACTTTCATAAATCTTAAAAAAATATTTTATAAATATTTTATAATAAAATGAATATTAAATTTTAAAAGACAAATTAATTTAATTACTAAATAGTTGGAAATCAGAGTCTAGCGATAAAAAATTATCAAAAACATCTAAATCCCATTCTTTCTTCATTCCAATATTTTTTAAACAGAGAGATATTTTTTCTTCATTTGTAGAAGTCAAGGTTGCAGTTGTTTTTAAACTCAAACTTACAGCAACAGCAGTCTGAAATATATAAGAATTAGTCACACAATATAATATATGCAGTTTGTATTTAAATATACACTCACATTTATAACATATTACTTGTCAAGACTCAACTAAAAAATTTTGACATCAGAATTTAAAAATATTTAATTGTAAAGGGGATTTGAAAATGAAAACATAAGGGGAGATTTGGAGACACTATTGTGTGTTTAGTTTGCCTAACATAAAATGTTTAAATATAATATATGTGGGTTCTATCGTTTCATTATCAGGAATAATAACACATGTTTAAATGATTCAATTATTGTTCTAGACAAAATAAGAAAAAAAGCTATTCACATATTTACAAACAAATATTAAGTCACGATCTAACATCTTAGTTAGTTATTATTTGAAATTAGTTCAATATCAATTCACGTCTGCAAAACATCACGTCTTTTCTCATCGATCACCTCATTGTTCTCTTCTGTGGATGTCCCATGGCGAACATGTAAGTGGCCTTCTGGTGGCATTTTCAATCCCACACATATATATAATATTTACACATGTTTTCCTTATATACTCACAGGACCCAAATATTTTATCCATAGCTTTGAAATAACAATAAATCAGATGTATGTACTGTATTCATTAAACGAGAATACTAATTGGAGCATCTATGCATGATATAAACACACAAGTTAATTTCAGTTACAATCCACATGTTATGAATGCATAGTAAAATATTTTAGGTAAATGCTCTATTGTTTACTTATTAAAAACATTAAGATTTTTAAATAATTATTTAGCATACTGAGCATCGTGGTTTTGGAAAAGTTTTTAATAATATATAAAAGTGTACAACAGTATAAAATTTTTTTAAACCTCCATATATTATTTGTTTATAACAGACTGATTCATAAACTGAAATAGTACACAAAATCACTAAAAAGTAAATATTCTAAAGAGAAATTTATATGCAGACATGTAATGTACACAGGTTATACGAGGGTCACTCTGAAATTTTTGAAATACAACTAGGTTTTTTAAAGTTATACTTACAAAATTTTAGGTGTGTTCAAAGTAGTCTCCTCCATCATCAATGCACTTTTGTAGACGAATTTTCTACAGATTAAAAGCCTTAAGCCATTCATTTCTTGGAATAGATTAAAAAATGCATTTATAGCCACATTAATCTCTTCTTCTGAATGAAAACAACGTCCATGTAAGTTCTTTTTTAGATTAAAGAATAACCAAAAGCAGCACATAGCTAGATCAGGTGAATACGGCGAATGTTTGCTCACTTTAATTTGTTTTTGTTTAAGAAACTCAACTGTTAATTCGGCTGTATGTGAAGATGCATTGTCATTCTGAAGCATTAGTCCCCTAACATTCAGTTCTTGTAGAATTTCTGGAAGATATTTAGTAGTATAACAGTTTGCTGTTACTATTTTCTGTCCTTCCAACTTGATGGCTTTGACCAATCCCGTAACTTCTGAAGAAAACGGCATACATCACTTTTTTTAGTGCGCATTGTTTTTTCACCATTGTCGGCGTGAGATCATCTTCAATGACGCATACTTTGCTTTCTTGATGTGTAGGAGCGTCAAAAAACGTTATGTAAATTTCATAATCTGTTACAATTTTAGAAATGATGCGGTGGTCACCATCATTTAGCAATTTAAGAGTTTCTTTACCGATTCTGACACGCTCCTCTTTTTGGTGCTCAGTTAGATTATGGGGAACCCCACAGCTAACTACTTTTTTCATATGTAATTCTTCATGAATGATTTTGTGTATGGCTGCAGATCCAATGTTGTTTCTTATGTATCATTTGATAGGTACAGTGATTATCATCCATTAACATTTTTCGTATGGCAGACACATTATCTGGGATTACTATGACAGCGGCCTACCTATGTGTTCTTCATCCTGAAGAAAATTGCGACCTCTTTGAAATTCTCTAAACCATCTAAACACAATAGCATGATCTGGAGATTCATTACCAAATGCTAATTGCAACCATTGAACATATTCTTCTTGATTTAATCCTACTTTAAAATTGTAGAAAATAGAGAGAAAATGTTCTTGCATCAACTCCATTTTCTCTTCTGTTTAAAATTTATTCTATGCTAAACAAGTTGAAGTAAGTCAGTAAAAAATTGTCTTCTGTGTTAAAATACTCTATTTTAAAACTAAACTGTTATTTTTATTTTGTAAATTCTCGTCTGTGCGTATCTCAAACATTTCAGAGTAACCCTCGTATAATTTATACTTTATATTTTGCATGGCATACACATTGTCTTTTTATGTGATTTTTAATAATGAAAATTTTTTTAATACAAGAATTGTATTTTACTCACAATCAATCATCAAAATACATTTGCAACATTTTTTCATTTTCTAATAAAGAAAATTAAAATTTTCTAATAAAGAAAATTAAAATGTCTGATGCAATAGTTTTTAATTAAATAATTTATATTTACTTTTTATTATAAGTATAAAGTCTTTTAATTGTCATTCTAATTTAATGAACATGACAACAGAAATTTTAATGACAACATATTTGTGTCACCACAACCAATTTTTTGCACCAGATAAAATTCTTATCATTATCAATAATATATAATTAGCATATGCATAGTAGATTTTTTTTTTATGTTTCCTATTTAATGATTTGATATCTTGGCTCTAATATGCGTTGCTATTGAGAAAAATTGGTTGCTATGAAGCTAACACACAAGTACTGAAATTGTTACAGCAATTTTCATAAAAATTAAAAATATATTTTAATTTTTTGAATTTTTTTTCTTTTAATAAAAGCTCTTGAATACACTAAACTTAAACAATAAATATAGGTTGATTGGATCAACTATTTATGTATATAATACAAAGAATAATATTAATTATTAAATATTATTAATAATAAAATTAAAATTGTCTATACAAGTATAAAGATTTTAATGATAAACATCTTCACAAGACTGATACAGATACTCTATAAAACTTTCTCTTCAACAAAAAGATGAATATCAGCTAATTTTATTTTCAAATGTATTTGAAAAAGTCTAGATTTGTTCTTAATGCAGATCTCAAAGATGAAATGTTAAAACTTAACCATTATGAACAAGAACATTGATAAGTCTATATTTTCCAAAGAGGTTTTTCATAATTGACAAAATAATCAATCGTTAATATATTTAATTATATTTTTGTGTTTTGTAATATTTTGATATAGGGAAAACTGAATAAAAAACTGATGAGATCTGAATTTGATAAACGAATCTGGATTTCAAACATTGAAAAATAATAAAGTGATTATTAAGGGTTATTATATTAGGCTTTTATATGTAGCATAACACTTGTGAATTCAATCATTTTATAAATACCAATTGATTATAATTTCATTGATAGAAACCTTCAGAACAAGTTCAGTATCCCCATATATGATTTCTCGTTAAATCTGGTGCCCTACTTCGTAGTGTTGCCGATTTCAGCTTTTGTTTTTATTGCAGTGTTGCCAAATTCAGTTTTAGTTACTATTTCTTTTTTTTTGTTGCCACTATTCATTTTTCTTGTGTTTTACATAAATTTTACAGCTATTTAAATTTTACTTCGACTTTCATTGTTCTAGAGCATTCTTTGTTCCACATTTCTATTGGAATTGGAAGGGATTTTCCCTCAGTTGGGCTTCGTTGTCACCAGCGTCTAATCATCGTAAATTCATTTTTTTACAATTTCTTTTACATTATTTCATTTTATTTGGTTTTTATTTATTATATATATTTATTATCTTATTAATTTAATTTATTATCTTTTACATTTTTGTTAAATACAATAAATAATTACAGATTTTAAATTTTACCTTGCAATGTATATGTTTCATAAAGCTTGCATAGCTGCAAATGAAAATTGTTTTAATAAATTTGTTGAAATCGTTTTGGGAATTTATTGGGATGAGTACAAAATTTCGCAGAAGGTGTAATTATTTTATTCAAATTCTGAATGTATATTTTTTTTATTGTATTAGTGTTTTATCTTTATTTACTTTAAAAGTGTATATATTTAGAAAAATATTTTTTGAATGCTTTTTTTTCAATTTTATAAAGTAATTTATATTTAAAACAATATTTTTAAATGCCTTTTTTTTTTTTTTTTTTTTTTTTTTTTTGCTTTTTTTAAATTTTATAAAGTGTAAATATTTAGAAAAATATTTTTTGCATGCCTTTTTTTTTTAAAAAAAAAACTGAAATGTGACACTGGTGACAACGGAAAAAGTGTCGAAATAAACACACCAATCGGCATATCAGCTAAACTTCATATCAAGTAAGTCCATCAGTTATATTTATTTCCCTTTTTTAATTTTTCTAAAATGCTTATTTTTCGATTGAACTTCGGGAAATTTCCCGTGTTAGCTTACTTTGGCGACGAAAAAAATTCGCCGCGTTCGCCAATATATGGGGATACTGAACTAGTTCCAAATCTACTGTTTCATAAATCTTAATGGTAATATTTTAATGTAAATATTTGATGGAGCATATAAATATTCATGAGTTAAGATGCTAGAAAATTTTTATATAGTTTGGATACAGATATTAAATTGCAATGATTTTAAAGTTGAAATTTAATGGAAGTTAAATATTGAAGTATGGTTTTTTTCACATGCTCTGTAGATTTCCTGATCTTTAGGATACTTAAATTCCAGGGTGTATTGCTTTTTCATTTTAATGAATGTTTTATTTTGTATTACTTGTTTAAATTTGTACTGAATCTACCTTTGTTTTCATTGGAATTCAAGATCTAATTTTCATTTTTTATCTGGTTTAGATTTATTATTTAGATACATAAACTTTTTTTCAGGAAAACTGTATTACATCATCTTAATAACATTTGTTTGTTAACAAAATATATATATATATATATAAGATGGATCATACAGCAGCTGTGCTAAAAAAATTTCCAACTTGATTTTGGAAAAAAAATTTCTAACAATTTAAGAAATTTGTTGATAAAATTCAGAGCGATTCAATGAGATTATTCTTATTTATAACCACATACATCTGTCAGTATGAGAAATCAAATGGCAAGGTACAAACGAGTACCTGTCTATGTTTTGACAACAAGGATAAAAAACATAAATATAAAAGAATAAAAGCTAAACTGAATATTATGGTCTCACCTCGTAAAGCTCTGAAGGTCGCCACGGTCTCAGCACAAGGTCGCCAAATCAGTAAAAATTGGCAATTATTTTTCGCCAAAAAAATCACTAAAAACGATTAGTTGCCAAATGTGTTACCAAGCAAAGTTTCCAAATGTCTCATCGCCGCAGATCCTGGAAACGCTTGCCATTTTTATTTTAGATTTTTTTTAAGGGATGTAAAGCGCAGTAATTTAAATTCTGTTTTTTCATATTTATATTTTATTTCACTTTGGATGTAGCATGGAATATAAATATTATCTTTTATATTCACATTTTTTATTTCGGTTTGGATATAGTGCCGGAATTTCAATACTGTCTTTTATACTCGTTTTGTATTTCACATTGGATATATAGTTCTGGATTTTCAATCCCTCCTTTTATATTCAATTTTAATTTTGCTGCGCATGTAGAGCGGCAAACGAAAAATGAAGGTAAGAATATTATTTTATTTTCGGCAGACATAGAATTCCTAGAATTGTATGTTAAGTATTTAAATTTCCAATAATAAACGAAATTATAAAATCTATTTTTTAAAATTATTCCAGAATTGTTCCTTTTTATGTAGTAATGATTTGTAGCATCCTATGTTTATTAGCTGAAAATCATTTTTTTGTTTTTAACCAGATATCATTAAATGTAATTACTTTTGCTTCTTTATTTACTTAAATTTTAATCCTGAAATATTTTTAAATAGAATCTTTAATCAATTCTAATTACTATTACTGTTTTCATGCATGAGGTTAGGCTTAGCGATTCGAAATATGGGGGAAACCCCACTTTATTCACATGGTAGTTGCTATTGTTTTCTTACTTAGTGTAGATGGGGAGAGGAGGAATTTCTAATCAGGTGAAACTCCCACCGTTTTCACGCCGATTGGCACCCACTTTGGGTTGCCAATCAATTTCCAAAACGCCTCTCAGGCACGTGGCGAAAAAATGTTCGCCAAATTCACCAAGGTGAGGAAGTAATACTAAGTTTTACCAGAATAATAATGTAACTGAACAGTAAAGTTAATTTGCAAAGAATAAATGAAGTCTAATGAAATATACGTCTACACTACCTTCCCGTAAACAACTGCATGTTCCCCATGTAAAATAATTTTTCCAGGAGCTGACACTTGTATTTTCATGTTTTTTATTATGTAAATAAAATGTGGTAAAATTACTTCACAAAACACTTTATAAACAAATCTATGAAGATGAAAATTTCAAAGAATCATGCATATAATATCAAATTCTGGATTTTTCCTCTGATATTTACAAGCAATATTTCGGAGTTTATGAATAGAGAAATCAGTAACCATAACAACGTCAGCAAACATACATACGGTTATAGCTATTTTAGAATTTCGGCACATTTTTTTTTCTGGTTAAGTTGATATTCATGAGCGTAGATGAATTAATATAATTGTACTTTTACTTCAGACATTAAAAATTTTTAATATATACTTAATTGCATTATATATTCGATAAAAAAAGAAAGAAGAAATGAAAATAAGAGAAAATGCCAAAGATCCCTATTTATTAAAATAATAATTGATTTAATTTTGTAATTATAGTCTGAATAACTGTTTGACTACTTAATGAGTTTCATTTATTTGATTCGTTTGAATTTCCTTTTTATCAAATTAAAACCCTTTTAGTTTTTAAATTAGTAAAGGACTTTTTGGCAATATGTCTGTAGTTTTGCAATTACATGTTTATTTACATGATGGTTGCGAGGGACGCTTTTACATATTTATTTGTTGCAATCTTTTTTCTAATTGTTAACACTACAGGTAAATATATACCAATGTTTAAGATATGTGAAAATTTTCGAACACAATTAAGTTCCCAATCGTTTTCATATTTTAATAAAATTTATAGAAATTTTAATTCTGTTTATAGACCGCGCCCACTAAACTCATAAATTATGTTACCAGTAAAATATTATTCTTTCAATTAGAGTGCTATATGTTAAAATAAGATATATTATTCCCTAATGTTATTAAATTTTAATCTTTTATAATTACTTGGAGAAATTAAATACATAATATATTCATTTAAGAAAAAACTAAAATATAAAGATATCGCTTTATTTATTAACTCAGGTTTTTTTTTTACTGTGCTTGGAACAATATGGATTAATTATATAATTTTAAATGATTAATTAAGGTACAAGTTCGGTATCCCCCTATAAGATTTCTCGCTAAATTACGTCCTTTGTTTACTGCGTAGTGTTGCCGATTTCAGCTTTTGTTTTTATTTTAGTGAGTGTTGCCAAATTCAGGATTCAACAAACATTACCATTTCAAATCTAAAATTGTAATCAATACTAGATGTCTGTACAATAATGATAGGGAAATATGGCTCTCAAGGGATATAAGGCTTTTCTCCAATTCATCAAAATTTACAAGTGACACTGAATTCTAACATTAATAAACCTTAAAATTAATATAAATGATAAATCAGCTAATAAATTGGAATTATTAGAAATAAAAAAGGATCAGACATTCTAAATGCTGTAATATACATTTAATTCTTGATAAAACCAGTTGCTTATAATCACAAGATTATAAATGATGGACTTACTTGATATGAAGTTTAGCTGATATGCCGATTAGTATATTTATTTCGACATTTCGACAATTTTTTCGCTGTCACCAGTGTCACATTTCAGTTTTTTTTTTTTTTTAAAAAAGGCATGCAAAAAATATTTTTCTAAATATTTACACTTTATAAAATTTAAAAAAAGCAAAAAAAAAAAAAAAAAAAAAGGCATTCAAAAATATTATTTTAAATATAAATTACTTTATAAAATTGAAAAAAAAAGGATTCAAAAATATTTTTCTAAATATATACACTTTATAAATTTTAAGGTAAGCGTGCAAAGAATATTTTTTTAAATATATACACTTTTAAGGTAAATTAAATTAATAAGAAACAATAAATATGTATTAAATAAACCAAATAAAAAGAATTAATGTAATAGAAATTGTAAAAAAGAAAAATTCACGATGATTAGATGCTGGTGACAACGAAGCACATCCCTTAATTGCACCTACAGCAAACTAAAGACAAATGGCTTCCAATTCAAATAGAAATGTCGAAAAAACGTGGGACATAGAATGTTCTAGAACAATGAAAGTCGAAGTAAATTTTAAATAGCTTTAAAATTTATGTTAAACACAAAAAAATTGAATTGTGGGAACAAAAAAAAAAAAAAAAAAAAAAAAAAAAAAAGTAACTAAAACTGAATTTGGTAACACTAAAAAACAAAAGCTGAAATCGGCAACACTATGCAGTAAACAAAGGGTGCCAGATTTGGCGAGAAATCTTATATGCGAATACCGAACTTGTACCCAGAAGATTATATAATTTGGATTAAAAATTATTAAATATGTAAAATTATTACCAAAATCACATAATTCATGTAACTATATAAATTTTATAATTTAAAGATAATACTTGTATTATATGGTTTAAGTGAGGGTATTGAAGATAACCAAATCCAGTTGCTTATGTTTTAAAAAATAATATCAACAATGTCTTACATGCCTTAAAACATAAATGTTAGAATTGGCATCTTAAGTTCAATGTTATGGGATGTGGAGGTTGCTTCAGTGGCTCAATAGCTTCATGCCACTTCTTGTAAAATCAGCAAAGTAAATTATCATTTGCTATGGGTAGTGATTGGGTGCATGACCACATTCTCTCTCACTGTGCTACTGAAGCTCTATGATTTAGGTATATGTCTACATTAATCTGTGATATCCAAAGTCCTGCTAGTGCAGTGTGGATATGAAAAAGATGGTAATACTTCAAGTGTGATTTTGTCTCCTGATTGTGGTTTAAAATGACTGTATTCCAAGATTGTTTATCTTAAGATACAGCCTAGGGCTCACATACATCCTTATTAGATATGTTATAAAATATATATAATATGTAATCATGTAGAATTTTATTAAAACTAAATTAATAAAATTTTTTCTATAAAATTTAAAACTTAGTTAAAGCAATTAAAATAAACCTATCCCTTTGACTACAATAAAATAAAATATTATTTTCTGTTGAAAAATGCTGCAATGTTTTTTCACATCAACAACATACACTCCTCTTCTCAGGTGATTAAGATTGAATCTGAGACCTTCTTTCTCTATCTAAACTGATACAAAATTATCAGAATTATATTTATCCTGTATTAATAATTATGAATTGATTTTTGATATTTATTGAATTAAAAAAAATTTAAAAAGTAAATAAAAAAGTGGAACAAAGCAAAACATAGGGTCAAATTTAAGGTACATTTACTATACAAAAGATTTGAAATTCATAGTATAATTTCATCTAATAAAAGTAGCCATCCCAGTAACAATAAAAATATTATTTAATAGAAAATAATTATTTTGGCTTACAAACTATAGTCCCTCAAAATTAAAGAGAAGGGGAATTTTATTATTTATGTGTACCAATCAACTCTATATTTTTTATATAAAATTTTAAGTTATTTTAGATAAGACATTAAATAAAATATTTATAACTATTTAATTAGGATAAATATATTAATATCTGAGAATTTTGTATCAACTTGAGTAAAATCAGTCTTGACTAAAATGTTACTTATATCTGATATAGTTTAAAATTTGGCTTAGAAAACTGATAATAAATAAATAACTAATAGTATATTGAAAAGAATTTTATAATTTACTTAAAATTCTAATTCTAATTTAGTTAAATTCTTAAAAAAGTTAAAATTTTAATTTCTACTAATTTTTTAATTCTAATTTCTTTTTTATTAATAAACTTAAAAAATATTTTATTTTGAATTCATTTATAAAATATGTGCTATATTTTTAATAATAAGATATTGATATACTATTTTTTTATTTCATATAGAACACATAAGTTTATAATAATTAAAAAGAAAACACACAGAAGTTGAGGAGATTTTACATTTTTTTTTTATATGTTAAAAATTTCTACTTTCAAAAGATTTCTTAAGCATCTTTTGGGTCAATTTCTCATCTGGGATCTTGTCATTTACGTAATCATATCAGTAACAAAATTTTTCTATCAAACCAAATCTGATAGTAGAAATAATTCACTTATTTGCACAACGTATTGGGGGGAAAAAAACAAAAACATTTTAGATAATATATATTTCTTATTATATAAGAACTAAATATTTCTTATTATATATTTTTTTTCTATGAAGATGATATATTTAATGCTATTAACCTAATTGTAAAATTGGTTCATGAGTAATGAAGGTAAAATAGTTATACTTTAAATTCATTTCCAATTATCAGCTTTATATTATAATTGGCATTGAAATAAAACATAATAAAAATCAGTGTTAATAGAAAATTAGTAAATTATATGCTCAAGAATATATATACAAACCAAATTCTGTGACCCAGCAGTCCATGTGGACCAAGGCCTTCAGTACCCATCTGTGTTTTTTAATCGTGAGGCACTGGGGTGCAAAGCATATGTCCCAGTCATATAGGTGGTCAGCCTAATATGAAACCCCCAGTGCTTAGTTCCCAAGCATGCTTGATACTCAAGTTTATCGACTCACTGAAGGCATGAAAGGTTGAGGTGTCCTTGCCCAATCCGAGGATCCTTGGACCTGTGCCTTGGGAGCATGAAATGCTACCACTAAGCCACAGGGCAATATGTATAGATAGATGTAAAATAAAAGTAGAAATAAGAGAAAAACATAGTGCAATTTGTTAAAGAAATATCTGACTTCAGTTCAAGCTGAATATTCCATATTTGATCAAATTGATATTAAATTTCTAATACATATTAATATTTTTATTACATAAGTACTATTTTGAACATATTTTAATTAATTTTAGAGTCAATTAATTTTTAATGTAAGAACTTTGATGTTAGTAAATATAATTATCTGTATTTATATTTCTAATGCTTTTGTTCTTTGCTTATCAGAAATATTTGCCTATTATGATGATTATTGTGCTTTACCTCAAACTCTACATGGCGAATGGTTTTCACGTGAGGATGGATTGAATAATTTTATCACAGTTGATAGTAAATCAATTCAAGGAAGAGGGAAGTGTAAAGAAATCTTAAATACAAATAATGATAACTTTACAATTCTGCTTCAACATGAGTAAGTATCTTAATTTTTTTTAGATCTTGATAAATTTTAACTATTTTAATGATAAATAAATTTGAATTCAGAAATTTAAACTAAGCAACATTTAAAATTAAAAAAGTTTGCTTTTTCAAATTATTATTTGAATTTAAGTGAAATTTTTTACATATGCTCTGCTGATTGATCAGATCCTGTATGTTATACATAGAGTAACAAGCTAAAGTTTCTATTTAATGTTTGGTTATCTGCTTGTAATATGCTTATTTGTTTTATTTTTATGTTTAGGCATTTATTACCATTTTATTTTAATATCTTTCTATTTATACAGCTATGTATTTTAATGATATTCAGTTTCAGTAATGAATCATTAAACATTTTAAATTTAAGTTTTTGTATACTTTTTATTTAGTTGCAAAATATTTTTTGAAAAATATAAAATGGAAAACAATTTTAACTTGCTATTTTGCTTTTTCAATAAAGATTATAGGAAATATGAAACAGTTGTATATGCAAAGAATTTGAAATAAAGAAGGGGGGAAAAAAGGAGAAAACAACAGAGAAATGGTCTCTAAATTTAACCATGTAAAATATCCATTGTAGATATAAGTATGTTTTTGACTGTGGTAAATGATTGATAGAATCAATATGTTATACTATAAGATAAAAGCAATAAATAAATTTTAAAGTCATTAAATAATCTTTTGTGATGGCTTATCTGGATGTAATTTATTATTATGCATTTATTTGTTTATTTAAGAAATAGAGAAATGGAAAAATAAGAAATTAGAAACCATATTAGTGCGCTACATAATTTGATTCTGCCACATGTTTCCTATGCATAGTGATAATGAGTCATGTATTTTGCTTTTGTTCATTGGGACTACATTGTAGCTTGTTTACAAATGGAATTAAAACTGTTATTACAATTCATCCGTATCTACTACAGTTGTCTGTTACATTTAGGAATTTGTGCATAATGGATAAATGGCTGACAATAGACTGCTTTTGGTTTCAGGTACTGTTGAGTTATTGTAGTTGATTTTGGATAGTCCAAATTGTGAGGACCTTGAACTATCATTACTATATGAAAATATTTTTGAAGTATGAGATCTTATTTTTCCTGCAGCTATTTTTAAAGTTATGTTTTAATAAGATAAAACCTGTGTACACATTACTTATCTCTTTTTGATTTCTCCAATATTGGATCTTGCACAAGTAGCCCCTATAAAAATAAATCAAATCAATCTTCCTTCTTCATGCGAAGTTTCACTTTTCCTGTAGCTTTCATAATCTTTGTATATATTATCTATTGATCATATTTGGAATTTCATTAGTGAATCAAAATTATTATAATTATCAAAATCATATTTGAATAATACCATATGTTTAAGTTCTTGTTTCATTTGGTGATTGCACTATATATTTGACACTATTTTGATTATATTATATTGTTCTGTGTATGTAAATTTGATTGTTTTTCAAATAATTGTTATAAGTAAAGTATATTTCATGTATTTCTGATGATGCTTTTGAATCATTAGAGTAAAGCATAAGTTAGATATCAAGTTAATGAATTTATATATGTATTAATATACTTATGCTAATGAAATTTTCATTATTGCAGCAACTGCTATCGTTGTATTCGCATCTTAGTTCGAACTCTGAATGTCTTAGAAAAAATTGAAAGTAAGTTTTATTATACTCCCTGTAATTAAAATAATCTTTAGTTTAGTTATAACTTGGGTTGTTCTTATGGATAGAGCAAACTGTGATTTTTAAAATAATCTTCTTTAAATTTTGCAACTTTTATAGAGAAAACTTAAACTATTTGACTTTGAAGCCAAATACAAATATATAATAAAATAAAAAATTATAAAAGAACATGTCCCTTAATATTTTCTTCTTGACACCCTCAAAGTTTTTTATCTATTTCTTTTTATAGAATACTTATTGGCTGCTGAATGTTTCTTTATTAATTATTAGATTTTTAAATGGATTTGTAAATATTATCAATATTTACTTTTAAATTTTATTCCATTCAAATTCTCAAATTTTATTGTGTTCTTATTTTTGATGTGATTGCAAAAATCTTTGAATCTTTGTTTATTTATTTATTATTTTAAATACAAAATTGTATGAATTTTTGTTTTTAGCCAATTGTATAACTCCTGTAAATGAAAAACCTACTCTACATTCTATATGTAAAGAATTAGATCCAAACAAAGAATTAATAACTTGGTTTTGTAAGTATTAATTTATATTTTTGTATATATTATAAATATCTTGCTATAAAATCCAGTTTGTTGTAACATTTTTCACTCCTTTAAGTATTCAAGAATTTCTGTTACTTAAGCTTATATTTTATAATCAGATTGTTTGTAAAATGAAATTGTTTGCCACTTGTTCTTTTTAAGTATAATTAGTTTTTTATTTTTTATAAAATGCCTATCCATTGAAAAACAACATTCTAGAACATATTTTATTGATAGTGTTCTAAAGTTTTTGTGTTGTTTATAATGTGCTTTCTGAAAGAACTTTTCAGGAAACTAGCTTTCATTATTGAATAAAGAAATTATGTGCAAAGTACAAAGCTATAATGATAGATATGTCAACGTAATGTTGAAATTTATGTTATTTTTACATGGATATTAAGATTTAATTCAGTGGCTAAACTTTTTTAATTCAGTTTTATACAGTGTTACATTACATTGGATACTTGATGAACAATATTATTGGCCAAATAAAATATATTATTACATTTGGTGCTTTTATAATTTTTTTTTTCATTTTCATTCCATTTGATTTTATATATAGCAGCGCATAGATAAATTAATAGCAAATTTAATATTCATTCATAATGGTATACAAGATCAAGAGGTGTTGTTGTGTTACATAGTATATTGACCTTTATCACTTCATTTGGTCTCTATTAAAATTATTTTTTATACTCTTTTTACAAAAGATAATTATTATCATGGATAACTTAGAAACCCTTTTATATAAATACATCCATGTTTCTTCATAGGATAAAAATATTTCATTTTGTTCCAAATTCTGGATGATACCAAAGGTAAAAAGGTAGAGCTTTTTACTTTTATTAATGTTTAGCGGTAAACTCATTAAACGAAAATATTTTTGTTGTAATTTTAATGCTGTCAGTTACATTGACAATATATTTTTATCGATTTGGATAAAGCAAATTTGAAGCACAGAGTAAATTTTTCTATGAAGATCTTGTGTGAATGTTTTTATATGGTGTTATATTTGATGAAAAGTAGTTCATCAAGAGAAATGATTTTACCTTTTCAAAAGATTTCTGTGGTTGTTTTCAAAAGAATTAATCTTTACGGAAAATTGTATCTCTTTTTTTTAAAAACTACTTGATTACTCTAAAAATCGAGTAATTACTCTGATGTCATAAAAGTTATTGGAATTCATTTAGAAAAGAAACTACTAACAAAACTGTAATGAGATTATTGCTCCAGTTGTGCCAGTTATCATAATCTATTTAAATTTGTTGCAATTATTTTGTTGATCTATTTCAGTTACTTCTGTATTTATTATTTCAAATAATATTTTTGTAAGTTATATTCATATTTACATATTTGCATGATTTTATAGTTAAAACAATTTTAAAAATACTTGTATGAACAAAAAAATAGAATCATGTAAATTATTATCAATAAGAACTTAATATAAGTATGTTATATGGAAAGTCTTTGATATTATTGAAAATAGAAATAAAGTATTATGTATCTTATGTTATTAAAGATAAGAATTACATGGCAAAGTCAATTAAAATTTTTGTGGAACCAATTCTTAGTTCCCTACTACTTGTTACTTTTAGTTATTTTTTACTTTAATACTTGAATATTATCTTTAAGAAATTTTTCTTTAATTATTAATTTATATACTAAATAATGTAAATCATATTAAAAAGACAATATTTATAAAATCTGTTTAGCTTAAATTAATAAAATTAAAATTGATTTTAGTTTAGGCTTTATTGTTCTTAGTGTATTCTCAATTAATTTGTGAAACATTTGCTCAAATTTTATTTACTTTAAAAAATTTAACGATACAAAATCATATATTTTTGACAAATAGTGTAACAAATGAATAATTTGTTTCACTATAAATGAAATAATTTAGATATTTTTTGTATGAAATGAATAGCATAACTCATTTTTTATTAAAATGATATAACTCATAACATTATTTAAAATCTTTTTTTTTTTTTAGCCAAAAATCCTACACTAAAAAATTGTAGGTCTAGTTTAGAAGGAGTATGGAAATTTGCTTATCAAAATAAATATTTGTTTACTGGTGAATGTGAACATCCAGATGCTAATATTACAGCATGCCAAACACCAGGCAGTCAGTTTTATATAGAAAATCAGCAATATATGATGAATTATCGGCACTGTGATGGTGTTCCTGAGACTCAAGATGCTGGTAAGTGCTTTTTTTCTTAATATATGAGAAATATTAGAAAATACTACTGAAATTTTAAGCTGTATTGTGATACATTGGTAAATCAATAAAATTCAGAGAGTGATTATTACATATTAAGATTATTTCAATGTTTTCAGATTAAAAGTATTAATAATAATACTTGTAGAAAAATGAAGTTATCAACATAAACTTTGGAATAATCTAATTTTATTTTTAAGTTTAGTATAATTTGAGAAAAATATATAAATGCATTCAGTATCTGATAAATAATTAACAGTTTGAATTTTTTTTAGAGTAGAATAATGCATAATTTTATGAATATTCTTAACTTATAAAGTTTTATTTCTTAAGAAAATGACATTGCTTAATTTAAATTTCTATAATGAATGTATGAAATTAAGCAAAAGAGTAAAAATGCATATTTTATAATTGTAACACATACCTATAGATCGGGTAAATATCTATCTATCTATATATATGTAAATGCATTATTATTATAAAAAAATCAAATCAGTTTGTATCTAAATGGAAACTCAACACATTTCTTAGTTTAACTATAGTGATTTAGGAAAGAAAGAATTTTTAATTGGAATCTCTATGTAATTAATAGTTTTGTAATCAGGTTTATATTTCTATTAATTTTTTTTGTTTGACACTGCATATTAAACAAGCTAAAAGGTTTTTTTTTTTTCCTCCATATGAAAAAGATAACCTTGAAAATTGTTAATGTGATATTTTATATTTGCATGTGTGTTTACTATTTTATGAAGATTTCTATTTACCAACAAAGTTACTTTTACTGCAAAATTACATCATTGGTAGTTTATATCTTTCAGGATCTGGACTAAAATGACTTAGATAGAAATACAAATCTAATCAATTTTACTGAAATGTAGAATATTAATACTATTAATTAAAAACAAATTGATTTCATTTTGTTTGTGTCCAGTTTTTCTAAAACATTACTACAAATATGAGCAAAAGCAAGAATTACTATTAATATTAATGAAATATCTTGTAAGAATAAAGTTTATTTAGCAATGATTCTTAAATATTATTATTTTATTATTCTATGTGAATCTAAAACTTCTAAGATTCATAGCACTGTCTCACTTCATGAAAAGTTTTGAATTTTAAATACTTAACAGAGTATTTGTTTCTTTTCTTTACTAGTGATCTATGCAAGTCATTTAAAGCTGATCACAAATAGATGCACTACTTTCATACTTTTACTTTTTGTAATATATAAAAAAACTTGTCAGAATAACAGAAATTCTTTTTAAAGCTTCTGAAAGCATTTTATTTAAATTTAACTAATTAACATTTAGAATTTACAAATTCTACATTATAAGTGCAGTTTTTTCTAGCTAAAGGTAAATTTCAATTCAATATTTATGAATAATTCATTTAGTTCCTTTTTCAAATAAATAATTTGCATTTCTTTATTTCTAATTTCTTGTCTTATGCTGTAATAATTCATTAAGGACCTGATTTTTTGTGTTAGCAATTAGCATTTAGTGAAAGGACAAAAATATTTCATCTTAATAAATTTAATTTTATTTATATTCCGTAAACAAATTTATGTCTCTTAATACTCAAATTACACTGCTATGTTTTTTCAATTGAAGTTTGGCTTTAGTGGGAAAATATCTTTATTATTTTGTACATTATTAAATTTGTTTAATATTTTTTGTAGAGGTACAATATAAATGCTTAGGAGATTGGTACATTGGAAAAAATCATTACTGGGCTGTTTTGAATGCACGAGAGTCACGAATTGAAGAAGCTTATAGATGTCTGGTAAGTAGGAGTATGTCTTTCATGAAAGAAAGATATATGATATTAACACATTTAGATAAATGATGAAAAGAAAATTAGTACAGATAATAATAAATAAAATTTATAAAAGATTCCTTCATTATTTCTTATGCCAATATCCTTGTATAAATATCTCTTAATTTTATTTACATTTTTTATCTTTAAATATTAATAAACTGTTTTTATTTTTCAATATTTGGGTAAGATAGCACTTCAATTATATGAGCTTCCAAATAAAATTTAAAATCTTGGAATGTTTTATTTTTTAGCTTGCAAATAGAGATGATGATTTCTTTATATCAGTTTCTATTACTGCTGAATGCAATACTTTGAAAACTGCTCAAGGTGGCCCTGAAAGGTTACATCTTAAACCTGGTAAATTACAACTTTCCTTCTCACATTTTTAGGTGTTTATATTTAAATACAGATTTGCAGGTAATTAATTTGTTCATATTATATTTTTAGTTAAAGCTGAATATGTACCTCCTCGGTGCAAGTTTTATGATAATTTCACTGGAGTATGGATAAACACTGCAAATTTTGATGCAGAAGTTACAATAAATGCTACACATATTGTAGAACGTTGGAAACCTGATCAAGGTCGAGAGAAAGAACAAGTTTATGTATGTCATGAAAGAAGGGATTCTCGTTTTGTTCTTGCCAGAATGGGTATAAATGGATGGTATGAGAACTTAATTAACTATCGATTTAATTTTGAATTTTAAATTCTGTAGTAGATGTTCTCAGTTTTTTTTTATTAAGTAGTTCCAGTGTTTTATTTTTTGAAAAACAGTAAATGGAAATTATTTTAGATGTTGGAAAAAATGACATCATTTAAGAAAAAAGAATTTGGGTAATATTATTTTGACAAATGCACAATAGTATTCTTTTTAGCTGCATAGAATAAGAAAAAGAACCTTTTTCTTCTTCTGTTTTTATATAAATATAATAACCTGATTATCTATCAATCAAGGGAAATATTCTGTATTATTTGATGCTAATTGTATTGAAAGTGCTTAAGAGGCATGTTGAAAATAGGTATAAAAGAAAACGCTCCTATTGATAAGAAAGGATCAAAGTTGTAATAATCATAAAATTCCTTATTTTTTAAAAAAATGTCTTGAAACATCTTTAATTGTTAAAATTAAAGTTCTTAAACTTCGTTAAAATCTTTGTGAGTCTAATTTTGATGAAATAATTTTATTAATCTATTTTTATAGCTGCAAAGTTGAACAGTTTGGTCATACAATATACTTTTTCTGATATATGTCTATACAATGCATGATTTTTGAATATAAAAACTGTAATTTATCAGACATATCAATGGCTAATAAAATATATGCTTGATTTGTATACATATGTATAAAGAATAATATAAATGATATTTTGTGTAATCTATTTCTTTTTTAAATCATAATTTTCACTTAAATGAGGAGTTGATTTATTTTGAAATGTAATCTGCTTTTAATTTAGTTTTATATTATTAACAATAACTATCTAATAATCATTTTATTTTAATAAATATTAATAAAATTTCTAAGTAAATATGTCTTTTAATAAGTGCAGTGATCTCATATTTTTAGTCGAATTAAAACCATTTCTTTATCGCTTCAATTCCTTAAGTTTTGTTTTGTTGAAAATATTAAATAATAGAAGTTCATCTTTAAAATTGAATATTAAAATAAATTTGAATCAAAATAACATGTTCAATATATCATACATACATACATACATACATACATACATACATACATACATACATACATACATATATATATATATATACAGCAATAATGATAGTGAAAAACCATTCTTCTAGTTTGTAGAACAGAGGAAATACCATTTGTTACTGTGAGCATTTTATTTTTATAGTATGCTGAAACTTATATCTTTGTATTCAATTGGTGAAATTCTATTGAAAATAATGAGTAAAATCCCATTCTCAAATTAATGTTGTTATAAGTGACTCTGCTGAAATTAAATACTGCTATTTTAAAATAATTATTGCAGTAGATTGAGTATTTTTGAAATTTATATTATGAAAAAAATTTCTTTTCTGCTAGCACTGCATAAAGCTTTTGCAATTATTTAAATGCTGTGAGGTACATACACAAAGCACAAACTCAGGCGTGTAAAAAAAAAAAAAAAATTATGTCTGAAGTAAGAAATGATACCATAGATATTATTAATTTGTACTGTTATATATAACTTAATCCAACTGTTTAATTTTAGTGCTTTAAAAAGTGTCCTAATTATGCAATGTATTTACACGACTGGCCATTAAAATTGCTACACCAGGAAGAAATGCAGATAACAAAATGATATTTATAAAACAAATATATTACACTAGAAATAACAAGTGATTAAATTTTTAAAAAATTTGGCTGGATAGATCCTGAGGAATCAGTACCCAGAACAACCACCTCTGGCAGTAATAACAGCAGTTATATGCCTGGGCATTGAGTCAAACAGAGATTGGATTGCATGTACAGATGCCCATGCAGCTTCAACACGATGCCACAGTTCATCAACCGTAGTGACTGGCGTTTGGTGACAAGCCAGTTGTTCGGCAACCATTGACCAGACGTTTTCTATTGGTGAAAGATCTGGAGAATGTGCTGGCCAGAGCAACAGCCGAACATGTTCCGTATCAAGGAAGGTCCGTACAATACCGGCAACATGCGGTCGGGCATTATCCTGCTTAAATGTAGAGTTTTGCAGGGCTCGAATAAAGGGTAGAGCCACGGGTCGTAACACACCAAAAATGTAACGAGCGCTGTTCAAAGCACTGTCAATGCGAACAAGAGGTGACCGAGACATGCATCCAATGGTACCCCATACCATAACGCTAGGTGATGGGCAGTTTGATGATGACGAATGCACACTGCCAGTGTGCATTCACCACAATGCCGTTAAACACGGATGCGACCATCATGATGCTGTACACAGAACCTGGATTCATCTGAAAAGATGACGTTTCGTCATTCGTGAGCTCCAGGTTCGTCGTTGATCACACCATTGAAGGTGCTCTTGTCTATGACGCAGCGTCAAGGGAAGCCGCAGCCATGGTTTCCGAGCTGAGAGTCCATGCTGCTGCAAACATCGTTGAACTGTTCGTGCAGACACTTGTTGTCTTCCAAATGACCCCGTTTCTTGACTCACGGCTCGTGACATGGTTGCACGATACATTACGGACATGCGGATAATATGCCTGTCTTCTCGGCTGCTAGCGATAGGTGGCCATTAAGATCCCGCATGGCGTTCCGTATTACCATCCTGAACCCATCAATTCCATATTCTGCTAACAGTCATTGGATCTTTACCGACGGGAGCAGCAATACTGCAATAAGATAAACCACAATCCCGATATGCTACAATTCCACCTTTATCAAAGTCAGAAACGCGCTGGCAAGCATTTCTCCTTCTTACACGAGGCCTCACAACAACTTTTCACCAGGCAACAACGTTCAAATGCAATTTGTGTAAGAGGAACCAGCTGAACAATTTCCTCATTTAAACACAATGTAGGTGTCGCTACTGGCATCTGCTTTGTCTGAATGCGCTGAAAAGCTAATCATTTGCATATAGCAGCACCTTCTTTCTTTCGCATAAATTTCACGTCTGTAGCATGTCGCCTTCTTGGTGTAGCAATTTTTATGGCCAGTAGTGTATGTTATGCCTTATTTTAAAATAATAATTTGAATATAACAAGCGATTCATAAATATTTTGTTTATTGGCTGTAAAGTTTTAATTTTATTGAAATTCTGTCTAGAACTGTATAATAATTTCATGGAATTTGTTTGATAAATATTTTCATCCTTTTGACTTGTTGAATTTTGAGACCTTTCTTTTTTTTTTTTTTAGTCAAAAAGACTTCATGTGTTTTGATTTTCTACCTCGTCATCACAACATTATTAGGTATAGGAAAGGTAAAATTTAGTTTATTTATTTAATCTAAAATCATCCTTTTACCATATTTTTAAAAATATTCATCTGCACCTCTAAAATAGGAAAACAAATTAATATTTATATTATTAAGTACATTGGCGTTTTGATATCTTGTTTAATCTTTGTAATTCTTTGGGATGTTACTTTGTGAAACGTTTATGCATTTTGTATAGTTTATTTTTATTTATAATATGAGATAAACCTTTATTTATAAATTAATATGTTAAGGAAAATGTTTTTGTAATGTTTTTAAATTACAGATTATTTGTAAGCTCAATAAGTTCAGGGATTCTACAGCTCCTGGAAACTCCTTTAAACTAAGATAATATATATAGAGATACTTTTTATTTTTAATTTACTCTCAAAAATTGCTAACTAATTTCCATTTTTTACTCTTTCATTGTCAAGCATCTATCAGTTGAACATGGGTTTTCTGTGAACAAAAATTTGATAGTAACAAATTTAAGTAATAATTCTTGTCTAAGGGTATAATTGACAATCATGTCTGAATCATAGCGGGTGTGAATAAAATAATAATAAGCAGAGACCTATTCAATTTTGCAGTTTGCCAGGCAAAGGTATAAATTATATTTAGATGAATTAAAACAGCACAAAAGAAGCAGCTGATGACAGAGAGAGCAAAAAGCACTTCTTGAAATGATTGATAACTTGAAAATTAAAAATAATCGTTTGGAAGATGACATAGATTCTTCAAATTCATTTATAATAAAGTATGCCCAGGAAGCTGATAGGACTGATAAATTTACATTAATTGCAAAGTCAAACTTATGTTGCCATGGTGCTTCAGTGAAGCAGTATTAATAATGAATTGAAAGTGTAAACCTTAGAGCTGGAAATATAGACTGTTCTAACAACAATATTTTTTGTATATAAATAACCAAGAAATGTTTAAATCTGTTGAATATTTAAAGAAATTGAAATGTATAGAATATTTAATTATATAATTTTAAAAGAATTTAAAAGTTAACAGTGGGAAAATTTAGAAATGCATTCTAGTAATAATAATTGTTAAAAAGTAGTAATAGGTAAAGTAGTAGTGGTAATAAAGGGAAATAGTAATAATAATAATTAGTTAAGTAATAATTGGGATAAAGCCATTATCAAAAATTTATATATTATTTATTTTGTTTTGAATCAATATATTTATTGAAAAGAGATTGTTATATATATCTTGAAATACTCAATAAATTAATAGATAGAATTCTAATGAAGTTTAAAAACTCTAAATTTAACCATTATTTTGTACAATATATAATTCAGTAATGTAAAAATATTGATTATTTAAATAAAAAATTTTCTCTGTTGTAACTGTAAATTCATTGAATGTTTATGAAGTGATCATTAACTATAATTTTAACTTAAATAAAAAATGCTCTCACTAATTTTGATATTTATTTTTATTTATAAATATGATTAAAAAATGTTGCATATACATACATATTTGATTAAGAGCAACTGATGAAATAAAAAGGAAATTTAACATGAATGTCAATGTTTCTTGGAAATTTTTGATTTGACTTGATTTTGCTCTCACTAATTTTGATATTTATTTTTATTTATAAATATGATTAAAAAATGTTGCATATACATACATATTTGATTAAGAGCAACTGATGAAATAAAAAGGAAATTTAACATGAATGTCAATGTTTCTTGGAAATTTTTGATTTGACTCCTTGGAAAACTTTGATTTGACAAATTTTGATTTAATACTTGAAAACTCTTTAAAACTCTTGGAATTTGATTCTTGGAAATCTGTATAAATCCTGAATAATTTGTATACAAATATTTTAAATCGGGTTATGAAACATGGGACATTTTATTATTACATTTATTTCTTCATAAAACATATAATAAATTATAAAATATGATTTAAGTATTTTCTTCATAAATTAATGATTTTTTTTTATTTCTCATCAAGGAAAATCTATGATGGTGGATGACTTTTCTATTGTTTGTTCCTGGACAATGTTTCCTAATAAAGAACAATGGCGATATGATATTTTTATAGGTATGACATATTATTTATTGCTATTTATAATTGCATCTTAATTGCTTGACATACTAATATTTTGACAGCTATTACTGAGATGAATCATTTATAGGTTTAAAAATTTTTAGACTTTTTTCACCTTTGCATTTCTTTTACTCCATTAATTTTTTTTAACAACAAAATGTTTTCAAAATAATAGTTTCTGTAAAGATTTGGTGTGGTATGATGTTGGGGGTTTTCTGTATATGTGTGTTCATGTATTTTTATGCATATAGTTTGAGTTTGTAAATTGATTAATATTTTAGTTGTTTTAAAAACATTCTTGTATAAAAAAGCTTTATCATTCTAAATGTTTATATTGGACTACAATTATATGTATTTCATGTTTTTATACTTATGTTCTTTTTTCATATATATATATATATAAAATTATATTCATGAATAAAAATAAGTTCAGTGGTCTCTATGTTTTTAATTTAATATTACTGAAATTCTCGTAAATAAGTACTTACACATGGAATAACAGGCAATAATGATTTATGAAGAGAAAAATAATGCTTCCAATTGCAACAGTTCATTATAATATTAAAAATAAAAAAATAAAATTTAATTCTTTTCAATGATTGATTTTTTTGTATTTAAAAATTTTTAAAATTTATGTTCATATTATGTTATAATATAGAAAAGTTTTTCTTTTATGGAATATTCTAATTTTCCTAAGAAGTATGAAAGATTAGTCTTTTAAATAATTTTTTCTAATGATGAATTTTAATGTTATTTTTAAAATATCATGTTTATGTTCTTAAAAATAGTATATAATAGCAAATTAGAATATAATTTTTGGGCCGTGGTAGCCTAGTGGTTTGGGCATTGGCCTTTCATCGGGAGGGGTGGGGTTCGATTCTCAATGCCACCGAAGACTCAAGGAGTACATGCAATATACATGGTTGTTAAATCTGTGGAATCAAAAGTCCTGTGGTTGGTCATTGAGAAGTTACCATAGGTACAGTGGTCTGGAGAACGTTTCCTAACACTTTAGATCAATGTCAAAACCGAGAGAGTGAATCCTCTGGTGATGCCCATCTATCGGAGGATTTAAAAAGAGCAAGGACGTATTTTCACCTTCGTGGTGCTCTGACTAAAATGAAAGACACTCTCTATTGACTTAAATTCACATAGTCAAGGCAAAGTGAGCTTGGCTTGTCCAAGTGCCATAAATAACAACTTAACAGAATATAATTAGTTATTCAGATATTTTTCATAAAAACCATACAACCATGTATTTAGGGAGTAAAAGCTAGCAATTTATGTATTGTTTGGTTGCTTTTATTACTCTAATCTGTATGAAAATATTAGAATATTCTATTAGCAAATGCAGACTCATTCTCATTATTCAATAGTAATAACCCTATTAAATTCTTGCTATTTGTTTCTCCAGTTAATATTGTTTGAACAAATTGCATGGATTACAACCTTAAATATGTTAATTTATAAGTATTTAATCAAGTGGTGTTAATTTCTTTTGTCTTTATCAAAGCTTAGTAAAGATGAAAAATACTCAAAGTTAATTTATTTTTGGATTTTAAATTAAACATTAAACTTAAATGCCATATTAATTGTATACATTGAATTTAAGTTGAATAAATAGATTTTATTAGAATTAATGACCTTAAAAAAGTCATTATAAATTTAGTTCTATTTTAATTAAAGTATTACAATTCACAGAAACATAGGATATTTTTCTTTTATTTGTATTCAATTTCTTATTAAATGTTTGAAATTTATTCAACAGCTAAAAATCCTATTTCAATCAAGTGTCCTATAGCTGGAAAATTCAAATTTCAGCAGAAAGGTGATATACTTTTTGAAACTAGAATTAGGGGTGGTGTTACATCAAGTCCACGACCAAATGTGAAATGCCAAGATATTATATCAGACTTTTCAGTTTGTGATGCTGATCAAAAGATTATTTACATTGATGCTGAATATTGTATATCTGTAGATTACTTTGGACGGCCAGTTGACATATATAGTAAGTGGTCTTGCATATTTTTGTCATTTCATCTCGTTAATATTGCGTGTTATCTTATTTAATAGAAAATAATTTCCTTTTTATAATATTTCTATCGTAGGAATGAAGTGTATGGTTTTTTTGTGATTAATAATCTGAATTTTTGTGATTTCAGTATATTTGATGCATTTTAACATCTTTTTACTTTAAAAAATAATATAAATGTTCTTTTTGAATTTTTTTTCTTTAAATATTAGAAAAATAATGAAATGTTGAGCATTTTAATTTTTCATTAAAAAAAGATTCAATTTTGAGAACAAAATATTATAGTATATAAGTATTAAATCCATACAAATAATGTTATGAGAGTAAGTAAAGCCATACTACATAGGCTCCTAATTACAAATGTAAAAAAATAAATTACTTTAAAAGTTATCATTGTTGAAAGTTTTTTTTTTGTAATTTTTTGTAGATATAAAGACATTTTTTTATTGATTAATCATATGTAACACAAATGGGAGGAATTGTATTCTTATATAATTCTATCTTTAATGAGGTATTTATATAATTTTATTTTTGAAAAATATAGTAAATATCTTATTATTCTCAAGAAAGAAAGAAAATTTTTGTGTCTAATTATTAATTTTATATGTAATGAAAAACAGATTGAAGTTTCAGTCAGTCAATCAATCAATCATATAGATCTTAAATTGAATAATTGAAATTTTAATTAATCAATTTAGAATTAACAGTGTTAAAAATTTGATGAATAACATTGTTATGTAGATTTATCATTGTTAATCATAAATTTTAACAAATTGCTTTAAATGTTTTTTTAGGTGAACCAGATTATAAAATGAAATGTATTGGATTTTGGAAAGAAAATTTAAAATCTTATTTAATTACTTATGATGAAGAAGATGCATATAGTAAATACAGATGTTGGGTATGAAATTTATTATTTTTTAAAAGCTGTGGTGTTAAAGGATTTGTGCTTTTTTTAATACTTTTTTGTTCTTTAACTTTCATCATTTTTATTTCATTTTTTAAAATTTATTTTTGCATTATGTTTTTAAATTTAATATTATGTTTCAATTGTAATATTTTTAGATTTAATTTTTTTATAAAATTAATAAGTTATTACTTTTATCAATAGGTGTATCAAAAGGCAGACTTAAACCGTCTTTTAATGTCTGAATCTGTTGGTGCTTTTTGCCACATCAAACAAGATGTTTCTAGCTATAATGCATCTGAAGGTGCTGAGGTTTCATTAGTTATGGATGAATATGAAAGAGAACGTAAGAATTTAAAAATTTTATGGTACATTAAATTCGTTTTCATTTCGGAACATGTCGTAAAGTCTCCATTGTATGATATTTGCAATTACTTTTTACAATCTTGAAATTTTGCATGATTTCTTTCAGTTTTGTCACACATTTGGATTCATTTTTTACCTTTTCATTTTGCAAGAAAATCACTAGATAAATGTAGAATTATACAATGCACTAATTTGGAAGCAAGGGCATTTGTGTTCTTGATTATGGAGCATACTGAGGAGAACAAAAGGAAACACAAGGGTTAACTTGAAGTGGCATATGCTTTTAGTTTGGTTTTGAGGGAATGATGTATCTGTGATTATACTATTGAAGTTCAGTTGGTAAGATGTTGCACATAGTTTTTGAATACTGAGATATGTAACTAGTTCTTTGAAGTGGCTATTTTTTTCTAAGGAGGGAGTGGTTCACAACATCCAGGTTGATATGTTGAAAGCAGTCATCAGGAACTATATTAGCTGAAGGCACTTAATGCATGTCTTTGAATTTTTTCTCTTTGACTTGAGATACAAGTATTAGTTCATCACTCCTTATATGTAAATTTTATAACAAATCTTTAGGCTATATATATCTTTAGGCTTTGTTATTGTATTTACTTTAGGATACAAAATGTTATCTATGGAAATCTAAAATTTGTCAAGCGTTTATCTTTCATTGACAATTTTATCTCAGGATCTTTAAGAGCTTTATTTTTGGCATCAATGATTAATCTGATTCAGATGAATGATGAAATGATTCAGAAAATGAGAAACAATGATCACAGTTTTACATCTGTCATCATAAAATTCTGTGAAAAAGATCGTTATATTTTGATCAAAGGCAAAGAGTTTTTGTCACTTAATTTTAATCTTTGAATTATTATCTGGGAAAGGTTAAAATTTGAGTGGGATTAATAAATAAATTTGGTTTATGATTTTTACTTATATCTGCACCAGAATCAATTAAGTAACATTGGTTGTTTTTTTTTCTTTTATACAAATAAGCAACATTTCAAAAATTGAATTTTCATAATCTTGTTACATCTATAGTCATAAGTACTAGTATTTCAAATTATTTGGTGAGTGGGATCATTGTGAGATTGTTGATCTGAATATTTGCAAGATTATAAATGCTATGCTGATTATTAAAAAAAAAAAAAAAAAAAAAAAAAAAAAACAGATAATAGAAATTATCTGGTCATTGTTGCTTGTTCCTTAAACATTAGGATGGTCTATGCCAAAAGAGTGACATGCAATGGAACTAAAATAAGTGAATGGCTTTTAGCTTTAATTCTATAATTTTCTTAGATAATTCTTGGATTGAACTAATTGCAGGAGTAACAAAAGATGCTACTGAGATCAAATATAATAATTTGTAATGCAACATCTGTAACTTTATCTGATATCTTAGCCAATTTATTAAATTCTCATGAAAGAGATAAAACCACTTGAATTTGAGATGGTAAATGTTGCATCCAAAATTTTTTTTAAGAAACTCATCTTGTAACTGACTACTTGACTGTTCTTTTATTTTGTGTTATAAATGACTTGTCATCTCCCAATTGTAACTCAGTTAACCTTTTATTTCTGATGTTTGTAATCAGTGATATTGCTAATTATGCTAACTGAGTGTTTTGTATTTATTTGTAATAGGGGAAAAAATTGTATCAGATTCAAATCAGTGGGAAAGTAAATATTTAAAGTAGAAATTAATGTGGCATGTTTAATTTCATCTTGAGTAATATGAATCCAAATAAAAGGACTCAAATCCAAAATAATATATTTTTTTGCCAAAACAGCACCAAATGTAATGTGATTCTATTTATGACAGTATTATTCCCCATATTGGATGTATTAACAGTTGGCTGGGTTATAATTTAAAAGCTCAGGTGGAAGAAAGGATGCAAAAACTTTTTAACACTTAGCAGATGTGATGTTTTCTATAATAAGTGAATGGCTATCTATATTGGAATTGGCTATCTATATGCATGGAAATGTTTGTGATTCTGCTTTAAATAATTTTAAATACTTATTTAATTGCTAAAAATTTTATTTCAATAACAATAAAATTTATATAAATTTCTCAAAATCTCATAAATATTCTGAATAAATTTGAATTTTGTTGAGAATTCAATTTATGAGTTTAACAGGCACTAATCCTATATTCTAAGTTTCCAGTCAGATATTTTTCTCACAAACCTCTTCTTCAATCATTGCACAATTTCTATTTACTATGTTTGCAAAATTACTTTATTTTAGTGAAAATATTTATCAAAAGTTGTATTTTTGTGTGATAAAAATTGGTAGAAATAATTTTTAATGGACAGAAAATGAATTGGAAGAAAACATCAATGTAAAAATTTTTGTTTGATTTGTTGATACTTCATATGTACTTATTTTATTTCCATTTTTTTCTTTGAATTTTGGTGATCTCTTGGTTCATTTATATTTAGATATGAATTTCTGTAAGAGCATGAGTGAACAACAGATTCATGCAAATGCTTTATCAACTATTGAAAACAGATACAATTGAGATTCATGGTTGCATATCTTTGTAGTTGGATACATGTTTATAAAGACAGGAGTGTATTGTGATCTTTTTTCTTGTTAATGCTTCATGAAGGCTCTCTCTAAACATTACAAAATTGGAGCTGTTTACATTGCATTAAAACTGGTGTGTGTCTGGCAGTTTTCTTTACATTGTGCAGTTATCTTGTTCGACTCCATATCGGCCCTCCAATCTATTGCAAACAGGCTTTTTGCAGATAATATCCACATTTTGCAATGCAGAGATCTCACATGGTCAACATCTGTTCTCTTCAGAGGATTCCAGCTTATTCTAGCATTCTTGTAAATGAGGCTGCAGACTTTTTAGCAAAAAAAGAAGCGAGGGTTCTTCAGAGACATATGAATAGCCTTTCTTTCCATTCAGTAAAATTACTGAGTAAGAGAAGATAGGCTTTTGAAATAAGCAGAAACATTATGTGATTCTGTAAGTCTTAGACTTTCTTGATTAAGAGGTCAGATTATTCCTGATTTCCCTAGAAGTGCAAGTGTGGCACTTTTTACCTTTCTACAGGCCATGACAATTTGCTGGTTTCTTTGTATCAGTTTACACTTAGATTTTCTTCCTTGTGTCTTTTGTGTAAACCAGATCAAATTTTTGAAGCTAACTATCTTGATTCATGTTCTGCATTTGTGATTTTCATGTGTACTGTTTAGAAATATTGGAACCACAATGAACTAATGGTGTCATTGCCAATTTTCTGGACATTTGTAATAAATAAATTTTGTGTCCTTTATGAATCCAATTAAGAGAATTTTTGAGTAGTTAAATCAGCAGTAAAAGGCTTGTGAATGGGATATAGATAGTCAGTTTTTGCTTTCGTAAGCTTTTTGTTGATTGTTATAGTGTTGTGTTTTGTTTGAAACTGTCTTTCAATGTTTATGAAAGATTTACTTTAAAAGTAAGTGTTTAGTTTTGCATGTGAATTTCAGTAGTATTTTTTTTCCAATAAATTTTAGGTAGTTCCATCATAACTTTGTTATTTATTTATTAAATGCCTTTTTTAAATTTCTTATTAAAAACTAAAACTATATATTTCTATTTATGCAAATATTAATTTTCCCCTATTTCTGCCCCATTATTTTCTAGCAGGTTTTTGGATGATTTTGAGTGTTCATTAATAAATTAGTTTGCAAAATACTTAAGTTTTTCATAAGTTATATTATAGATTATCATGTTGAAAAAATATGTTTAAATTAAGTATCCCTTGCTTCTATACAGCCAAACAATTCTCTACATTTATGTTGTCAATACAATGTTTTAATCAATCATTGGAACCCTCTTTGTGTTTTAAACAAAAAGTAAGGAATAATTGTATTCTGAAAGTATTACTTATTTATACTTGTAAATTTATTAACAAACACTTAACTGCATTAATGTAAACAAAATGATGAAGTTATTTCTATTTATATATGTGATTTTTTATGTTGAGTAAATTATTATTCACTTTTTTTAAAGAAATTAAACTTGAATTTAAATATAAATTATTTATTACTATTTCGATTTTATTAAATCAAAATATTGACTTTATTTAAGTAAACATAATTTTTATTTTCTTTTACTAGATGATGATTGCCCCATGTATTTTGATGATGGCACAGATCCTTATAAACCAATGGCTCAACATGTTATGGTGTTAAATAGTGCAGTGATGCATATTACAAATTTATTTATATATGCATTAGAATTATATGTGGTAAGCATTATATAACTATCATATAAATGTTACATATATATATATATATATATATATATATATATATATATATATATATATATATATATATATATATATATATATATATATAGTATCAAATTTTATTTAAAACATTATATAACTTCTATATTTACTTCCCTTTTGTTTATGAATTGCACTTGATTGTTATTAATATCATAAATATTTTCAATAATTTTTTTTACTTTGGAAGAGGATCTTTAACTTCATGAAAGTTAAAACAAAAATAATTGTAATGTGTAAAAATGTAAAGTAATATGCATTAATTTATTGGTAATTTAAGCTTGCCTATTAAGAAAAGGTGATGTTTTCTATAATTTTCTAGTCCTAATTTTCTTTCTTCTGTTATGCTGCGTTTTCATGCTCAGAATGTATAAATGACACCACAGTTTTGTAATGAATTAGTTTTCTAATAAAACAATATCGGTTTTAATGCTTTAAAATAAAATTTTTTTAAATAAACCCAAAAAATTTTCAGTTTAGTAAAACTTAAAAAATCAGTGGAATATTTTACTTAATCACTTTATGTGTTGAGCACATATGTGATTGTTTTCAGTATTTATATGGTGTTAATTTTTTATAGACATGTTTGTTTCTTAAAGGCATCCAAATTAAATTGATAATTACAAAGAGGTAAAAAATATTTTTATTGAGCTATCTTAATATAGCTTAAAACTTAAAATTTTCTTGAAAAGGGAAAAGTGTTTTCATTTAGCATGTATTTGATACGATTGTATCAGCATTAGCTATTGAAAGACATTATCAATTTTTAAATTAATAATTTATATATATTTTTTAATTTAAGCATACAAACAATCATACTAACAGAAAAAAAATTGTTACAATAAGCTATTACTGAAATATATATATATATTATTTTGCTCTACAAAAAATAATGTGCTTAAATAAATTTTTTTCTTTAGATATTTGAAATATTATAAAAGACCAAATATTTTCATCAGTGTGTAATCCGTCCAGAAGTACAACTATCATTAAATGTTTTCAAGTTCATTTATTGATAAAGAAAGTATTCTGATGTCATTGCAATTATTTTATACTCAGGTTGGTGTAATCTGTGTGGGAATTCACTATTCATTTTTTAAAATATTTTGTCAGAAATACAGCTTGTTTTGATTTTTGTTAAATTTTGTGTTATTTTCTGATAATCACTGGTAATTTGAACTTAGATATTATATTAATGAGAAAAATCACACTCACACTTTCTGTTGGGAAATCTTAAGAAATGCATAATAAAAACTGTTTTTGTTCTTAAAAATAAAATCATTATGTCTTTTATAGGTAGTGTTTGTATTGCTGTTGTATTTTTATTGAATGTTTAAGAAATGTTATTGTGAGTGAAATTTGTGAATTTTTTATATGCTTGTGTTATCTTTTTAAAACTAAAAGAGTAATTATTGATTAATTTGTGCTGTTAATTTTAAGATTAAAAAATTGTTTTTATTTTGTATATCCTAATTTATATCTTGTGAATTTAATTATTAATTTTTTGCTTTAATATATTGATTATCAAATCTATTGTTATTATTTTTCCATGATATATGTTTAAATTTGCTTTATAAACAATTTACAAAAATTATCATTTTGTTTGAAGTGGAGAAAATATATTAATTGAAATTAATCACAGGCAAAGTATTGTAATTTAAAATATTTGATCATATTTAAGTTTTTAAGATATTTTTTAAAGTAAGTTTTCATTATTGAACTTGAAAAATTTTAAATGTTTTTCTTATAATGTGTTTAATTTGATAAATATACCAACCGATAATTCTATTCCATTTTCTTGAAAGTTTTAGATTATGGTTAGACCTTTTGCTTGACTTTTGCAATTTGGAAAAGTTCATAAATTGAATTTTTAGTAATGAAATTTATCTTTTATTAAAAAATTAATTCAAAAGCTCTTTAATCAAACTGTTTTATAAATTTATTTATACTGTGGTACACATATATCCATATAAGGTGTTTTAAAATATATTAATAGTGTAATATTTTTCTAACAGCATATTATTTGGGAAACATGATTTCCCCAGTTTATAAAATCAATATATGTTTATAACTATGTGATACATGCATGGAAATATATTTTTTGTGTTGAAATTTTTTGTCTTGGGATATATTTTATTCCCAAATTTCCACCCAAAAATGTTTTACAGATTTTATTTGGAATCTATTGGACCAAATAAATTTGTACCTGTTTAAAATAATGTTAAGTATCTAAGTGTATATCTGGGAAAAGTCTAATCTGAAATTTAATTTCATTTTAATGGAATATATGTATCCAAAATTATCTAAAATCTTAATTTACTTCAGTAAATTTAGTTATATTCATCTTATATTTATCCAATATCTAATTGTTTTCGGATATGCAACCTAAAGTACTTTAGCAACATTTTTTTGACTAAATACTTATATATATATATTTTAGAAATTACAGAAGTAATTAAAAATTTGTGTATTACCAAATTTAATTTCATCACTAAATGTAAGGAAAATAAACTTGTGGAACTGTACTTTTTAAAGTTTTTTAAATATGGTATTTGTCTATTACATACATATGTGTGTTAAACTTAGCCAAAATAAGAATGCTATCTCTATTGGATAGAGCACTACTATTTATATAATACCAACATTGTCATTAATGTTAGTTTGTGTTTTGGTGTAGCAAAATAATTTGTTAAAAATTGTTGTATTTTTTGATGAAGTTATTGTAATAATTAGCATTAATTTTTAAATTTTTTTATAACATCTTTTTATAAAATCAAATTTGTAATGTAGAAAATAAATTTGATTATGTCCATTTTTTTATCAAAAATTTTTTGGAACTTAACAAATTCATATGTTGCTAAAGAAATAAATTTAACTGTTTGACAATTTCATTAAGTTAAGTCTTCTTAAATATCTTCCCATAAAAATAATTGATGACTAAGAAAAAGAGGTCTGCTTGAAAATTTTAACAATTATGTTTCGACAAAGATAAGTTATTACCAGAATATATTTGAAATTTTAATTTATATGCTATGAACTGAATGGTTTAGGTGCTGTTGACTTTGTGCCATGAAATGAATTTTGAAGTTTAAAGGGTATGTAATGAAAAAAATATTTTAAAAATATAAATAAAATTTAATTAAAAGTTAAAAATTAATGCAAATTGTTACATATTATTCTAAAATATAGTATAAAAGTGATAGCTGTTTTGAGAATATCAATCAAATTTATTAATTTTTTAAGTGATATTAATTTTTTAAATCTATTATGAATATTTATGTAAAAATATTTTCTCGAAAGTGAGAGGTAATTGTTATATATAAGTTTTTGCAACAGTAATGTGCAAAAAATTGTCATTTAAAATTGTTGTTAACACCTCAATCGCCCAACTTTGTTTCTTATACTTGTATGAACACATATATGTCTATTTATAAAACTATTTTAGCTTATTACTTGGCTTTAAAAATATGTAATTGCTGTTAAATTATTAGTTTTATTATAATGAATCATAATTTTTATGATGTTTAAATTAGATGAAATCTAATTTAAACATTAGATTTCATCAAGTAATTTTTGGCTAGTCAGCATAACATTTCAAAGTGTAAATATCATTATATAAATTTTTTAAAATCATATTTTTTATTTTCTACATGTTTTTAAATGTACTGGATCTATGCCATTTTATAATTTCAGGCTTCAATGGCTTAATCTGTCAATATTTGTTTTATTATGAATATTACCACACTCATAACTGTATGGAGAGCTGAATGCTCAAAGGATATCATTCTTTATTACATTTATATTAAAGGCCATCATTGCAAATGAATAATTGGTTTTTTATCATAATGTTTTCTATTGTGTATGCTGTGAATAACAGATTTTTCAGATTACAGTTTGACTACAAATTTATTGTCTTGCAATTTCCTTAAGTCATTGATATGTTATTTATCTTTATTTTCACGAGTATAAAAATTGTGATTTTGATCAATGCTAGTATTTTCGAATTATAATATTAATGTATATAAAATATTATAATTTTTTGTTTAGAAGATATGTACTTTATTTTTGGCTGTTGTAATGTTAATTTTTTGTGTTTGTTCATATAGCAAAAATGTATTGAGTTGTGACTCAAAAATGTTTTGATTGAGTTGTTTACAATTCCATATACAATTATTTCACTGTTACAAAGAAGTAAATGGATTTAAACTTTTATGATGGAAATTTGTGTTTAATACATAATGATTTGTAGTAATATATTTAGTTACACACATGTTTAATCAATCTGTTGATCTTTGAAGAGCTAATATTTATTCTCAAGAAAGAGTTCTAAATAAAAAATATTTATTTATGGTTTTTAAACAGTGTTATTGTCTTTGAAGATTATTATATCTGAGTTGTGTTCATAAATTAATATTCTATAACTGAATGATAATTCTTAAATTAGTATATTTTATAGTTATAAAATAGTATACTTAATAGTTATCATAATTTAAATTTTCTATTTTATTTTTAATATTTCATGTATATAGTTATGAATCCTATTTTTAATTCTGAAAATGTTAGGAAATTAAATTTATTAGAGCTAACAACTTTTTTTCATTAAATAATGTATTAAATATGTATGTTATTGAACCTTTTTTAAAAATAAAATAACATTTATTTCAACTTTATTTCTACCTTTATCGAGAACCTCATGTTTTATTACAAATTTATTTAATACTTTTGCTTGAAGTATTGATGGCACATTAATTACTTCTGAAACTAATTCTCATTTTTAACATGAAAGATCTGAATTTCTGAAAGTTTTATGTTTGGAGTAATTTGTTATATGAGTTAGTTTTTTTATGTTTTCAAATGTGCATTCTAATTTAGAATTTATTCCAACCATTTTTTGGAAATTATAATATTTACACAACAAGTGTTATGTAATTGCTGTTTGTAGTTTGTAAATTTGTGTGATATTTTATGACAATTTACATGAGTGCACTTATAAATATATATATATATATAATATATAATATATATATATATATATATATATATATATATATATATATATATATATATATATATAATATATAATATATATATATATATATATATATATATATATATATATATATATATATAAATGTAAATGTGGAATGTAGCTTTCTATTTTTATATGTATATTTAATTTTATATTAGCGCAATGAAATTAAACCGTTCATTTTCATTTAAGATGAAGTATTTTTAAAAATCCTTTGTCCAAAAATATTTCAAGGTTTTCGAAATGAACTACAATACACCTATGATCTACTATGAAGCATATTGTTATTTTTTATATTTGTGATTTGCACTCTTTCTTTTTTTTTATTTTGTATTTTAAACTTACCCTGTGCATGTTGAAAGTTATAAGTCCTAGATAAATTATATATTTGTTTTCTAATATGGTTATCAATATTTGGATTAGTTTAATATAATTTATGTTTTATTTAAATCAATAAAATTTTTAAATCCTTGCATTTTATTTAAGTGATATGACTATTTGTTTAATGCTTTGTTTGCATTTAACTCTTATAGGGTGATAAATCTAAATTTTATGATGTTGAATGTCTTGATTAAACTCCTCTTTTATCAAGTTATTTATTCTAGGGTTTTAATATATATATATATATATATATATATATATATATATATATATATATATATATATATATATATATATATATATATATATATATATATATATATATATGGTTTTTTTAGTCATATTGAAATTGTACTGTAAACATTCCATCCATTTTTATTTGTATTATCATTTTATATGTCTTATGTTCTGGTGTGGTTTATATATTTTTGTTAATAAAAATTATTTTATTCTATGTGTGTTTTTATTCAAAACATTTAAAATGTTCTTACCAAAATATTCCAAGTTGTATTACTTTATAGGAAATCTGCATGAAGAAAAATTTTGCATGACTTTCATAGAGACAAGTGTCAATGTATCCATAGTATGTGATGTTATGTGATGTTAACTTATTCTATGCATTTGTTTAGAAAATTTCTTATACCAAAAATTATATATAAAAATTTTCAGATTTTTTAAAAAAATCATAAAAGTGATAGATAATAATAGATTAAAAGTGATTTATAGAACTAACATTATAATTTGACTTAAAGTAAATTAGGAAAGCAACAGAAAAAAGCTTTTGTAGCTTAAACTTTTACTCAAACAAGCACTTGATTAACTGATTGCTTTTTCTTTTCATTTAGTTGAATATATATTAATGTGGAATATGTGTTTAGTTTGATAAATTTATTTTTAATTTATATTTGATGCACTTAGTGCTAAAATCATGGTAATGTTTATATATCTATGATTCTGATATTTTACATTCCTCATTCATTATTTATTATTTATCTTCATTATTGCTTCTTATAATTAACATTTTTAATATGTAATTGCCTTTGATTTGATTCTCCAATCATTATTGTTGCAATTGAATGCATAAAGGGAAAAATGTGGTTGATCGCACGATGACATTAAATATTTAGAAATTTTATTACATTCATATTTTAGACAGTTTGAAAATGTGAAATATTTGCCATTAAAAATGGAAAATGATGAAAAGTCATCTTTATTGGAATAGAGTCCTGCAATTACACTATCTGAATGGCTTTAAAAAATTATTTGAAAATTGTGTTAAATTTTTTTAGTCAATATTCCAGAATAAGAAAAGGCTAAAGTTTCAAATTTTATGCAGCAGTGTTAGAGTAAAAGTCGTTGAGAAAAACGTGAGAGACACAGCAAGTATAAAAACACAGAAAGGGAAACCGCAGATTATTTAATTAAAATGAATAACTATATTGCAAAAACATTTGAAACTAATAATACTATTTTCTGTTAAAGGACAAAATAAAATTCCTTGAATCAGAATTTGGAAGACTATTAAATATAGGGAAATGAAGTAAATTACTATTCACCAGCGAATTGAAACTTATAGGAACGTATTTAAAAATAGCAATCATCTGGTCCTGGTGAAAACTAAATAAAATAATTAAAATGTACATAATATATTTCTGTGCGATTTATTCTGTATGTTTTGGCAGATACCAGTTGTCTGCAAATTGATATATTACTTTGTAAATTTAAAATTTAAATTTCTTTGAAATCTTATGAGGAATAATATGCCACAAAAGTTTAATTAAAATTAGTGATTGAAGAGTTTTTTAAAGCAATTATAAATCCTATTCCAACATTTTTTTTTTAAAAAAAATTGTAAAATTCCATTTCAAGCCTCAGTTATGATATTCAACTTCATAGAGGAAATTAAGGTTTAGTAACTATAACACTTAATGTATTGTTTTAATCCTTAAATGCAACTTAATTTTCCTTCATATCAAAGTGAGTTACTTAAATGAATGTATATTTTGACCTATTCATAAATTATTTTTTAAATATTTTTAGCAAAATATTTGTGTGCTACAAAATTTTATTTTCAGCAGAAGTATATTCATGTAAAAATTATATATATATATATATATATATATATATATATATATATATATATATATATATATATATATATATATATATATATATATATATATATATATATATATAATTTTTTTACATGAATATACTTCTGCTGAAAATAAAATTTTGTAGCACACAAATATTTTGCTAATATATATATATATATATATATATACACACACAAAATATTAGAAGAATAATGCACACACACATGTGTGTGTGTGTGCATTTATATATACTCTTCTAATATTTCCTCCTGGATTCTGAGCATCAACAATCATTCTGCATTTTGAAGATGTGAAACACATAACACAATTCACTTTCCTCAGCTTGATATGCAGTGTATTGTAACAATGGTGTGATACCTAAGATGTGTTTTGCTGAAGATAAAAACTATTGACATTACCTATATTCTGAATTCCAAATAATAGAATGACATGTTTATTGAAAGGTATTTGCACAGCAATACAATTGTTTAGTGAAATTATTCTTATTCTCTGATTATTAGACAAAAATAGCTAAAATATGCTATGCATTTATTGAATATTCTCAATAGAAATAGAAAGAATCATCCTACAAGAATGAATTGGAAGAGTTAACTGTAGAATGAAACGATGTTAGAACTTTTTTCTGTGTTCAATTTGGGAAAGTATTAAAGTTTAGTTCTATTTGTTACAATTATATATACACAAATCATTTAAAATAATAATCTGACGGAAATAGTGCTTCAAGCAATATTGCAAACAAATGTATGAACTTGCATTAAAATATTACCATCTAAAAATATTACATAATTAAAAATGAATGAAAGAGTGTGCGAAAAGGAAAAGACAATTTTTATAAAAAATTTAATTTAACTTATTTTTGGATGTCTGCTTTTTTTTCTTTTTTTTTCAAACTTCATGTTTTCCTACCTTTTGAAAGTTCGAATTTTTTACATAGCAATTTTATTGGATAATAGTGCCGGCCAACTTGTCTAGTGGTCAGCGTGCCTGACTACGGATAGGGAGGTCATGGGTTCGAATCCCGGTTCAGGCATGGATGTACTTTCTCTATCCTGTCTTTGTCCTTTCCTTGTGTGTGAATGAGGTGTGAATACTTGCCTACCCTATAAACGGGTCCCTATGGCATGTGTGTGTACTGAAGAAGTCGGACTTAACACCAAATATGGTTCAGTTGGAAAAGTGGAGCAGCGCATCCCAATTTGCCAGTCTAGCTGGGACACTAGAACAACAGCAATGTTGGATAATAATATTAGTTATTGGATTAGATATTTAAAGAAGGATTTTTTTAATGTAGTCAGAGAATATAATGTATAGGTGCAAAGAATTATACTACCTATATATAGGGAATAATTGATTAACATTATAATGAGATATTTTCACCAGATTATAAATATATTATTATAATGGGAAAAAAAGGATGAGATATTTATTTTCTGCATTTTTAAGAAATAAATCATATTTAAAAGTTTCTTGACATTTAATTTTATTAGCAGGCAGTATAAATTTTGTAGTAATCAAATTTAATTAATTTTTACTAAAACGGTTAGTAATCTATTTTTATTTTTAATGCTCTATGCAATTTTTAATTTGTATTATGCTTTTGATTATATCAAAATTTTAATTATTAAAATTCAAATGCAAATTTAACAAAAACACGAATTAACACTAATTTTTTTTTTCCAGATTTTTTTTTACTGTAATTTTATGAATATTTTCCTATAATAGCTGTATATATAATATAAGGTCTAAAATAAATATAAGAATTTTTGATAAAAAAATTAGTGTTTCCTTCTATGAATTTATGCTTATATTTTATCCTCATTTATCATAATTTACAGATAAAGGAATCTATGTACCTTGTAATAGAATAATAGCATAAATAATAATAGGTACTAACGAACTAAAAGTTAAAAAAATATATAAACTTTGACAAATTGTATTTTAATTAATTGTTTAAAATGAAGTACACTACTGGTCATTAAAATTGCTACACCAGGAAGAAATGCAGATAACAAAATAATATTTATTGGACAAATATATTATACTAGAAATAACAAGTGATTAAATTTTAAAAAAATTTGCTGGATAGATCCTGAGAAATCAATACCCAGAACAACCATCTCTGGCAGTAATAACAGCAGTTATACGCCTGGGCATTGAGTCAAACAGAGATTGGATTGCATGTACAGGTATAGATGCCCATGCAGCTTCAACACGATGCCACAGTTCATCAACCGTAGTGACTGGCGTTTGGTTACGAGCCAATCGCTCGGCAACCATTGACCAGACGTTTTCTATTGGTGAAAGATCTGGAGAACGTGCTGGCCAGGGCAACAGCCGAACATGTTCCGTATCAAGGAAGGTCCGTACAATACCGGAAACATGCGGTCGGGCATTATCCTGCTGAAACGTAGGGTTTCGCAGGGCTCGAATAAAGGGTAGAGCCACGGGTCGTAACACATTAGAAATGTAACGTGCACAGTTCAAAGCACCGTCAATGCGAACAAGAGGTGACCGAGACGTGTATCCAATAGCACCCCATATCATCACGCCAGGTGATGGGCCAGAATGACGATGACGAATTTACGCTGCCAGTGTGCGTTCACCACGATGCCGCCAAACATGGATGCGACCATCATGATGTTATACACAGAACCTGGATTCATCTGAAAAGTCTCGCCATTCGTGCGCCCAGGTTCGTCGTTGATCACACCATTGAAGACGCTCTTGTCTATGACGCAGCGTCAAGGGAAGCCGCAGCCATGGTCTCCGAGCTGAGAGTCCATGCTGCTGCAAACATCGTCGAACTGTTCGTGTAGACACTTGTTGTCTTCCAAACGACCCCGTTTCTTGACTCACGGCTCGTGACGTGGTTGCACGATCCATTACGGCCATGCGGATAATATGCCTGTCTTCTCGGCTGCTAGTGATAGGTGGTCATTGAGATCCCGCATGGCGTTCCGTATTACCGTCCTGAACCCATCGATTCTATATTCTGCTAACAGTCATTGGATCTCGACCGACGGGAGCAGCAATGCTGCAATAAGATAAACCGCAATCCCTATATGCTACAATTCCACCTTTATCAAAGTCAGAAACGTGCTGGTACGCATTTCTCCTTCTTACACGAGACCTGACAACAACTTTTCACCAGGCAACAACGTTCAAATGCAATTTGTGTATGAGGAACCAGCTGAACAATTTCCTCATTTAAACACAATGTAGGTGTCGCTACTGGCACCTGCTTTGTCTGAATGCGCTGAAAAGCTAATCATTTGCATTCCACAGCACCTTCTTCCTTTCGTATAAATTTCACGTCTGTAGCATGTCAACTTCTTGGTGTAGCAATTTTAATGGCCAGTAGTGTATAATGGTAAAAAGATTTTTAAAAGGAAGACGTCTTTAATAATAATTGTGAATAAATTAAAAAAAAAAAAAAAAAAAAAAAATAGTCAATCAAAAAAAGTCCAGAGTGGAACGAATGCAACTCTTAAAATATCATTCGTATAACTGTGTTATGCAATTTCAAATCTTAACTCTCTTTCTCTCTACTCTCTCTGTCATAAAAAGAAAATCTAAGCAAATGTATATAGTGCATTTATATATTAATATGAACAAACGTAGTTCATAAATATTAAATAGAAAATATCGGGAAACAATTTCATAAAAATATTGAAAAAAAATATAAAAAATTGTATGTATAAATATGCATCCCTTGTATTTTTTTCTTACAATTTTTTTAAAGGAAATAATTGAGTAATATGCAAAATTGTGTCAGCAAGCAATTTCTTATTTTTGCTATTTAATTCAAAACAGTTATTGGACCGATTTTTGATTTCGATTATTAAATAAAATATTTAATTTTAAATTTGTGGAAAGAATTATTGCATATCTATTTTTCAATTTTTTTTTTATCTTAATTACTGAAAACTTTTAATTCTGATGTATCCAGAAAAGAACGAAAATTAATGACATTTAAATTAATGTATGTTTTGCACTGGAAAGTTTTCCTTATTTATATAATTTAAACAAATACCTCAATTTTTCTGCAAAAATATCGATTCGGCTAAATTCGAAATGTGAAAATATCTGGAATCAGAGAAATTTTTTTGAGTTGTGCTTATTTCGTTCAAGTTATCAAATCTTTGGTACAATTTAAATTTTTTATAGTATATTATATTTAACTATATATATATATATATATATATATACATATATATATATATATATGCATCTTGATATTTATGGAAAGAGGACTACTATTTTTATCAATAAAATTGTCCATAATTTTATAATTAGTTTTTATATTATATTGGTTTTTCATTTTTTTGTCAAATTATTGCCATTATCAGTATTAGTTTTTATTAATCTTCATGTTTGTCATATGTTATTTGATGTTGTGATAAAAGAAGTCTACAGAATGTTGTCCACATTTAGATAACTTGTTGTTAACATTAAATGCAGGTCGACTAAAAGGAACAAATTGCCATCACGGATAATAATCACCACCATCATAGAGGAGATAATAACTGTCTGTAAAACAAAAACTAAATGAGACTTCAGTCCTTTCCACGCACAAACACATAATCATCTTATTTCAAGATTCGGGATCATTATCTATCCATATGCGGTGGAATTTGTAGGTAGCAATGTTAATCATTTATGATTTTATACCAGACTTTTTCTGTTTATAAAGTAAACAAGAAAGTTCTTGCCATTTTTAATGATCCAAAAGAACATGACCTATAGAAAATGTAGGCTCTTGTTAGTCCTCCGTTTCACCAGAAACGTTAAATTGTCTGGTAAGTTACCAACTCGTTTGAATGTTGTCTTTCTCAATGGCCACTTACATGGTTTCGTCATTCAAAGCCTGTGGCCGTTCACTGTGAGTTTCATCACAGAAGGAATCTTCTGACCTGAATTTGTGAAACCAATGCATTGCCGTACTTTCTTTCACTGCACTATCTCCAAACGATTAACATATTCGTCTACTTGATGCAGCAGCTGATAAGTCCACTATGAAGTTATAAAGCAAACAACACTAAATGAACTCCTTCGACACGACCATTTCTCTTCATTACTTGACGAGTCACGGTTGATGGATGTGCATGGTAGACCTGCTTTAATAACGACTGATATTGCTATATTCGACTGATCGGTGTCTCAAACAACCAAGTCATACACTAATTTGCATACTATTCTCACTTCAATCAACGGAAATGCGAAAACGGCAAGAATCTTGCGCGTTTCCACAAGTTAAACATTTTAAAGGATGCTTTATCATTATCCTATTCCAACTAAATTATATTAAGTAAAGGGATGTATTAATAGCTTTATGAGATAATGATACTTCGACAGTTAATACGTATCTTCCAATAAAATAATTGTTTAATCTGTCCTAATGTTCATGCAATTTGGTTTTCAAGAGTTCTCATTTTGGCAGTCATTTAATTTCAACAACCGGCGGATCTCAGTTAAAATCATTCTTCTTAAAACAGAAGGTCATTGTTTAACATCGGCTTCTTGACGTTCCGTTTTTGTTTTCTTCACGCTCGTCTGACCGGATGTGTGATTGACAATTTTTTGAGTTTCTTTCTTTGTGACACGTGAATACGATCCACTGTCTAGAAGACCATCAGGAAGCTAGACTCGGCAGATGAATGTTCGATAATATCTTAAAGAAAGAAAAAAAAAGTTCTATAATATCTTAAATTAAAATAAAAAATATTCGCCTAAATGTTTAAGGTTGGCTGGGTTTTCTAGTGCAAGGTCCAAAAAAGGACAAGCTGCGCCATTATTTTGCAGTGGAAGTAGTATATCAAATAATTGTGCCTAAAAATTAACATTCTACAAATACTTATTCTGCAAAAATTAATATTCATCAATTATATAAATTTAAGAGCTAATATGTATAATTAATATATATTTTAAGCTTATCTATATTAACCTCAAAATTATTAATATTTTTAGGATTCAGTAAAGGAAAATGTTTCAAGATTTAATGTTAGAATAAATTTCAGAATTTTATCCATAATGTAAAAGAGTAGACGACTCATACATTCTTATTCTCTCATTTCTGTCTTGTTTGATTATTCAAATTTCAATTTTCTAATATGTGTTTTTTTTTTGCTATTAAATTTTATGACTTATGAATATGAGATGAAGGGGAAGAGAAAATTTAATAAAACTTTGTTTATGGCCTGTTGGAAAATATTTCAATATTCCATTTTTTTTATTTAAAAATATTTTATATTTCTTGTGCTTATTATTTTCTTTTTCTTTCACGGGTACATTTTTCTTCAAAATCTCAATCGTAAATTTCTTGTTACCCGCTTCGAGTAGGAGAAAATATTCCAATATTCTTAAAGTTAGGTGGGTACAGAGTGAGTAGGGGTAAAAGACTTCGATGGCAAAAATTCTTATTGATTCAATTTCTCAAGGACTCTAACCCAATCGAACTAGTGTGTATGTGAGAGTGAAAGAATCTTTAAATACAGAAAGGGGCTGGTAGGTAAATTTCAGACGGAGAGTGACGGAAAAATTGGAGGGGTGGGCGCACTGGAGGGCGATGGAAAAAATATCGCTTCGCCAATACTTTTGCGTTATCACTCTGCAATCTTGGCAGTCCTGGTGAGGGTGGGAGATGGTGGGTGGCGATAAAAATAAATGGACCTTCATTAGGCAGGCGAAAATGTTCTATCGGGGCACTTAGTTCCATCCTTTCAACCTCCAGCTGAGAGTTTTCACACAGACATAAAACAAAATCATGTAGCGTGGAATTTCTTTGCTGTATGCGAGTAATATTCCCTCCCACATGCGCCACCCCACTTTTTATCTGGACTTTTTTTTTGATTTTTCTCCCTTGGCCGAAGAAAATATTTCGAGATGCAGTTTAACGTATTTTCTATGGAGGCAAAAGGACATTTTCAAGGAGATTTGTCATCAGTTCATTTAATATGCGTTGATTGCCGAACATACATTTTGTTAAAGTGTCTTTTTTTTAAAACTATTTTAAAAATGAAAAGTTTGTTAGTTCTTAGTTTTTTTTCCTCCGAAAGAAGATGTCGTTAAAGAGTATTTGACGTCATAAACTAGTTTTCTTTATTATTTAGTATCTATTTTAAAGTAATAACGATTAGAAAAGATAAGAGGCGCCTTTGTATTATAATGAGAATGGTTATAGCATCGATAAATTCTCCATTAATAATTTTGCGAATATATTGAGAGGCATGACTCAATCATATTATAAATTTGAATTAAACTTCCAATTCTGAAATGAGGATTTTAGAAAGGTGCATGCATAAATAAATGTTCAATTATGTTGAGCTATTTTATTCACATAATAACTAAAAGTAGAAAAACAATTTAATCACTAGGATAATTGTTTTAATTTTATGATACTGTTATTCTTTTGAGAACGTAAGAATTTCTAATGGCAACGCATTTAATGCTTCTTTTTTTAATATATTTTTCTATAATGTAATATCATGTCATGATAAGTGAAAGTTTTCTCATCTTTTGAAAACTTCTTGATGTGATCTTCCGAGTTGAAACATCTAGTGGGCTTTTTTGTCGTTCGCAACCGATTTGGGAATAATTTTCATTATTGGAAAGTAATGAGTTTAAATCCTTACTTATCCAGAAAATTTACCGAGTTACTAAAGGCAAGTTTAGTAGGTCGTGGTTGCAATGTCTTCCAACAGAAATGATTGTTCTGGGGATAACAGCATAAGTATCTTCAGCATGGTCCTTTATATAAATTACGAAGACTTCCACTCGGTTATTTGAACCTGACTGGTAGAGTCCAACTCTAGGCTAGGTACAAGAAAATATAGCGGTGCAACAACAAGAGCATGCTCACAAGTAGACATAACACAAATGGAAAGTTTTGTCAATTTGATACTAATATTTTCTGAAAAAATAACACATCTCTAGTGTCATTTACACTACCCAAAGATTAATTTGATAACTGAATTGATTAAAATACAAGGATAAAATGTTCTTAGACCTATAGCTGAAAAGTGACCCATTATGTAAAAAAATTAAAATTGAATGCTGTCAATAGGGAAATGTGAACTCATAATCCAGAATTTCCTGACTTTCCTTTGAAATTAAAAAATCTCTTAACAATCCTTTAGTCAAAGATCTTGTATCTTTATATTCTAATTACTTCACACAAAATTACTTCATAGTTATAACAGAGGTCAGCTCCACTTCAAAAGAAGTTCAGTTAGAACATCGTAGTGCCAAGTTCTTCAGAAACGATGAAACCAGCATATCTACTAGCTATTTTTATTTGAGGAAAATCTCTCAAACCTATTATATCTACCCCTCAATGGATCTCACCACATGTTAACAATAGTTCTAATGAGGTCGCTGACAAAATGACCAAAAAGAATAGTAGGATTGAAAATGTAGCTTGCTTTTCACTTACTTATCAATATCAAGTGAAAGATTTAAACTTAATTTAATTCATCATATTTCACTCACGCATCATGACTAGTACAAAGGACTATCTCCTGATACTCCTCTGGAAATTTAACCATAATCGTGGCTCTTAGAAGGTGACATTTTTATAATTCTTTGTAGAGCTTTCTTTACCACAGTAAAATATACCATATTAATAATACATGAGTTTGTTCATGAAATTAATTAATATAAATAAAATATTAACACTGAAACATCATTCATTGGTAATTTGAAAATAATTCATAGTGAAGAGTTATTTTAGGCTTCATTCGAATTTGCATATTTCAGTTCAATGCAATTTAAAGCAGTTATTCTATTCAGAGAGCTGATGATTTTATTTATATTTTTCAATTTTATGAACTCCATCATTCAAATATGATGGAGTTTCCTTGTTGAAATTATTGTAATAATTTCGAACAGATTTACAATACAAATAATATGTTTATTAGCGAACATACATATGCTTATTCTTATACTAATTTTAAGCTTTCATAGAAAGGAAGCAATCAAATAAAAAATATGCACTTTTCAAGAGAAAAACTTCTTAACAAGACTTACTTAATTGATATAATTTTAAATTTTGATATTAAGAATATACGTTTTAATTTTTGTTCGTTGAACATCTAAACTCACATTGTAGTTTGAACAGTTTTGAATCTGTGGACTATTAGATTTTGTTACCAATTGTTAATTTTCTGAACATGTTGTGAAATAAAGAGATGTTCAAAGTAATCTGAAACTTAGAGTTAAATAACTTAATGCTTTTATTTTACATTATTGGTGATGAATAACCATATCACCATCTTTGGTATACATTTTCAACTTCTAAACAATGCTACTTGACATTTTGAGAAACTCTCAACGCTTCTTTTACAACGGTTTTTGTTTGATTTGCTTCTAACATACTGATTGTGCTTATGGCTACTAATTTAGTTAAGTCATGTTACAAGATCGTATTCTTTCCTACAAAAAACTCAAACATATCTATAAAATTGTTTGAATCCATAAAAATTTCACTAATTTAAGTACAAATTCAACTGATGAAGTATGAAATTTCCGTACATTGCTTCAGAGAAGCCGTTCAATACAATGAAAGGCCAAAATCTGTTGGATGCCGTCAACATTCACATAGTTTCTTGGAGTATGCCCGATATATTTGCTAAATACCTTTATTTATGACTTACAACCGAAAAATGCCACATTCATTGTGTATTAATGGGAATGTTAAATATGTCATAGAGAGATTCATATTTTCTTCTCCGTATTCCACTCAATATAAAACGTTGCAAGGGTGAAGTAATCTTTATGCCTCTCTTTCTCTCTCTCTGACTGGAGTAACTAAGTACAAACAAACAGTACATTTTAGATGAGAAAATAAAATAATAGCAGTTAAAAGCTTACTTAATGATGTGATTCAAATCTTATTTATTGCAACTAAAACTTTTATAATACTTTGAATTGAACAATAGTCCCTTACTATAAAATTGCATTTATTTGTGGAACACTTAATTTTGCAAATGGAGCATGTATAGCCATTTACACCCCTTAGCGACATTTCTGGAAAAGAAATCTCATCTATGGATAGTAACTTTTCTTTACAAATTACAAACTGAGGAACTGAAATTACGATTGGAGTCTTCTACAACATCTGTAACACATTTCGACTATCTGTACTATCACGGTCGATTTCAAGGACTTGTATTTGTACAATATTACCAATTTGATCAAAAGGAAATTGTTTTTGTTAAGTTCATAACATTTTTGTCTCCTACAATGTGATAGACTGCAGGTCCTTTTCAATATTTTTCTTTGGAATATGGTTTTCGGTATGATCATTGCTCAAAAATCTTTTAGAAGTATTAACAGTTTCCTTAAAGTGTTATTCTGTTTCAAAAGTGTTGGTAATTTTGAAGCCAAAGTTTTTCTTTGACTTCAAAATTTGTGATTTGTTTCCCAGGCAAAAAAAGACGATGCTATGCTGTTTTTTTGCTTTAGCACCAAAATTACTTCATAAAGACTTCTTGGTGTATAGTGTTCTTGGCAAATTGAACATAAACCAAATGACTACTTATTTGCATTGTAATCGTTCATCCATGCAGTTAGCATATTCTGTGTATCCTGACTGGCCTTTAAACCAAACTTTGTGTTTGACTGTGATGAGGGTTTCTGTGAAGTATCTTAACATTTTTCTACACAGATACTTTATATATGACGCAATTACTGAACTCACTATATCATTATCTCTTTGCAATATTGTTGGAACACCAAATGTTAAAAATATTGATAAAACGTGATATACTACTTCTTTAGCCCTCAAAGATTGCTGCTGAACATACAGGGTTGAGCGATCTTGATACATCTTTATGAACTTATATTCACCATCTGTTTAGCTGCAGATCTATAAGACCAATTTAACATATTGAGTTTAACTCAGAGTTGATCACTTATTTCACAACAATACCTTTCTCAGATGCACTATGTTTCATTTGACACAGTTTGTATAAATTTAAAGACAACATTAAAAATTCATATATAATATTTTGTATTTAACTTGCAGCTCTTTAAACATATTTGTTCTTTTTTCGTGACCTAATTCTGCTGAGAATTTCATAAAGTTCACAGAACAATTCCTCATTGGTAACATAATACTGTGAATTCGTTTCTTCTGGTTTTAATAGTATAATTAACCTCTTTCGTCATTAATTTTTAAAACGCCAAACGTTTTAATCGTCTGTAATCCAAAGGTGAGTTGTATTTAATTTTAGGAGAAATCCCTTCATAAAGTACATTAAGGTACTTTTTTGCGAAAAAATAAAAACAATTGTCTTCATTTTTACACGCAATTCATAAACTTAACTTTTCAAAATAAGAATAAAAAGAAATTAAAAAAATCCTGATTTATTGCAGGATTTATTCAGTACAAATTAGGGTATTAGAAAAAAATTAAGAAAATGTTGCTCGCACTATCAAACTTGCATAAGACTAATAAGAATGACTAATTCCTAGATGAAGTCAGTTTCTTTGTTGACTTCGGCTCCTCTTTTTTCGACCTCCAGCAGAGCATATCTATAATTGTCAATATACATAAGTGATGGTACGAATGTACAAGAATGTAATGAAATATTCAATTCTTCACCATTGTATTTTATGAAGGTATAAGTTCACAGGGTGAATGTCTCCACTCTCAAATTTCGGATTTTCGCGGTAACAAATATTCTGAAACGAAACACGAAAACCTTACCTATTTTTTTTTATATATATCTTTGTTAATAAAAGTACATTCTTTCTTTTTCAAATGAAATTATTTTTTTTTTTGTAACACATAGCCATTTTCTATACAGGCTTGAAATTTGCTTAACACATCGTAACTCTTTAAGTAATTTATGATTAAAATACTGTAATATTTTATTTTGTGAGTTTTAGATTTTTACACACAATACCAGATGCAATTGAGTGAAAAAGCTAAATATCAATAAAATTATGTTTGAAATACATTTAATTTTTAAGACTTTGCAGTGGGAATTATGGAGTTATCTTTTTGTCACATTTATTTAATATTGATATAAAAACAAAAAACAATTTTATCTAACAATAAATGTTCGTTAAAATTCCAGCTGTATGATTTAAACGATATTGTTTACATTGAAAAGAAAATTATTTCCAAAATACTGTATTTGAGCAATAAACTTTTCATTAACAAATGTTAAAGAATGTAGTTCAACTAATTTTTTATTTATTTTTAAAATCCCTTTTCAATTTGATGATAGTAATAATACGTTCATCACTAATAAGAACACGCCTCCTAAAGAGAATTAGCTCTATTTTTAAGTGTATGTTACCGGGGCAAACTTGTTTTCCTCAATCGATTATTTAACTAGCAATTCAAATATCAATGTTCAAAAATTCAAGATGAGAGTAATTTAGTTCTATTCATCAATAACTTGACAGGAAAACTCACTAAAGAAAAAGTAAATTAAAATGAAATTATATATACTCGTTAAATGAATCACAATGAAATACCCAAAGAACATCACGAGGTTGAGGCCCTGTATAAGTATTTATTTTTGTACACTAGTGTATTGTGGGTATTGTTTTTTAACTATCATTAAATCATGAATTAAGTCATTTCATTAAAAATCTATAATTCAGGTATGACGTAGATTCATGATGCATAAAAAAGTTAAAAATGTTGCCTATCTTATATCATCATATCATAAAATGCTTATAAAACATCACAAGCTCTAGATCACGCATTAATTTTTTTGAAGCAGTATAAAGGCATTTTTTTTAAATTTTCGCGGTAATATACAAAATTAAATCATTTGCTTATAACATTATATTCCATAGAATATGTCAAGTGCACATAGATACTGAAATAGTTTCGTGTTAGAAATAAAATAAATCATTTATCATTTACACTGTTGGCCACCGAAATTGGGCAAAAACGGCAGCTGGGAACGTAATCTGGATCATTCATTGAGCAATCATGGACCACATGCTTTCTATTGGTGAAATATCTGGCGAGCGAGTGGGCCAGGGAAGTAATTCAATCTGGCGATTGACGAAGAACTCTTGAACAATGCGTGGCACATGTGGTCGCAAATTATTCTGTTGAAATATGGCTGTGGGAAAGCCCTGAAGGTATGGAAGTACAACTAACTTCAACACCTCGGAGATGCAGCGCTGATTGTATAAAATATCGGCAATGTGTACTAGAGGAGTCGGCAATGTGTATTCGAGAATATATCGGCAATGTGTATTCGAGAGTGGTATCCAATACCGCCCATAACACCCGGTGCAGGACCAGTGTGATAGTGCATAACGGAGCTTTTCACCATCCTCTCTCCATTGCATCTTCAGACTAGAATGCGTCCATCGTGGTGTTGCAGACAGAAGTGTGACTCGCCAGTAAGGACAATTTCCTTATATTCTTCCATCCACTTCCTCCTTTCATCGTACCATTGGGAAAGGAGACGTCTGTGTCTTTGCGTCAAGGGTAGACGAAGCTGTAGACGTTTTGCTGATTGATCATTCGAAACGGTGTCGAATGGTAAGCACAGACACGGGATGATGCGTTACAAACTGTATGTGCTGTGCTATGGTTCATGATGTGGCAGAGCGATCCATCACTGCCAAGCGCACAATTTGCCTGTTATCACGTGAAGTGGTGCACTGAGGTGGATACGATCGAGCACGTTAGTCAGTCGTTCCCTCCTGTATCCAACTGTTATATATTTGCATTACTTTTATTTGGTTTCGTTCATCACGACTACTGATTACCTTGATTGATAATCCACAACCTCCGTAGGCCACTATCCTTCTTTTGTCGAAGTTGGATATTCGATCAAAAATGATCGATGTTTTCTAAGAGGCATAATTAATCGTTTTCTTAAAAAAAAAAAAAAAAAAAAAAAAAAAAAATGTTGCCAAATTTGAAATTATCGAAATCTTCAAGCCTTATATAGCTCTATGAAGTGGCGCTACAGGCGCGCGTCATGTGCGTCTGCGCTGAAATTCTAATCATTTGCATATCTCACCTCCACTAATGCATATTGTAAATTTCATATTATTTTCATGCTTCCTTCAGGGTATTGCATGTTATTTTCATGCTTCCTTCAGGGCCAGCAGTGTAGCTGAAATTATTAGGTTTTTGAAGGAGAAGAGCATGAATTATCCAATTTGAAAAAGAAACCCCTTGAAGGGTGGAAGTATTTTAGCAACTTATTTACTTATTCCTGTTATTGCAATAACTCATGGTTGGAGAATCACCACCATAGAAAATGAATACTTTTAAAAAGAGTGAACTTTAATACACTAGTTACCACTGACTTAAGGGTTACAAGATTTGATAATGTGGGAGTACTGATCAGCATTTTTCAATGAAATAATTATTATATGAAATGAGTGATTTCTGAATTTGTATCTAATTACAATTCAAAAAACTTTGTTGACAGTCGTTGTCCAATTCAACATCTCAAGACTTAGGCTGAAATAGGAGATAAAACCAGTTTATTGGTCCTTCGAAAAGTAAAGCTCCTCTATCACCAGCATAAAATATATTTTCAATGGAACTCATCCTGTAAATATCTATGGAAATGAATTAGCCGAAACTCTTGCAAAGGAAGGACTAGAGCACCCTGTCCCTTTTATTTCAGAAATCACATATTTAGAGCTATTCTCGAGGCAAAAGGCCCAAAACAAAGAAAAATGGTTAAAACCTTCCTTTACAACTGCTGTAAAGGCAAAATACTAAGACTCTTCCCATCTCTCCCTTGTGATAGGCAGATCAACAACATGTCTGTCCCGACTTGCCAGGGAACAATCGAAAAGGTCTCACATTTTTTGGGGGAAGCAAGAGGTTTATTTTTTGCTCCAAATGCTGACAGGAACTGGAATCACCTCAGCGCATTTTGCATTGGACTGGAAGGATATCCACAATTGTCCATTTCTTGTATTAGAATTCATTAATGTCAACAATTTCACTGATCTGGTCTGTCTCTGTCAGAATAGGTGAGAGATTAAAAACCACAACAACAGCAGAGCTTTGCTGTGTAAATGAGACTTCATGAGACGGTAATATTAGGGGAAGGTCAAGCAATGATATTAAATTCACATACTTTTTTTTGAGTGGTTATTATATATATGCATTGAATTAAAAATATCTTTAAATAATGAAGATGAACTATTTAAAAAGACAGTTATCAAATAAAAATATAATAGCTTACAAGTGAAAAAAAAAATTAGTTAAGAACGAATCTTTGTTAAAATGAATCCACTGAAAGAAATATTTATTTCCCGTTAAGAAGAATTAACTAAAAAATTCTGTTTAAAGAACAAGAAAAAATAAAAAACGACATCTTTTGAAGTAATTAAAAAGCAATTTAAGAGTAATTTTAACGTGAGTTCTTATTCACAGCAAGAATTGTCCCAACAATTTAAGTGGAAAAAGAAAAAAATTGAAAGGATTGGTTATCGTTCATAGTTTACATACAGTTTGAACGTTAAATAGCTTTTTCTCAAGTTAGATTGCGAATTTAATAACAATTAAATTCTGAAATTTAGTCAGATATTTATTAAAACAGAAGCAATTTTTTTCTATTTATTAGAGGTATAGTAAATTTAGTATTTATATCAAAATTTGAATATTATATATAGATAAAATTAATTTTTAAGAAAATAATTTTTTAAGTTTTCATTTTACAATGAATAAATTCTTAAATTTTAATTTTTTTATAAATTTCTCGTATTTTGTGTCACATTTATGCCAGTTGTTAATTGTTAAAAATATTTATGCTGAGAGATTTAGGCTTGAGGTTAGTTGAATGGTTTTTGAGGATAATGGTTTCCAATTAAATGTGTGATAAAGAAAAGCATTTGATCATTAAAAATACATCAACGACAGTTAAGATAAGTTTTTAAATTTTGATTTACATCTATTACATAAATGTTTATGTAATTTGCCACATTAGCATAAGATGATTTAAATTTTTTATGAATACATTTTTGAATTTCTGATTGCTTTTATTTAACTTTTGAATAAGTTTCTTTTGAAAATTTTTTATGGTAAATATAGATTAATAGTAATTATAAACTTTTATAATAAATGCATTAATTATTTAATAAACATATCTTCAAACTTACATGATTGCAATAATTTAATTATTAAAGACATTTCTTCTATCATTTTAAAATTGTTGTTGAAACAAATCAGTAAAGTTTAGGAAATTTCTATGTAACAACAGTTAATAAATTCCTTTTTCGAAATAATATTTTTAATTGTAATCAAAATAGCTTGAAATAACAAGTTTAAAGCAAAAAAGGTGTTAGTAAACATTTAATTATTATATACATTTCTTCTATCATTTTAAAATTGTTGTTGAAACAAATCAGTAAAGTTTAGGAAATTTCTATGTAACAACAGTTAATAAATTCCTTTTTTGAAATAACATTTTTAATTGTTATCAAAATAGCTTGAAATAACAAGTTTAAAGCAAAAAAAGGTGTGAGTAATTTAAACATGTTAAATTTGACTATATGTCAAATTTATTATTAAGATTACAGTTGGCATATATTAACATTTAATTATTACAACGTACACGATAAAGAATTGCGGATTCTCAAGTTACAGGAGTTTTTTTTTTGAAATAATGTTGATTTATGAACGTAGGATAAGGCTTTCAACTCCATTAGTTACTGTGGAGTTAATATTGAATAAGGCTTAAAATATAGACATGTTTTTGATCGAAATCATTAATGGTGACCATTTTTCTTGCAGTTGATGTATGTTGCCCTGAACATTAAAGATAATTTATGCTGTTGCTCGCAGATACGGTATCGAATTGTTCATGTCATCATCTGCTAATTAAATGAAGAAGTGAGGAAAATCTTTTTCTTTTTGAAAAATAATGCCGAGAAATGTTGGAAACGGATCAATTTTCATAGCAGCAGTGAGACAATAGGAAGCTTTTCTTACACCCAGTTAGAACATGCCGAAAAGAATTTATTTTTCTCTCTGAGTTAGTACATTCATATTAAAAGTATTGCTTTATAAATGAATATTTTGTTTGATATATATTTAAATATTGATATTTGGCTTTTGTATAACCTCAGAAATATGTTAAAATAATGGATGATACTCATATAAAAGATTATTTATTGAGAGAACATGTTTGTATGTGTGTTTACCTTATTATTATAAAAAATGATAATAGAGTTTAAAATATGACAAAGCGTTTTGTTTTTAATAAGTGTAAGTTTAATTTTCAGAATGTATAAGTATCTTAATTCAATTTTAAATATGGAAATTACAATGAAATTAAGAACTATATTAAAATTTTCTTCTTATATTGCTGTGACATTTTCCTAAATTTAATATTCCATTCTTTGAGCTCTTAAAATAATTTGTATTTATTTGGTATATCTGTAATTGTACAGTTGGTACTTATATGGTATATTTGTAACTGTACAGTTGTTACTTATATAATACTTCGGTAACTATACACATGGTGGTACATTTAGGGTACTTCTGTAACTTTCAGTTAATACTTATATGGAATTTATGTATACAGTTAAATGAAGAATAATAAAATCTTCAGAAAATGAAGAAAAGACATACGTACTAGAAATTCATTGGCCTAAATTTTGATTAAATATAAAAGCATTTTCCTTGATGAAATTTTAAGACGTATGAATGATTTATGTTTAAAAAGTACATTAAGATATTTTAAGTAAAAAACTTTCTCAAATATTGGGATACAAATAGAAAATCGTATAAAAGTCTTTTAAAATTTGATTTTAAAAATATTTTTAAAACTTGTTGTTTACCAAAACATCTTTTGGATCAAATTTCTAAATAATATTTTTTTTAAAAAATAATGACATTTTATAGATGATTTTCTGCATAGAATACATAAATCCCAATAAATAGAAATTAGTTTGTTAGGTGAAAAAAAAAAAGATAATAAACATTTTTAAAAAAATGTTTAGCTCAGAAAATGAAAATAAATATTTAATATAAACTAAAATAAATATTTAATTTCAGTTTTTAAGTAATATTCACTTAAGAAAATTAAGTAACCTTTGTTTGTTTTATTTAATTTTTTATAAAAAAATGATTATTAAATGAAAATATGAGTAAATCATACTTTAAGAAATGTTTTAAATTAAAAAAAATCTCATAAATTTTTAAGAATTCTAAAATGTCAGCTAAAGTAGAAACAAAAATGAATAAAATTACAATTTTCTTTAATTATGTAATTGAAATTATTTTAATTTCATAAAATATTCATAGTATATATTTGAGAACATTTTAAAAATATATATATATATATATATATATATATATATATATATATATATATATATATATATATATATATATATATATATATATATATATATATATAAATGCATTTTGAAAAATTAGATAAAAAATCAAGAGCAAAACTCTAAGAAACTAGAAAAGGGGAAAAAATCTTTTTTGTAAAATTTTCTTAAAAACAAAAAGAAAACAAACATAATTACATTAAAATGTCTTTTATAAAAAGAAAAAAAGAAAACAAGCATAACAAAATGCTATTTCTACATTATATTTGATTTGGGAAAAAAATTTATTTTTACAAATTCTGAAAAAATATTTTTTTTATAGAAATATGAATTTATAAGTACAAATACATTTTGAAGGCAATAAATGTAATTGTTTTTGGAAAAAAAGAGACTTCTGAGGTGATTCAATTTAAGCAAAAATGTTCACCAACATGAAAAATACAATTTGTATAATGAAAAAAATATTAACATTTATGTATAGGAAGAATATTTTTGAAAAAGTAGATAAAAAAGTTATTTGAAGAAGCGTAATTACATAACAGTTATAAAAATAGTCATTGCATGTTTTAAATTAACAGTCAGTAGTTCAACATAAAATATATAATTGTATATAATTGGCAGTTTAGTATATATTTGCATATACGTGAATCATCTTCATAATTTACTGAAACACTGCACATGTATATATATATTTACACACACACACACACACACACACACACACACACACACACACACACACACACACACATACACACACACGCACACACACACACACACACACCCACATTCTCACACTCACACACACACACCCACACACACACCCACACACAAACACACACCCACACACACACACACACACACACACACACACACACACACACACACACACACACACACACACACACACACATACACATTAACATATAAATTAACATTTTCATATTATTTACATATGATTTTTGTGACATTAATTATAAATAAAATTAGTTCTGATTATATATAGTTATATATTATTTATAACTTTGATATTAAAATTTTATTAAAATTCAGAAAACGAATTGAATTGATTTGGCTGGTGAACTATTAAATATTTCATATTTTTCATCGCACTTCTAAATTTCGTTGTTGTTGTTGTTACTTATGATATTTGGACAAGCCAAGCTCTCTATGTCTCAATTTAAGTCAATAGGGAGCGTCTTTCGTTTTAATCAGAGCACCATGAAGGTGAAAGTACGTATTTGCTCTTTAAATCCTCCGACAGATGGCACCCCCAGAGGATTCACTCCCTCAATTTCGACATTGATTTGAAGGGATAGGAAATTTTCTCCAGACCATTTTACCCATGGTAATTGCCCAATAACCAACCACAGGACTTTTCTATTCCACTTATGACACTTGGACAAGCCAAGCTCGCTGTGTCTTGGCTATGCGAATTTAAATCAATAGGGACTATTAGGCTACCATTTTTTCTTAAGCATGGGATTGAATTTTAATATAATAAATAAAAAAATGGTATTCAGTTCTGCAAATCAAACATACATCGATCTACTTCAAGGAATTAAAACAAACACTCTAAAAAAACCATGTAATAATGTGACTAAAATTTACTTCAACTTGTAACAGTACTGATTATAGTTCATATGAAAAATTACTCTTCTTGCTATGTTTTTAAATCATTAGAGAAGATCATGATCTCCTTGATATTAAAACTTATCTATACTTCGATCATCGCTATTTTCAATGGTTACAGTAAATTTGATCTCAGTCATCTCGATGAAGTACTCTTATAATACTTCCCATTCGTAAAATATTCCTTTTTAAAGAAATCAAATTTTTATGTCCTTTTGGTTGAATTTTATAAATATGAGGGGTACAACGACTCCAACCATAGGATCTTAAATACTAATATATCAAAATGTTCCCAACAGTCTCCTCTAAAAGATTCAGTTTGGCTCCAGACATTTCTGAAGTACTCTTATAATACTTCCCATTACCTTTAGAAACAATCACTGATGACAGCGCCAGAAGATATACCTCTAAAGCAGCTTAGAATTTTCTCTAAAATAAAATCTACTATATATTTAATACACAACAGAATTTCCAAGTGTAACGTGGTTTTAAAATTTCTGTAAATTTATTTCTTGGTCTATGAAGTTTCTGCAGGTTCAAACCTGTTTCTGCTGGATTCTAAATGAGGTCGATTTCGTCGATGTTGTATTCTACATAGTTGTTAAACAGTGTTACAACATGAGGCATGTTAATTGATTTATCAAGATATAATAAAGATGTATTAAAAGGATACATAGACATTTGGGGGAAAAATTAACTTGAAATACTAAAATTGTGTTGAATAGGGCATGCATTATCAAACTATTCTTAGCATCTGAAGCATGGAAAAATAGTCCTGCTTTTATGAAGAAAACATTTAATATTTCTCTTTCCAAAAATTGTTAGAGTACAAAGAAATAAATAACTGTATTTTAATTACATTAAAATGTAAATTTTGAAAATTAAGACTCTGAAAAAAAGGACAATTTAAGAATCCAGTTTTACGAATATCGAAATGTAATTTTCGTAAAACATCTGCGCAATTATTTAAATAGATGAAAATGTCAGTGTGTGGTTAAAACTGACCTCTTCTTCCACATTCAAAAAGTCTTATTTCAAGAAATTAGTGATTCAAATTGGAAAATAGTTAAAATAACTTTATTCCACACAAAAATGATGTTAATTCAAAATCAGTCAAGTTTTTTTTTGTATCAATATATATGTGTTCTGATGTACTTGTATGTAAATTAATATGAAAGTTAATTTGCATGCTTTTTGATATTATGTATGTTGTTATTTGCAGCAGTTATTCTAATAGGAAGGAATATTTTACGAGAATACGTAAGAAATTCCTTGGTATTTCATGACAAATTCTGAAACTTGTGAAAATTTAATGCTTTTAGAGGAGAAGTGAACCATAATTTGGATTATGATCAATTTGTCAATGATTAAATACTTTTGAAAAATCATTTTCTTATCCATAACGTACTCTATACACATACTTAACATTTTGTCGTTCGCATCATTAATCGTATCCCTATTTGTGTCAATGGTCTTTCATATATCTATGTTAACTCTCCTTACAAAGTAGCTTCTTTTTCGTTATTTCATATGTCTCCACTTGGAAGGTTCTTCAGCAGTAATTGAGATATTGAGGTTGAGTAATTGAGATATTGAGATACAAGTTGATACGGAACTCAGAAAAATATGTACTTATTACTAGAAGTGAAAATTTCGGAATGTCTTCCACAGGAATGAAATAAATATAGATATATACTCGATGCAATAAATTAATAATTTTTTATACTTTATATTAACTGTGTAGGAATAATTGCTCTTGAATTAAGTTTGTTTATAATTAAATATTAACCCCTAAGCATTTATTTTCTTAAAAAAGAAATTAAATTATTAATAATCGATTATATTAATTAAATTTTAACTAGATAAAAATATTTATGATGATATGCTTTATTATACCAAATGTAAGTAAATTTTGTTTCAATGAAAAATTGACAACAAAAATCATAAAACCTCAACATATTCATAGTTGTTTGTCGAAACACATTCTCTCAATAGATCTTTTTTGATATTTAATTGTGTTAAAAAAGTTTTTGTTTCAGATTAGATTGGATTCAAAGAGGCATTTTTTACTTGTTAACATTAATCTTTCAAGATGTATTAGAAATTACATTGTGAAAAACTACTTCTTTTAAGTGGAATTCCACTCGATTTTGTAAGAGTGAATATTTTCTACTGGAAAAGTATTTAAATTGAAGATAATTCTTATCTGAGAACAATTTTGTAATCTAAGAATGCATTTCTTTGATGAAATAAATTTTTTTAAAGAAAATTAGCTTCTTATATTATATATTTTATATAATACTGTTGTGTTTGCTGTTAAAGTTAAGACTACATTTTATTCTTTTATCATTAATATTGATCAACTCTTGATATTAATATTTTAATCAAAATTTCATTTGATTCGCACAAATTAACTTTCAAAATTAGTTAAAATTGACGAAATATATATAATAAGTACTATAAAATATTCTTACATATTATTATTTACAATATTTGTATGTATGTCAGTTGCTATTGCTATAGTATTTGTGACATTTTATTAACTTGTAATAGATGAAGAGGGATTTTTCAAATTTATATTAAATAATCTGATTAGGAATTTATATTTAAAAGTAATTATTGTTATAAATGAAAAAAATATTTAAGAGCGTCAGTATTTTGCAATGAAAGTTCAAAATATACAATTAATATAGAGATATGTCATACAAGTTAATAATCCAATATTTTGATGTATTATGATAATCATATGTATCATTAGGGCATAATTAAAGATATGCAAACTAAAAATAATGAGTATTAGAAAACTAAATAGGAAGACGATAACTGTAATATAACTTAGAAAACATATATATATATATATATATATATATATATATATATATATAATATTCATATGAATACATTTCTAGTATATATATATATATATATATATATATATATATATATATATATATATATATATACTAGAAATAAATTAATTTTATTTAAGTAAACTTTTAAAACTTGATTTATGAAGTATTAATTACATATACAAATCGGAAATTATTAAAAGATGTTAAATTGTTAATAAATAATAAAAATATTACGAAAATAAGAAATATTTATTTTGAATCTTTCTAAATTTTACCGTGCATGGCTTTAGTAAAGATTGATCTAAAAAATTTTATTCATGCTTATAAAAATTAGCATATATTATAATTTTGAAAGTTTTGTAAGTCCTTCTGAAGATAAAATTGATTTTTCTGTAATTCATATTTATGCTGTTAAAAATTGATTAAATATCTTTAGTATATAATTACTTTTAACACATTTTTCAAAGTATATAATTACTTTTAACACATTTTTCAAAGTATATAATTACTTTTAACACATTTTTTCATGAATATTTACATTTTATATTTCTTGATTTAAAATAAGTCACAAATAGAATTTTACACAATTTGTCCTATTTTTGATTGGATATTTAAAACATTTTTATTCAGTGCAATTTCTTAAATATATTTTTCCGATTTAAAATATCTTCTCCTAAGTCAGAGAAAACGGCAATGTTCTTCTATTTTCAGCTACCCTGTCGTACTGTTCGATATTCAGTTTTTTTTTTTTTTAAATAATTTATAGCTTTGAAAGGAGTATAACTAAAAATACAATATTACACTATATGAAATAAGTTAAACATGTTAAGTTTTTAATTAACTAGAATCTAACTTTTAATTAACTGGAGTTAATTGAGTTAAGCGTTAACATGACATTATTACCAAAGTGTTTGATTTTTCTTAGTTCGTGCAAAAAATTAATCACTTCTTTTAAAGTAACCTTAAAAAAATTAAACGTTAAATGATTCAATTAAAAACTTTTTAAGGAAGAATTTGCCTGTCAAAGAGAGAATATAAGCTGCTTACATGTTTAAGAAACTCTCAGCATGAGTCATAAACATAAAATGTCTAATTTTTTGCTTAATAGAAAATATTACGACAGAAAAAAGCTCTCAGGAAAGATTCTCGTTGAGTTTTTACCTGAGAACAGTAATCACACAGTTTGTCTTTTGTGAAGCTATAATATCCTTAAAAATGACGTTTGTAACATATTGTCAGTGAGGAAATGCAAGTTTTAACTATTGCATGATTTATTTAATTTATTTTTAGAATATTTTACAACTTTCTTTTTAGTATTTTAACTAATGAAAGATTACTTATAAGAAATGAATAAATTTTAGTATTCTAAGTTTTATGTTGCCACAGTTATTTTCACAATTTACTTAGACAAAAGAATTAAATTAAATTAATATTTTTGGAAGATAACTGAATATAAACTTATTCTTTCAACAATAGTAAACTTACAGGATGCAAGCTTGATTTAAGTTAAACTTGTTCAAAAAGAAAACAACATTAAAAAAAAAAGCTGTGACTTATAGAAATAAATTGGAAAAAATATTTAATAAAATAATTTTTTCCTTTTTGTTTTTCATGCCATAAACTAAATAAAAGCATCTTTGCTTCAAAGTTTTGTCAATGAAAATTTTAAAACATGAATCGAAAAGCTATGCATGATAATAGGAAGGAAAACATACAATCATACCATGATGAAATTATTCCAATATATGGGAAAATTATATGCATGTTAATACATCGATACAAGCCCACAGAGTTGATCAGAGAAAAGCTTCACTTAACGTTGCCAATTTAAATATACAATTAAAGAAAAATTTCTATCAACCTTAAATTATAGGAAATATTTTCTATGAGAGGGCTAATTATATATATATATAATTATCTGGACCATCTAATGCGAAATCAGGCTGCCTCAGTCAGCCACAAAAATATCAGTATCATAATGAATCACTAAGATTCAGTATCTAAAGGATACTGATACTTCAGTGATTAATTTAGTGTTTCATACTGACTTAATGACAGCATTATTTAGGAGAGTTCGAGAATCAAGGGAAATGACACTGAAAGTAATTAATCTTTCAGTCAAACTATATGCAGTGTTTCATGACAAATCTAATACTGAAATATTAAACGATTTATTGCAGTATCAAAATACTGAACAGTTATAATATTATTTCGGTCTCATTGCTACAAACAAATAGACGATGCAATGTACTAAATATAATACGCGAAAATCAAATTTTGAATAAAAATTAACTAAATATGATATAAAGTAAAGGGAACAGGAAAAAGTTAAAAATATTGTGCTTGATTTAGTATAACACAAATCACAGTTTTTTTAAATTAGTACATCGCTTTTTCACAAGACAGTTTTGATTTATAATAGTGTATAAACTAGTATTTAGCTGGGCTGTATTGAGCTGCTACTCAATATTATCTTGAAGGTACCTGTCGTTGGGTGTCTTATTGGCTGTAAATACTTGCATTGTTTATGTTCCCCCAAAGATGTTCTATCAGGTGCTTTTAAATGTTCTGCTCAAATACGGAAATTTTGGTGTTGCCAAAAAGATTTTATTAACTTGTAATTAACTTACGTATAAATATTTTCTCGTGATATTGACATATGTCGATATTTTAAATAGTACGCTTATTAGTGCTTTTTAAGAAATTAGGAAGGATAATATTTTTGACAAGACATTCCTATGTAAATATATATTATCGTAAAATTTATGCCACGGAATTCTTATGAATGTTAAATATTATGAAGATTTTTAAATTATTAAAATAATTAAAATGCCAGGATTTTTCATTCGTGATTACTTAAGCAAAATTCTAAAGTGAAAAGTTTGCACTAACATCATAAAAATAATTAATTTATTGAATATTTTTAAGAACAGATTCAGTTTTTGAAACACATTACTATTTTTGAAATATTTATGTTTTAATTTATTTTGATTGATGTGAAATTTTCTTCACTGTGAAAATCAGAACAGAAGTTAAAAAATATAATTTCAGTTTCAAATCGACATTTTTTTCATTTAAATTGATTTCAATACATATAAGTATGTGGTATACTTTTTAATATTTATAGTTAATATAGACAATTTCATATTTTTATTCAAAACAAAACAAATAGAAAGTATTTTAAAGGCAAGTATTTTAAAATTTTCTAAGCATTTCATAATATACATTATGTTTAAATGTGATATCACTAAAAATCATTTTCTCAAGAAAAAGGTTGTGTATTTAACTTAAAATGCTGTTTTTCTACAAAATATAACGAAAGCTTTATAAAACTAAGTTCACTTTTTGTATAATTTAAGATTTCATGTGAAATCTTTTTCAGTTTTTCCCTTTAACTTCCAAAGTGCCGTTGTTAATAAATCTCCCAACGATTTTGTAAATTAGCAATTAGTTCTTTTCAGACAATTATTTTAGATTATTTTTCGAATTGCAGTTAAGTCTCGCTAATAAGCTTCGCTTTTAATAAGAATTTCTCATTAGTGCTTAAAAATTCTCTTCACTCATTGGAAAGTGGAGAAATTCAGTTTTAGATTCATCGTTAATATTAATTGTTTTGGATAATGCAATAAAAAATTACTATTTTTCAGGTATTTATTTTATTATAGTTCTGTAAAAATTATTTTTCTATAATAAAAAAATAAAAATATTTTAAAGCATACAACTTTTTAAAAGAACAATTTTCCCAAAAAATTTGAATTAAAATTTGGTTAACAACTACATCTTCTGCAGATGATAGACATTTGCGATTTAACGCATATTGAAACGAAATTTCAATTCAGTTTAGCCCAATATTTTTCTGGTAAATTTCAATGAAGGCAATGTCCATAAGGCTGCATATAAGGTTTTCTGCCTGACTATTCAAATTGCAAATGCCATTTATTTCCTGAAATCATAAGAGCCTATTTAACAATGTAGTCCTCTAAATTGGATTAAAACTTATGGAGGTCTATAATATCCATTAATGTATTCTAGTTTGTTGTACAGAGTGCTTTTGATGGAGAAAACAAATATTCATTATTTTTTTCTTAACATACAGACAAAGTATACATACGCGGAGGTGGTAGTGTCTTACTATGGGAAGCAGTATATTCAGGTGAGGGCAGAAATTTTTATGATCTAAAACATGAAACTCTTATTGGTCAAAAGCATAAAGAAAAAGCACTGGATTATGTTATTTGACTGTATACTTTTACAAAGACAATATTTCTGTTTGACTAGTAAATAATGCGGTAACATATTGTTTATCATACTTATCTGTCTCTCGAAGAAGAAGTTATATTCCAAGTATCATGACTATAACATTCTTTTGTCCTTAATCTAGGCAATTGAGTTACTTTCGAATGCCTTATTGCTTGCTTTTAACACTTTTATTAAACTCTATAAAAACTTAGAACGAATTAACATAATCAATGGATATAGCGAATTATTCAGTAATCGCTAACTGTCATTTACCATTTTCACATATTATTTATAATTTAATCTGGAAAGTAGTATGGAACATATTCTAAACCTACAATATATATATATATATATATATATATATATATATATATATATATATATATATATATATATATATATATATATACACACACACACACATATAGGTAACATAACATAATTAAATGTGAATGTTTGCAAAGAAAATAAATTATACAAAAAAATTCAAGCTAATTGTTTTTGAATTATTTTTATTTTTATTCGAAATAACTTAAAATATTTTTATTTCCATGTCTGTGCACTCAATGTGAATTTATTTATAGTGACACAATTTATTTATAGTGACTAAGTCAGAATATTTATTATAGTGATGTATGTATAATGTATCATAATTTAAATAGAATTAATTTTCAAATTGTTACTTTTTCAAAATATTTACCTTACATGCATAATTATTTAAAATAAATTTAAATTATCCATTCCAACTTAAGGAAATAGGGGAATAAGAACTAGATTATGATATTTTTCATCTAAAATATTAAGCTATGGTTTAATAAATAAATATAAATGCAGTTTTTCTTCAATTATCTTTTCTTAAAGCACTTAGAATGTCTAATTTCATCTAATTTTCAAATAACAATATAATGTAATTATTCATAAAATTTACTGATCAAAACTCTGCTCATTGAATATAACTTTAAGTTAGATAACTCGTTTGGTAAAATTAATAATATTTTTTTAAACATTTATTTGATAAAATTATCAGTTTATTTGTTTGATAAAATCAGTCATATATTTAGTTAAAATATTTTATGTATTATTATATTGTTTAAGAAGTTAAAGAGATAACTGTTGCCTTAAACATGTCAGATAGAACTAGGCAGACCATTTTTTGATACATTTTCTACATTTTTCCTATTTGAAATGCTTATTTATTTATATTTTTGTGAATTACACATATTGATGTAATTTCATGTATATATTTCAGTCAGGGCATAACACAAATTGTTGCATTGTGTATACATTTTAGAACAGTAAATAAAACATAATACTCATAAAATAATTCTTCATCTCAGTAGACTAAGTTTTAAATTCTAAGAAAAAAGTTTGAGAATCCTCTAAGGAATATCTAAAATACGCGAAGAAAATATGTCAGTTATGTGTTTGATAAAATTAAAAATACCCAATAGTAAATAATTGTTAATTACTAAAATAATTTATTTTTAATGTATAGAATAATTTTATATAACTTATTTATTTGCTTTATATATTGTTTGCACTTTAACAATTTCTTTTTAAGTATTATGATATTCAGTTCTCTATAAATTATAATCATAGTGCTTAAAAAGTATAAAATAAAATAACAAAACTTATCTAAGTCAAGATGTGAATTTTTTTGCTTTAATTAACTATACTGTAAAAATATTTATAGTTAATTTCTTAGAAATCTAAATTTAAAAGAATTTCTCAAGAGAGGAGAACAATAGAATTAAATTTTTTCCAAATTTATTTAGTGCTTTTTTTACATACTCAATATATTAATATGATTAATTACTTATATTTATGTACAGCAAGATTTTATTGTTGTGTTGATAGATTATTAATAGTTTTTTAAAATGAAAACTTGTTGTTTAAAAATAGATATCACAAGATAATATATAAGTCAATATTACTAGTTTCAAACGCAATCAAAAGATGGCGGGTCTTGCTTTAGAAAGAGAACAATTTTTGTGTATTTTTGGAATTATCGTTGGTAATAATATATCATTCGTTAAGTTTAATTTTACAGAAGAAATAAAAAACATTATTTTTATGCGCATTCATTTTATTGAAATTTGGATAATCTAATTCAAAATCCACTTTTAAATTCTTTGATTTATTACCATTAAACTTACATACAAAATAATAACTAAAATTATAAAGGCAGATTTTCATTTTGAAATATCTTTTAAATTAATACAGATTGTCATAATTATGCATTTAAATTTGCTAAGTACAGCTAATTAAGTATTTTAATTTAAATTTTCTTTCTTTTTATCGACATTAATTGAACCTTAAATGTGATTTTTTAAAAATATTATATATATAATAGTTCTAACATTTGTTGTTATATATATCATTAGGCAAATGTTTACCTTTAACTGTTAACAGCTCTGTCCTTCAGTTCCAGAGTTCATGATATCAAATTCCAGCCTTGGTCATGGTTGTTTGTAGTGGTTTGGAATCCTCTTTGAACTATTGGTTCCGGTCTATTTAGACTTCGTGTGCAAATAAATGACCGTGGAGAGACGAACTGTGCTTAGGCAGATGTTAAAAATGATTAATAAAATTTTAAAATATAATAAAAATATATTACGATACATATACGAAATTTTTTTTAAATATCATGAACTATTAATGAATCTTCGTTTTATAAAGAATATAATACAATTTTAAACGAATATTAATTAGGGTAAAGTTATATTTAACGTATTCATTTCGACTTCTAGTAATTGTAACAGATTATTTCTTAAAACAGAAACTTTGTTATCAAAGTTAATAATTTTACTTTAACAGCACTTTCATTTTGTAGACAGAAACTGACTGAATTTTGCTTTTTTCAATTTTCTTAATGTCTTTATGTAGCAACATTGATACAGAAGGCTTAATTATTGGAGCTTAAATGATCTCTGTATTTGTCCTAGCATCTATTTCCAAATTAAGAGATTAAATAAATGTGATATTCTATGATATTAATTTCTACAGAAGCGAACAAAAGACCTCGGATTTCTTGGCTTATAAAACGAAGGTTTCTTTCTTTTAAAATTATTTTTTACCATTTCTAGCTAGTCTGTAGCTCAATAGCTCTTAAGTTTGATTCGCTTTGAACTTTTTTGCTTGTAATGGTTCAAAATCCACTTTAAACAATAGCTCTATATTGCTTAAAGTGGATCCTAAAGTGTAAAAAGTGTTACAGTGGTCGTATGCTTTTGTATACAAAACGTCACCGGAAGATTGATAAACGAACCCATTCAAGTTTACTTTTTGCTTTTATGACTGGTTTCGGTGAATAAATACAATATAAGTACTAACACAAAAAAGATTTTGAGCTGTTTAGTAACTATAAAAATTTGATATTTAACCTAAAATGAACTGTTTGACTAACTAACAACGAATATGAAGAAAAAGTAATTTTTAAATAATTAAAGTATGTAAACAATGTATAGAAATCGTATTTTAAAATAAAAAAATTACATAAATTGTGCAAAATTTCAAAAACTTACCAAGCTAAAAAAATCAGTTACACTAAATTACTTTTGTTTTTGATTTTATATTTTAAATAAAATATTCAATTCAATTAATTTTATGAAATGGTTTTCATTTTGTTGAATAAAGCATAAATTCGAAATGAATATAATTCAACTGTTGTCATTTAATGAACTTGATGTTATGAAGTTATTTTAATTTACTACAGTGTTACTTTTGTTTATGACGCAAAATAAGCAAATATAAAAATAGAAGCAATTTTATAAAAATAAAATGACTATAAATGTAGAAATGTAATCACGACATTAGAAATAAAATAATAAATTATTTTTATACAAGTTTTTCTCGTTTTGTATTTTTATATAAGTATTTTTATAACTATACTAAGTAATAATAAACAAGTCAATTAATTTTAAGCTTTCTTTATTTCAAATGTCCATAGAAGAATGGTTCAATTATCCTTCTGAATGGGACATTTTAATATTTTACAATTAGAAGTCATTATTATTCTTTTACAATAATTTGCTTACATGTTTTATGAATGATTCTTTAACAATAATTTGTTTACATGTTTTATGAATTATCATAAAACAAAAACATGAATTACGTATTTTTTTCTAATAGGTCATTTTTTGTATTTATTAAATTTTACGAAATATTTTACAGTAAAAATATCTTTTAAATTGAGAATATTGAATAAAAAATTTTTTATAACTCAAGCAATATAAAAAAATATACTAAAAAATAAATGAAAGTTTTATTATTTATAAAATATTGGAATATCTTATCTAAGATATATTCACTATTTAAAAATGAAATTTCAGTTCAATTTAGTAATTAATACATTTCTTCCATAAATTGAGATACCATAAATTTTAATTTTTTATTATAATTCAAAACATTTAATTAATTTATTATAATAAATATTTTAATTTGTTAAAATCATCAAATATTTTAATTTGTTATGAAGAAAAGATTGTGTCATAGTAAAAATTTTAATTTGTTACAGAGTTTGCGTTGAAAAATATGATGTTAAGTAGATATTAAAATAGGAAGAATAGTTTTCTTGTTACTAAAAATTCTAGAAAGTGTTGTTATTTAGTTGAAGTCTGTGATCTAGAGTTTCATAACACCGAATTCACATTAATACATCTTCTTAGAAATAACTTCTAGACATTATATTAGATTTCTCGTAATTGTTTCATCAGAAATTAAATATTTACAGCGCATAAATAGTTATAATGTGGGTACAGTAATCAATATCTTCTACTAGCAAAATGTCAATTATATAAAGATACAATTGTGTGTTCAAATCACAAGGTTCGCTTTATGCAACAAGTTTTACTTAATGATTTAAGTGGCGTATTTTTGTTGGCACCAGTATTGGATACGAAAATTCAGTCAAAACAAAAATGAATAATAAAAAGGGACTTCAAAAACTTCTTATTTTAATGTTTTCGTCGATGTGATTTACTACAAATTATAGTTTCCAGAAAATCTTTGAATCAAATCAAAATTATAGACATAGCCATGACTGCTTATTACTGTTTTCAATTATGGGAAAACTGTCTTTCTCTCTCTCATATTGTTAGAATTTCTTTACGTACGTGGAACCCGATCTAATACTTAAGTCACTTTATTTACTTTTCTATTTTGGAAAATAAAACTGTTTTTATATTGATGTTTAACTCAGAAATAATCCAATGTTCGTACACAGTTCAGATCTTTATGGTCAAATTCAAATTAATTATTTATTTAATGAAAATAAGATTATTACAATACTTTACTTAGAAAAAGGAGTTTCCACTACTCGTTTCTGAAAACTGCTACGAGATTATTTAAATTAGAAATAATATTTAACAAGAGAGCAGGCAGTTCATAATTTCTAAATAAGACCGATTATTTTAATTAAATAAAAAAAATTCAATATTATTTTCAGTAACCTTGATTTTATTCTGTACACTTTTTTTGTGAAACATTTATTTATTTTTAAACACGAAAATGCAAACAAGAAGATATAAAAAGTATCTCAAAAATATTTGGACAGTATGTTCTTTTCGAAAAAATTATAAAAAAATATGCCATTTGAAGCGTTTTTTATTTTATTGTGATATTTGAAATGTCATATTTGTTTTCAATCCTTTATTGCTTACAACGAAAACATTCAGCGAACTTTATTTGATCTGAAAACTTACTTTTTGATTATAATTGATTCGCCTCATTTCACATTTTATTATATTATTTAATATTTTAATCATCATATCAAATAAAAATCAAATAATAAATGTTTAGAAACATTATTTTTGATTAAAAGAAAAGCGCAATATTTTTATATGTAAGGGATTCATTTGAATAATATTGTAATTAGTAGCTGTATTTAATAAGAAATAAAATTATTATCATTAATAAAATTATTAGTATTTATTACTTAATTCATTTTTGATTCATTTAAGTAAAACGTTTTTTTTATAGTTTCATTAAAATGTTTTCTGATTGGATTTAAAAATTATTCCATGCTTCTACGAATTAATAGATATAACTTGATATTTTATAGAAATTACTGGCAATACAATGAATTATGCCTTAAATTCAAGGAATTAATTATAAGTAATCATTAGTTACATTAAAATTATATTGTATATTATATTAAAAGGGAATTTACCACTTGTAGGAATTTATTTTGTTTAATTAGTAGGAATTTATTTTTCAAGAAAAAGTGATCTTAAGAATACTGTTGAAATGGTGAAAAATATAATGGATTTATCATCTTTATATAGCATTGTATTACAGTATTAGTATAAAAAAGTGATAATTATTTTTTATACAGGTGAATATTTTTGCTGAAATAAAATTTCAATCTACTCATTCTGATAAACTTGCGGGAAATTTTTGCAGAAAAATTTAATATATACTGTAGAAAAATGGGTTAAGAGCGAACTTTAAATGCCATGTTGTTTATACTGAAATAAGTGATTTCAATTCTGATATTTAAACTATGGTAAAAAATTGGATTAAGTTTTATAGTTGCTAGTCTCTCTTACCTCGAATAATTGATTGCACTCACTCTTTAGAAGTGAAACCGAGCTAAGGGTGAACAATGAAAGATGGAATAATATCCTCTTTCATGGTGAAAGATGGAATAATCCTTCTGTATGCTGGCTTGTTGAATGGATATATAGGAGTTTTTCAGATTTACCTCATCAGGACTGATGAATACAACCCATAATTTATGTACAGTCTCCTAAGGAATCTTGATATTTAAAAAACTTCAGAGAAGCTTTTGATTGTTAGCTTATCTACTATGAAATATCACAGTTTTATGTGTAGTTCGCTCTTTCGAATATTTTAAATTGACTTAATTATTTAAAATAATACTACAAATTTAAGTTTTGTAGTGAAAGCTAATGCACTTGTTTTGAACTTACAGAAGCGATCAGAATTGCAGACTTAAATTAAGAGCTTTTCCAAATGTAGTACCATATACGTTAGGCTCTAGCAGCAATATTGAATGAAGAGTTTTCTACACTTGCTATTAAAGTTTGAATATTCAGCAATGTTCTTTTGAATTTCACGCAAGTAGGCCAAACAATTCTTAGAATCTTTATCAGTAACAATGAATAAATTCACCGCATCCCAAAGATGATCGCATAATATTTAAATATTTCCTGACTTATTCTTGATTCTCATATATTTATTTCATTTCTTACTCTTATGTGTGAGACTGTCCAAGAAAAATTATAAACCAATAAAAAAAAACAAAAAAAAAAAACTGAAAGTTTTTCTTTTTATTGAAAGTTTAAAATGGATTTTAGAGAACTTTCATATTAACATCAAAAAATAGTTTCTTTTTTTAATGAAAGTAAAATTGATTTTAGAGAACATTCATATTAAAAGATTAAAAAGAATTACTACTTTTATTTTAATGATAATACAATGCCATATTTGTTTTTATTTTTTTTAAAAAAATAATCTCTTTCCGTTCTTTATTTATAATTAAAAGATTATTGAATTTTTGTTTAAGTAAAAAATGTTTTATGATATGATTTTCTGATTAGAAGTTTAATTAGATTTTCAAATTAATTATATCAGTATAAACACTTGATTAAACATTTTTATTTTACATTAATATGAAATAATCATTCATCATAATAATTTTTACATTTATAGAAATGAAAAACAATAATTAATTTAATTAATGATCTCAAGCTTTGAAGGAATTGTTAAGAAAGGATGCAAAAGATATCACTTACTTCTTTCACATACTTATGATTTTTTTATATCATACTTGATCTATAATTTGAGCTATGCGAAATTTAATTGAGTCGTCAGTTGTTTGTAAAATGACTCCATAAATTGTATTCTATCTGCGTGTCATTTGAGAAGTTATTTTATCATATTTTAAATACTAGTGGAAATCTATAATATTGCAATAATTACTTATTAGTTTTCAATTAACTACGACACGCTAAACCACCTAATAATTTTTGATTTGAATTCACTTAAGTATGTAATTAGCAGTGAACTTTGACTGCTTGACAGGAGTAATAAAATTTAACATTCAAATTCAAATTCAAACTTAAGCTACTTATTTGTATGGGAAATCTATGCCATTGCGCAGGGAGTGTATAGCATTTCCAATGTATACTGCTGACTATCTGTCTTTCGAAGGTCCTTTTTCCCATGATCCATGATTAAAAGTTCATATTCAACTATTTTGCTAAAGTTTTGACGTTATAGGATTATTTAGTAATCACTACTGCATTGACTTCTTTTACGCTAAAATTCATGAGATCTTTATAGTAGTTTTGAAAGTTTACTACTTTTTGATATACATTTCTTTTACTTTTAATTCTAACTAATACCAAATAACGAACTATCGATTATTTTTAATAAACGTTTCTAGAAATACATTTATTGTTATTTTTTAATTGATAATTTAATAATCGATTGATTAATTTCTAAATTATAATTGTTGTAGTTCTTAATGAAGTTTTACTATAATTTTCTACTTAAATAACTTCCGAATGTATTTTTTATATGATTTCTTAAATAACAATTTCATCTTGAAATAGACATGATGTGCCCAAAACATATGATGGCGTGAGTTTAATAAAAGTTAGAATGCATTAGTAAAGGTAAATGAAACGTAATTAATTAGGAAAAGATGAGCATTTTCAATTGTTTTGAATTTTCAGATTTTAATTACATTAACTTATCTATTTAAGTTTAAATATCAATAAGAAATGAGTGTTCAAAAATAATAATTTTTATGTTGAAAAATATTAATTATGCATTACAGTTAAAATTGTTAACAAATTCAGTTTTATATATGTATTTCACTATTCAACTTTCTATTACTGATGCAAATGAAAAAAAATTTAATAATTGATATTGATGATTATTTTTTATGACATAGAAATATATTTAAAAGTTAAAATTAAATTAAAAACATAGGAAAGATCTAGAAAATTTAAAAAAATGATTAAATTGACCGCAATTTATAAATTATTTTATTTTGTTTTACTAGGTTATATAAAAGCAAACATCGCACTACAAACTGGAAGATACTGATTACTGGGTTAGAATCTAGTCACTGTTGATCATGTATATATAGAGAAACATATATAGATTTGGGAAACTTTTGTAAAAAATATCAAACTAGTGGTTTTCTTGACTGTTAATGAAAGAAAAATACTTGAATTATAGAAAACATTCCGTGAGACTCATTAAAAATAGTTATTATTTTACAGTTATAATATTATACTAAAAAATAATCATATATTACAAAGTAAACAAGAAAGTTCTTGTCATTTTCAATGACCCAAAAGAACATGACTCATAGAAAGTGTAACCCATTGTTAGTCCTCGAAGTAATCACCATCGGCATCCAGCTACCAACGTGTCTCTTGTACAATTATCTTGCGGTAAAACTAGGGGGCTTTGGATGTAAAAAATAGAAGCAAAGACGATGCTTGGTGCAAGTCTGCAACATTGCTGAAGAAGTTTCCACAAAGATGATTGTCCAGGGAAAGAAAGAGGGGGTAATCTGATGACTTTAGGTCAGGTGAGTAAGGAAGAGGGTGTCAAATCTTCCGAGGAAGTCCTGTATGGTGTTCCTGTCCATCAGCGTGACATGGGGCCTCTTGTTATCTGCCAAAGATAGTAATCTGTTCTGGCTTCTTCTGTTGCAATGCCAGCTATACACGTTTCAATTGTTGCGAATACAGGTCCAGAGTGGTAGTTTAGTCCGTTAGTAGAAGCTCATAGTGAATCACTTGACAATTAGTCCACCAGACTCAAAGCATAATCTTGCATAAATGCATAGGTGGTATTTCGCTGTACCAGATAGTATCATAAGGTAAAAAAAAATGGTTAGGAATGTCATACCAGACCCACTTTTTTCACTGGTCAGCACTCGATTGAATATGGATGCGCTATGTTGGTGAGAAAGAAAAGGTAAACATGTTGCCACTCCTTGCTTATGGACTTCCAACAGCGTGTGAGAAACCCACTTCCTCAGAGTGCCTAATCGGTGCAGATGAAGTCTAATCGTGTGTTTCACTGGAAGTGTTAAATTGTCTGCAAGTTCACCACATGTTTGACTACTGCCTTTCCCAATGGCCGCCTGCGAAGAGTCGTGATCCTAGGTCAGTAGTTTCCACTGCAAACTTCATCACTGATGGACAAATCTCCCGATCTGAATTTAAGAAACCAATGCCATGCATACGTTCAATCGCAGAACTGTCTTCAAACACTTGACATATTCCACGACTTGACGCAGCAGCTGATAAGCCCACTTTGAAATAGTAAAGCACACACACAAACAACACCGTACGCGTGAACTTCAACACCATTTCTCTTTCCTAATGTACGAGTTACTACTGATGAATGTGTGAGGTGAATCTGCTTTTATAGCGACTGATAATTCTATAGTTATAGAATTATAGAAAATTTATACATATATATATATAAATTTTCTATAATTATATATATATATATATATACATTATATAATTAATGTTAAAATATAAATCATACTGAAATAAAAATACGTCCATCATTATAATTCTACTCTCGACTGACTGGTGTCTCAACCACGTCATATTCTAATTTGCATACTTATTCTCACTTCATTCAATGGCAACGAGAAGACGGAAAGAACTTTCTTATTTACCTTGTCGTTTTCTTATCTTATGCAGAAATATTTATCACCGTCTTGTGAATTATGTTTTCAATACTGGCATACTAGTATAACTATTAGAGACACTACTTAGTAATTTCGTGAAATTAGTATTTTATACACCAATAGCATTTACGGAATTTGTTATGAATAATAATTTACTTTTTGAAATAGTTAAATTTAACTTTTCTAATTCCTATTGTTATTTCAATTGGAGGTTTTTAGTCAAGCATTTATATTCAGAGAAAAATAAATTTTTCTTTGTAAGTAATAAATTTTTAATATTTTTAAATCCCTTGTATTGAATTCTTTTACAGTACAACAAAAATTCGTAAATAAATGATAACTTTTGTGTGTTCATTAATATTATATTCAGTTTAGAGTTTATAATAAATTTCAAGTACCATTGTACCTTAAAGAATTTTAATATAAGTTAGTAAAACAATAGGAAATGCTTTTTCTTTGAAAATCTATGATGGAATATGAAGTATGAAAGTTGTTTGTAATAAAAAAATTAATCATTCATTCAAAAATGCATTTATGTAAAAAAAAAACAATTATTTTAAACCATTATTATGTAATTATGTAATTAATATTCATATAAGAGAGGTTTAGGATATTTTCTTTTAACACACATCTTCTTTTAAATTTTTCTACATTTTTCTTAACGCGTGACTATCAGCATCTTATATTTCTCGTATGAGAAGCCATTATCTGAAGCAGCAAAAAATTTTTTACGTTTAACAGTGTGAGGTTAAGACAGCATATTGAATGCAAATAAAATAATGGAAATAATCGATTAATTAATTCAACAACGGAAACTTTTGTTTAATTAACAATATGTCCATCATTATGATATTTTGATCTTGTCATTTTATTTTTATATTAATTTTCATAATAAAAAATACCACGATAATGTTTAATATTACACCATTAAACCTCAAATTGGCTTTAATATCATAATGAATCTCAATTATTCTTACGAAATCCTAAATGCTTTTCATCAGTTTCAAATATACTATTTTAGTTACTTTTAACCATCAAATCTTTTTAATGTTTCTTTTATTTAATAGATACCAAAATATTCTTGGAATGTTAAGGTCAAACCTTGTTTACAGCACGTTTATTTACTTTTACTCCTATAAAATATCATATTTATAGTAAATCCGTATGAGGAATAAATAATTAAAAATTTTGAATATGAATAATTTAGAGGTGGCGTAAACTTACTTTTAATTAATTATTATTTTTATTTTATTACTTTTTACAGCAGATTTTTGATTTTCATGAATTTATTTTTAGTGATATATAAAGTTACGTGCACATTATTAATAACTATATCTGTTCGGAAAACTGGAAAAAATTCAGTTATACATCCAACTTTCTGGTTATTGCATGCACTATAAATGCTTTAAATAATAAATTTGTATATTCAATAACATCTAAAGAAGTAAAAATCTTTTTTATAATGTTCTAAATCACTATTTTACTGCTTTTAATAATACACTACTGGCCATTAAAATTGCCACACCAAGAAGGCGACATGCTACAGACGTGAAATTCATACGAAAGGAAGAAGGTGCTATGATATGCAAATGATTAGCTTTTCAGCGCATTCAGACAAAGTAGGCGCCAGTGGCGACACCTACATTGTGTTTAAATGAGGAAATTATTCAGCCGGTTCCTCATACACAAATTGCATTTGAACGTTGTTGCCTGGTGAAAAGTTGTTGTGATGCCTCGTGTAAGAAGGAGAAATGCGTACCAGCACCTTTCTGACTTTGATAAAGGTCGAATTGTAGCGTACCCGGAGAATTGTAGCGTATTGCTGCTTGCGTCGGTCGAGATCCAATGACAGTTAGCAGAATATAGAATCGATGGGTTCAGAACGGTAATACGGAACGCCATGCGGGATCTCAACGGCCACCTATCACTAGCAGCCGAGAAGACAGGCATATTATCCGCAAGGCCGTAATGGATCGTGCAACCACGTCACGAGCCGTGAGTCAAGAAACGGGGTCGTTTGGAAGACGACAAGTGTCTGCACGAACAGTTCGACGACGTTTGCAGCAGCATGGACTCTCAACTCGGAGACCATGTCTGCGGCTTCACTTGACGCTGCGTCATAGACAAGAGCGCATTCAATGGTGTGATCAACGACGAACCTGGGCGCACGAATGGCGAGACGTCATCTTTTCAGATGGATCCAGGTTCTGTGTACAGTATAATGATGGTCGCATAGGTTTTTGGCGGTATCGTGGTGAACGCACACTGGCAGCGTGCATTCGTCATCGTCATACTGGCCCATCACCTGGCGTGATGGTATGGGGTGCTATTGGATACACGTCTCGGTCACCTCTTGTTCGCATTGACGGTGCTTTGAACAGTGCACGTTACATTTCTGGTGTGTTACGATCCGTGGCTCTACCCTTTATTCGAGCCCTGCGAAACCCTGCGTTTCAGCAGGATAATGCCCGACTGCATGTTGCCGGTATTGTTCGGACCTTCCTTGGTACGGAACATGTTCGGCTGTTGCCCTGGCCAGCACGTTCTCCAGATCTTTCACCTATAGAAAACGTCTGGTCAATGGTTGCCGAGCGACTGGCTCGTCACCAAACGCCAGTCACTACGGTTGATGAACTGTAGCACCGTGTTGAAGCTGCTTGGGCATCTGTACCTGTACATGCAATCCAATTTCTGTTTGACTCAATGCCCAGGCGTATAACTGCCGTTATTACTGCCAGAGGTGGTTGTTCTGGGTACTGATTTCTCAGGATCTATCCAGCCAAATGTTTTTAAAATTTAATCACTTGTTACTTCTAGTATAATATATTTGTCCAATAAATATCATTTTGTTATCTGTATTTCTTCCTGGTGTAGCAATTTTAATGGCTAGTTGTGTATAATTTTTCAACAAACTAATATTATCATTTAATTTCGTAGTTTAAATTAATATCTTTTCTTATTAAACTAATATCTAACTGCAAAAAAAATTATAATTTAAATATTTTATTTTTTATGTGAAATAAATTGGTAATTCTAACAGATATATTTTTTTTGTAATTCTTAAGCTAATGATAAAATCTAAAGTAATTAAAGATCTTGTAATCACTCGTAGTACCAGTAATTTGTTGCCTGCTATTTGAATATTGAATATATTCTTATTTACCAAACTGATTATAGGGTAACTAGTTGTACTATGGAAACACACATCAAAATAATTATACGATATATTTGACTGCACTATGACTAAATATATGTTTCAGTCCATATTGGCTAGATCAGATATAAAGTGAAGCTCAATTACTATAATGCAAACGTTTATCGAAAGCTTTGAAACTTAAAAAACACTTTTGTTTTTAAATAAAGAAACATTTTTAAATGTAACTTTAAAACCGGATTTATTGATAAAGCACTATTATAAGCAAAGTTATAATTTTAGCTGGTATAGAGCCTCATATGATGCATTAAAAGGAGCTGTTGTCGGAGGAATTTCTGGTGTAGAAAATAGATTTAACATTATGTACAAGATTTTTATATATATATATATATATACAATCTGATACTTACCTGTTTTCTTTTGGAAAATATGAAAGAGATGTTTAAAAGACTTAAATCTTTCAATTCGTTATAGTTCCTTTAAATTTCTATTCATCTTATATTTGCGAAGTTGTTCTGGTCTTATTCATCATTTGATTCATAAATTAAGTATTTAAGCATTTTCGTAAATTGATGCTATATAAATATATTTTCAATATGTATAGCATAAAATTTATGTGATATACTAACTTTCATAGTATAATCAGAATACAGAGTTAAATCTTTACAAAGGCACATATATAGCCTTTAAGACTATTTAAATAAATAATTTATTTTAAAAAATACTTTGACTTTGTAAGATGGAGACGATATAATTCCCAGAATCAATGAAATATCATAAAACTGTCCAAAATAAAGGTCTTATTTTCTTAATCTGTTAGGAATATTTTTCAAGGGAATATTCGTTTCATTTTTAGAATATGATAATGGTAAATTTTCCTAATATTCCCAAAGAGAATATTTGTAATCTTTATTAATTGGAAAACATCTTAATTTTTATTTTTAACAGAAATTCAGCATAAATCCTTGATTTTTCCCTTATAGAATGACAAGAAATATAAAACACAGGCTATAATTTTTGACTAAGATATACCTACAGGGTACTTTGCCTGTTACAGACTTAATTAAGTGATTTTTTTAAGTTAAAGGTTACAATTATTATTTCTGCTGTGGGAACTTGTTTCGGAAAGCGTTATTCATTATTTAATTTCATACAATTACCATGATAAATTAATTTGCCAGTTATTCTATGCTGGAATGGTTAATTTATTTTCACAACATTAACGCGAAAAAATACAGAAAAGAAAATAATTAAATTACTCACTGCTCTAGTGTATTAAGAAATTTGCCTGTATTGTGTTCATAATGACAATTTTTTGTTTATTGTTTTGAACGGAATGATTTTCGAACTATTTGTTTTATGAATCTGCATTTTTCTAAGCTATTTAATATTTTCTTTATTAATAATTTAATGAGAGATATTTCCTGATTATTTTAAATAGCTCTAAAAACAAAGCAAACTTTGATTTATTGATAAATATCGTAATTTATCATTAGGATTATTAAATCAGTGCTACTAAGGAAAGATATCAAATATGATTTATGATAAATGATATAAATTGTACTTTTAGTTTTATATAATAAATACAAATAAATTGTTAACAACTGTTCCTATAAGCATAAAACACATATGCTTATACAAAACACAATACGCACATACGTATATATTTATATATATACATACTTACATATATACATATTTTTGTAAATTTCTTTACAGAAGAATTTTACAATTGTGTAGGATTAGGAAACCTGATGCAAAATTATTAAATGATAACACTACTTAAAGAAAAATTTAAGAACATAATTTTATTTAAAAAGTCATAACGATATCAGCATCATTACGATATATGAGTAAGGCACAGATGCCATATAATCTAGCATGCTAAATTCTAAGTTTGATTTTTTAGTGAATTTTCTTATTTATATGTCAACTCAGTTTTATTACGTCATAGAAATGGAGACCTATAAGAAGTATGTAGAAAATTTAACTTTGGCAACTCTAATATTTGAGTCATTCAGATTCAAAGATGTCATAATCATGGCAGCATTTTTTCGTCGCCAAAAATATTCAGAATTTGGCATGTTAGATTAAACGGCAGCTGTGAGCTGAGTAAAAGAGATGATTGCGGAATTACTTGGTTAATTAATAATTTTACAATCACATGTTGGATATGAGGGTTAAGTGGACAGAGGCTTTCATCTTAGAGTGGATCACCAGTCACTATAGTTTTCCTTATCGATTTGGATATTGAATTTATGACTTGTTGAACTAAAAACCACAATACTAACTTTTTAATTTCAGATTCCACCCAGAAAATAAGGAAAGATCTCTCTTTTCTTCTTTTATAAATAAGTATAATAATAAGATTGGTTAAATTATTCGCTTACAATTAATATTAATTTTATCTTAACTATTTAAGATACATGATGAAAATGAATAATAATATCGCAAAGCAAATTTTGTGAACCTTTCTTTTTACAAAATCATTGCGAATGCATTTAATTAACATGATTTCCACGAAGATCTTTGGCTCACCAAATTCCCTACTGCCCGGATTACCAACATATTTTGTGTCCTTCCATGTTCTCTTGAAATTCGTTATGGTTTTTCTATTCTTTTAGTTTTTGATTTTTGGTTTGATGAACATTTTGTGCGTAAAACATTGATTGTTACGAGCGGCCGAAACCATGATTCCCGAAGTTGTTTCGAATCGCTTTGAGTAAAATCGCCTCAACAACAGTATTTTAAACCTTGCGCTATAAAATCCAATCAATTGACCAAACTCAACAATAGTCGAATTGATATGGACATGATATCCATATTGAGTAACGACTTTATGGCTTCAACTCGTTGGAATCAAATAAAAAATATTGTCATAGTTCAATTTGTGATTAAAATGATTTCTTATGTAAAAATATCCAAGCACAAGCCTGAAAAACCATTTTCCTTTGATTCAAGCCATAACACGTTGAAAATAGAATAGAAGAAAAAACAAAATGAAAATGATAAGATGAAACATCCACTTTAAGATAATTTTAACTGTGCAAGGACACTTTAAATTATTTTTTATTTGCATTTTAATTATTTTAAGAGTTCGGATTTAATTACCGAAATTTGGATTTAAATACAAAGAGAAAACTTATATATAAACTTTTTTTAAAAAAAATAAAATACCAATAATCTTATATTTAAATTAAGAAAGACATAAATTTAACCGAACATTTCTATCAAATACATATAACAACCTCTTAAAAGACTATAGAATTTTGTAACAAATTAGAAGTTATTATACTGAATATATCTCTCAAATATTTCCTTTTAAACTATTGCTAAGACAATGTAAAGCTGCAACATGGGAATGAGATTACTGATACGTTTCAGGAAATCGTTAAATTACTTTTGTTTGACTTAATCCGGAAAAATTTCATCTTTATCACCATAGAAATATGAAACGCAAAGAAGATCATATTTAAGTCGATTTCTATCAGACAATTTAATACTGGAAAACTGCTGTAGTCTTAGAAAAACAGCAATAAAATCTCCTTCTGAAGAACAAAACACATTCTCTCCTCCACCTCCCTATGCTACGTGTAATCGAAGTCCCTCAAGCCCTTCCAAATAATGCGAAAGCACTTGATTTACGCTGCAATAGACACTAAAACAACGTTAACGCACTCCACCCTCTATTTTGTTGACGGCCTAAGCAAGCAATGCATCATTTGATTTTGATTTCTTTTTTCTCTTTTTTCCCCGTTATCAGGACGCACAACGGCTTTCAATACTGCTATCATCCTCAAAGGTGCGCGAAAGAAAAATAAAAGAACAGCAAAGGAAAATCACATCCTATAGTGTTGCGAAACAAGGCTTAAAGTCAACGAGGGGATTCAAGAGGAAAAAAAATCGCGAAAAAAATATCGCTTGCTTCTTGGTTTTCCATGCTAAGGGCCCATAAATTGAATGCCTGAGGGGGCCACTTAGAAAAGCGCTTGGCGAAACTCTTAGCTCAGATATAGCCAAGTTCATTTTGACATGTGTTACTTACTGCCGCTGATAAATGTCCTAGACATAAACGTTTTCGGTTTTACATGGTTTCATCGCCAGAAAGAATGGGTTGATTCGTTTCAAGCCAAGAACTATCACCAACTTCAATGAAGAAATGCCATATTGGTGAAGAATTCGTCTTTGAGATCCATATTCTTATGCTATTCTTTAATTAAAGAACTAGTGTTAATTATTCAGTGAAAAATAAATCATATGCAAAGTTTAAATTTAAAAGCATTTAAACTTTTTTTCTGATATGAAAAGCAAGTAATAAACAATTATTTTTTATCTCTTACAGGAAAGGTCCTCATTATAGTGATTTAAGTATTCATAATGTTTTGGAATGCCAAATAAATTAAAAATGTGGAAGCCAGGAAAAATTACAAAAACTAAGAAAAATAATAATAAAAAAAATCAGAAACAAAAGAAAGCAATGACTAATTAATCAGAATGAATTGGATAAAAATAATCCTGCTGAAAAACGTGTTATTTGTATATAATAAATGGAAATGCATCTCATATAAATTAATGATTTAGTATAATAAGCGAGATGAAAGCAAACATATTAAGCGAAATGATTCTAACATGAGAAATAAATTGATTATGGAAAAGAAATATATTTATTATGTGATGATAAAAATTCTAATTTATTTGCGTGGGGGGATCTGTTGTTACAGCCTCTTTTAATTAATAGATTTAGTACCTAAGATTTTACGCAGTGTCTTTTTTTCTTTTTCGCATTTCTTTTATTCAAAATGTATTTCCGCATTCTTTTAAGAAAATAAAAAAATGTCATTTGGAATTTTTAATGTATTTTTTACTCTATGTTCTTCTAACGCCAAAGACATTTTTGCATACTTACATAGAAATTCATTTGTTTGAATACTTTTTTATTATTGCCTGAACACTTAAAAAGTATTTTGATATAATTCGATTTAGGTTTGAATATTTATCTGTACAAACAGCTTGATAGTTATTTAGATTTTCTTTTCGACATGGAATCGCCAAAATTGGTTTGTGCACAACAATTCTAGTAAACTGCTGGAATCTCAGAAGAAACTATGGATATTGATCGGTATTGATACAAGTTGTTCCGCGTTTTTATCTAAATTGAATCACCCTCGTGGCTCAGAGTGTGAAGTTTTCATGGACTCGTTTGAAGCAGAGAACAGAAGCGTTGGGATAATTTTCATCTTCTAGATTTCGGATTGAAAAAAATTAAGTTAACTTAGTATAAGGCAGCAATATCCTTTTAATACCCAATTTTTTTGATATCATATCGAGTTGGTTGCAATTAAACTGAAAATGACTGCAGTCCTACTTAAATATACAAATTTATCTTCAATTATTACTTGTTATTAATTTTTATTATAGTAATTATTTATTATTAATTTTTTAAACATTTTATAAAAAGATAGGCTTGGATATTTTTAGCCAATTTGCTTAAATTATATATATATATATATATATATATATATATATATATATATATATATATATATATATATATATCTATATATATATATATATATATATGTATGTATGTATATATATATATATATATATATATATATATATATATATATATATATAATGTATATAAAATACAAGTAGCTGTTTTGTAAGCTAGAATATATAAAAGAATATAAAGGAATATTTGACTGATAAAATCTGAAAGAAAAGTGAAAGTAAAAAGAAAAATTAATTCTTATAAATTATATGATGTTACTTATCACACTTGGACAGGCCAAGCTCGCTATGCTAGTCAATAGGGAGCTCCTTTCGTTTTTTAATCAGAGCACCACGAAGGTGAAAGTACGTCTTTGTTCTTTAAATCCTCCGATAGATGGAACCACAAGAGGATCCACTCCTTCAATTTTGACATTGATTTGAAGGGGGAGGAAATTTTCTCCAGACCACTCTTCCCGTGGTAACTGCTCAATGACCGACCACAGGACTTTTGATTCCACAGATTTAACTAGCACGTATTTCACATGTACTAGGTGGGCCATTTACGGCATTGGTAATCAAACCCCCTTCCTTCCGTATGGAAGACTGATGCCATAACCACTAGGCTACGAAGGCCACATAAATTATATAATGTATGTATAGTTATCAAATTTTAATGATATAAAAATATGTAATTATGATCTCTATAATTAACTGTTTCTTATTAGGGGTTTATTGAATCTATAAAGCTATATTCAAACATTGATTTCAAAATTTCGAGCTATAATAAAAGCATTAAAAGAAATACAGGAAAGTCTGCTTCTTAAAAAAATTAGTATTGCAAACACTAAGCAAATTTGTTGGTGACTTACGATTTCCATAAGTTTCGAAATATAGAACATGTAATTGAAACATAAAACAAAAGTAGAACTAATAATTATAATAACTTCTCGCATGATAAATTTTAAATCAACAAACTTTCATAACAAAATTTAGAACGCGATTTATATTGCAGGAATCAAATAATTTGGTACTTTTCATAATTTTTCCCACTGATGCCAGATTAGAATTCTGCCACAATTGAAAAATGGAACATTGAGCTTACGTGTATATTTATCTGTCTGAGTAGTAACTTGAGAGTATTCTATGTTCTCCCCATTACGTCACGAGAGTAATCTTTATTATCTATCTAAATTTCTCGCTGATCGCAATATTACAAAGTAGGTTTTAAAAAGTCTTACTTGTGTGGGAATGGACCTCAACTGCTATAGTTGCTACAACACTTTGATACTTCGCGATATCAAAATATTATTCTGAAATTTTTTCTTTTTATTTATTTATCATGGAAAATATTATAAATTTTATAGCTCTGTATAAAATATCTTGAAAATATATTATTGTACTCATATTATCCGCTCCAAGTAAAAAACCCAGTTTTCGCGCAAAGGAGAAAAAACCAGCTAAATTTGGTTACATTTTATTTCACTTTTCCCATAGAGTGCTTTATTAATAGAAATATTATTGGTTTTTTTTTAAGTGAATGATTTATTTGTAAATTTTACTAAATAGACTCGCAAAATACATGTAATAATAAAAACTATATTAAATTATTCTATTTATTTGGCATACATTTTTATTCTTTTAATACCAAATACAAAGTAAATAACTTGGAACGTCTGCAGACGATATTTTAATATTTATTTCTAATATATTTCACATGCTTTAAAATGAAGTGCTTACATATTCGTAGTTAATTAATTTAGCTTTACTATAAAATATACATAAATTTTAAAATGAAACATTATTAAATGGTTAATTTTTTTTTTATATTTAGTAGAGAGATAAGCCAGAACTACTTATCTTTTATACAGATGTATAAAAGATAAGTAGTTCTTGCTTATCAATCTGATATACTTCACATTTATCAATCTAATATACTTCTTGATTATTAACTTGATATACTTCTTGATTATCAATTCTATACCAAAATAAGGTATTGAATATACTTCGGCTTAAGGATATGACCTTTACTCTCAATTATGTAGCCTTATTATCTGGAACTTTAATAATTAAATCTTTAAAACACCCCAAAGACAAATACCTTAATTAAATTAATTTCCTCTATAAAAATAATAACTCGATACTCGTTACATATTTGATTGATACAATTATTACTTTTTTACAGATTTTGCAATTTTGTTTTTTTTATTTGGTAGATTTTTTAAAATTTAACTTTAAGAGAAATTTAAATATGAATAAAATTTTACATTCTATTTTAATTATCCTTACTAGAAAAACACGAAGATTTTATAGAATTCTAAAATTTTCAAAACTAGAATATATGAATTCCATAAATTTTAAGATTTTTTCATTATTTCTATATCTTAATAAACTGATTTTCAATCAGATAGATAAAACTTAATGAATAATGAAGGCTATTAGGACATTTTAAGTGGCTAGAAATGTTTGGAACCAAACTGAATCTTGTAGACGAGACTCTTGCGAACATTTTGAGCTATTAATATTTAAAATCCCATGGTTAGAGTCATAACACTCCTCATTTTTCTAAAATCACATCATAAGGGCACAAAATTTTGTCTTCGTTAAAGGGGAGGTGATTAGGACATTTTAGGGGGCTAGAAATGTCTGGCACCAAACTGAATCTTGTAGAGGAGACTCTTGCGAATATTTTCATGTATTAATATTTAAGATTAAATATTATTAATATTAAATTAGTTACATTTAATATTAATATATATTATTAATATTAAAAATTACTTATATTTTATATTAAATTAAAAATCCTATTAAAATTAATACATTAAAAATTAAGATATAATTTATTCAGGATTAAATTTTCATACATTGGAAATAAATAGAAACTTGATATTTTATCGAATTTTTTTTATCTTTATCTATTGTACTTAATTTAAAATTAGGAAAGTTGACCTTATATTGGATTATTTTAAAGTAGCGGTATTTTATTCCAATGTTGTTAAAACTATTGAGCACGTTTTGGTTAGTTTATGATGCAACATCATTAACAAGAGATGTACCTTTTCGTTTTTTTAAAATTACCACTTTATTTCGGCGACATATAATCCAACACAATTAATGATAAGCACAATCCTCAATGATAAGCACTTTATTATTACAGTGGAAAAAATAATTTTCTCTATATAGTAATCTCTTATCCCTCTAATTTCCCCATTTCTTCCCCCCTCCCTATAATGCTTTCTTTCTGCGTTTTTCAAGATGTAACGCTCTTTAAATGAAAATCAATTGGAGTTTTAGATTGAATTCATTGCGCAAAGTGTTTGACATGATAGAGATTTCAGTCTTTTAAAAGAATGGAAAAAATTTATTGATTAATTCTTATCAGCTCAATTAGAGCAAAAGTCGAAGTTATCGGTGAGTAGGGAGAGAAGAATCATCGATTTCTCCCCCCTTTCTCATCTTCATCGAATACTCTTTTCCATTCAAAATGGATAAATTTTGTGTCTTTTGAATCAGTTGGAAATAGAAGAGCCTGTGAAGGATCGTGGTGGGGAGGGAGTTGTTGTAGATCGATCGAACGTCTTACAAAAGACGGACGCGTAAGATAGCATATGACGGGCGATCGCTAAAATGGATCGCCTCAAAGGCAACAAGCGATTACGACCTTTTTTTCCCTTCTTCCTTTTCCTTAACACCCGAAAGTTTTCCGTTTTACGTCGTAGAGCAAATCACAAATAAAAGGTATATTTTTCAACTGTGACATAGAAAGATCAATGTCCGTTAGAAAATCGATGTGTCGGCTAACTGAATGGCTTTCCCAAACACAAAAGTTATGACCGTTGCAATAATATTTCTCAAAATGCATCTTTTGGAAGAGATAAATCATTGTCTTCATTTTAATGGCCTCTTTGAAAAAAATAGATTATTGCGCTACTTATTGAGTGCATTCTATTTTTTTTTGTAAGAATTGAATGATTCAAAAATTCAGTACTTCAATTGAATTCTTTTCCCTAGTGGAAAGTGGAAATACCCAATCAAAATCCTGTAATAAGTAAAGTGGTACCAACACTTCATATCTGAATATTTGAAAAGTCATCCTCTCCATATAGAATTATTGATTTATGTTTAGTCAATAGATTCATAATATAAACATTTTAAGATTGAAAATAAAAATATTCTAATTAGTTAACTACAAATAAAATTAAATTTATAAAACTGAAAAAAATCCAAACCTGAAGCAGAAATTTGTGATGATAAATATATGAACGAATTGGGATCTTAATGATTTATTTTCTAAGCCAGTTACGCTTTTACGTTGCAGTCATAGTATAATAGATATAAAAATTTTTTATTCAATTAAAAAAAAATGCTTGTACATCCAATTTTTTTTGCATATATTTAGGATTGTTTTGAAAAATAATGTTCAGAGATTTATATAAAGATAATAACATATTTGAAATTTTACTCTAATATCGTAAAATGCATTTGAAATGCTGAAAAATTTGATGGGGGAGGTTAAATTTGAATGAGTTTGAAACAGCATAAAAATAATTTTAGTACTAATAAGTTCAGAAATATTAAAAAGTTATTCAATTAATTTTTTAAATATGTGTTTTTGTAAATTATAAAAAAAATTAACTAATTATGTTTCGTAAATTCAAAATAAAATTAATATTTTTTAAAATTATATTGGTGATTTAAATGTGAACTATTATCAGTAATGAATTTTACGTTGTGTTTAAAATTGTTTCTAATTATTCATTTTTAAAGTAATTGTTACCGTCAGTCAAAAAGAAATCAGAAGATGAGGAATTAAACAGCAATACTGTCCATGAAGTAAGTAGATTTATTTAAATGAAGACTTATTTTTGAAATTATTTTCCATAAGATTTGATTTCCTTAACCTTAAACGAAATGTAGAAAAAGATAAAATCGCATTATAAAAAAGTTACAACTAACTGGCCATAAAAAGTTACAGAAAGGTTTGTCCAGTAGTGTTGAGTTTATACATCTTATAGTCAATAAAAATGTGTATAAATTTACTGTGTTGTTGTTATTACTTATGACACATGGACAAGCCAGGTTCACTATGCAGTTGTCTATGGGAATTTAAGTCAGTAGGGTTTAATCAGAAAACCACGAAACTGAAGTATGACTTTGCTGTAAGCTACTCCGATAGATGGCACCACCAGAAAACCACTCCCACAATTTATGACTTATTGTTGAGTTTATTTGAATATGTAGAGTTACATTGCACTAATTTCTATATTTAAAGTAAATTCTGTTTATAGTATTGGAGAAATTGTTATAAAAGTTTTTAAATAAGAGTTTGCCAAGACAAGGGCCTTGAATTTCCACAGCATATTTTTCAATGAATAATTTTCGATACATTTTTCTTAATAATTTTCTTCATATTATGCAGCTTACGATATAATTAAAATGCTAACAGCTGCACATAAGGCATTTAAAAATAATAATTTGACTAAAAAGGCGAACAAATAAAATCAGAAAATGGTGGTCCATTTGGCTTATGTTTTGTTATTTTTAAGTAATTTTCATTTTTTATTTTATAAATATGAATAAATTTCTCAAAAATAGATTGTAAGAGGATGAAAATTTGCTTTTATTTTTGATTTTTCCAATATTACATACTTTTGTATACTACATATCTTGGAATATTATAAAGTCTTTTCAAACTTCTATTTTTCTTTAAAGGATCTACAGGGCCACATCGGGAATTCTTGGCTTAAAAATTTGACTGTGACTGTATCTTGTTAGTGAATAAAATGAATGTGTGTCAGGTCAGATTTTCTTTCAATTATGGAAAAATAATCGGTAGGGAAATTTTGTTTTATTTAGTCTTGACAAATTTTTCCATTGTCAAAATTGTTAAAAATTATTTAAAAATAGTAAGAATAAATATAAGCTGATCTCAATACAAAAGAAATAGTTAAAATCTATCTTACATTTCTGTACATATATGCACAATTAAGGCTACATCATCATAACTTAAGATACAGGAATATTATGGAATTAAAATGCACATATGTATAATTAGACATAATTTTTGTTACTAATAAAAAAAAATCCATTAAAATGTTAAAATATGTGTGTGAAAACTATAGAAGGGAATAATATCTTCAAAGTATTACATTATATTTATGCTTTGTGTTTCTACATTAATAATGAAAATATCATGTAGTGACAATGGAAAAAAATGTAGTTCATTAGAATTTTTGAATATAAGTTAATATATACTTCATGCTAAATAATAACTTTGCTAACAGTTTTTTCAAATTTCTTAGTAATTTTGATTTTATAAAATATATTAAATTTTGATATATAAATTTTATCCGTAATGCATCTCATTTTTGTATACTTATATTGATTTAAATTCATTCAATAATTTAAAGCAAATTTATCTCCTAGTCTGATATTCTATTATTTAAATTGTGTTTCTCCTCACAAAGTATAATACAACATTCAAAGCATATTTTAATTAGATAACATAGATCTTAATCGAAAATACCCTTATTTCGAAAATCAGGATTTGAAAATGTGCTGAATACCTAAGAGAAAATGTGATAAACTTCTAAGAGCCAGCTAAGAGTTACATCCAAGGCGAAACCATTTTCGAGCACTTAAAGGCCTCAAATTTCCTGACGTAAAAGAGCTATTACTTCGCCTTTTTGGTGTCGTCTACGATTTTAATGAAATATTTGGCGTTCCATGGCCACCACAACTTATGAGTTGGCTTGCTTGAAACTCTTTTCAAAAGATAGCGATGAATGGGAGTCACTTTCGGCAAGATACCAACTCGTCTTTTCGCACTTGAACCCTGCTCCATTCATCAACGTCTTCATCGGAGTCATCTTAAGAAGATGGCGGTAGTTTGAGGGCTCAATTTGCAAAGCTTAAGTGTTCTTTTTACGGTGGGATTCACCATCTGAGATTCCCCTTCCTATAGATTTATTGCTACAAAATCCAAGGATCTTAAAATCAGCAAAGCAATCTATCTAAAAGACTCTTATGATAAACTGCAGAGCTTTCATTACACGAAAAGATATTTCGATTAGCAACACACATTCAATTTTATTCATTTCTCTGTGATATTTGTTGACGATAAGAGATATAGCATTATATTTTAAAGCATTAAATTATTTATTTAATAAATTCATCTATTTTTGAATATAATTTAAACAATTTTTAAATTATGAAAGTTCGTGTTATTATTATTAATAAATCCTTTTAATTCAAAAAAGCTTTTAATTAGCATTATTTTATTTAATAAATTCATCTATTTTTGAATATAATTTAAACAATTTTTAAATTATGAAAGTTCGTGTTATTATTATTGATAAATCCTTTTAATTCAAAAAAGCTTTTAATTCAAAAAAATCAACACAACGAAAAATGGATAAGAATATGGCATATTATTTAAATTAACGAATATCAGATTTCTTAAAGTTTTAAAACTCCCGAAAATCGTTATCTATTTCTACAAGAATAGTAACAACTATTCATAAATTTCCGTTCACCAATTTATTATTTGCAAGTGGAACAAATATAATTGGGTGATGCATGAAATATTTAATAAAAAAAACACAAATATCTCAATTCGATAAGGAACCTTTGAAAACTTCTTTGTTTCTTTTGAAAAATATTTATATCCAATTAGGAGAATACATTTGAGGAGTTTCAATAAAAGTTTAATAAAATAAAAAAATTCAAATTTTTACCATTACAAGTATTAAGTTTTAAAATATTTCCAAACTGTTGAAGCTTTAGAGACATTAAAGAATATTGGTGTACCTAAAGATATACAAAAGAAATTTCGATATTCAAAATGATTTAGAGGTAGAAATTTTACTAGCCCTGGATAAACAAAAATTATATATAAATTTCACCTGATATAACGTAAATATGTTACAAAAAAGAGAAAATTGACCGTTAGGTTGATATATTTATTATATTTAACTCCTCTGCATTAGAAAAAATAATTTATTTGTTATTATATTATGTAACATTGATTTTTTTTTACATAAAATACAAAGGGAAATTGTGGAGTAATTTTTCCCTGGAATAAAAATGAGGCATTTTTTTATGAATTATTCATCTAACGCTTTGTGAGATAAAAAAAAAGAAGAAATAGTTCAAATAAAATATCAGATATTGAAGAATGATATTCCACTGATACACATTTTTTGTCTTTAAAATATTCCTTTTCTCTCTCAGCTTAAAAAGGTTTCTTTTATTCAAAGCAAATTCCTTATTTTCATTTACCAAAAGAAACAATTTACTTAGAACGATTATAACAAAAATATTTTTTTTATAAATTAGTATATTTGAAGTTTTACAGTAAAATATATATATTAGGTTATTTCTCATTTTCCAACTTATAGAAATTTAAATAAATTCTGCATGTATATTCCAATGATTGTGTGTGAGGGCAATAAATTAATATAGAGCTAAGCAATTATTTAAGAGGTTTAAATACCATTTTTTATAAGATAATCTGTGTACAACACATTATGTTCTTTAGAAAAACAAATGAAAATATTAATTATAAAATGTTATTTTATACTATAACTGTAATTGACATTGAACTTGTTCAGTAACATTTTAGTAATAAAAATTGTTTTTTTTGTATATAAAACACATAAAAGAGCTTATGACTCTTATTATAATTTGTGTGTTAAAAAGTAATAATTTAATATTCATTAAGAATGAAAGAAGTATACTAAAAAGAAAGAAATAATTATACTTCCTTTTCAAACAGTAATAAATTAAGAATTTTTATTATATAAAAGAGATAATTTCTGAAAGTTCCTTATTGGAAATATTAATCTGCTTATCGAAGACTGTGAACTTTTAACTAGATAAATATTTTTCTGGAATTCTCTAAATTTAAAAGCAATCAAAAATATTTTATATTTTTAAATACATATTTGCATTAATTTAAATATAAAAGCTATTTACAATGTTACTTATTATTTTACCTATTTATTTAAAATATACTCAATACTTATTCAGAATTTTACTGATTTGATTAATTTATATATTTTTTAAGGTTAATATGTTGAATTTTTGATCATTCATCTTTTATATAAATATTCTTTTATTAATGACTAACGTAGTAGCATACTATAAACTAACATAATATAAGAAATATTTACAATAATAGAAGTTTAACTTCTATTATTGTAAAATAATAGAAGTTAATTAATCTTATACATAATTACCAAAGAAACTTTAACTTCTAGAAGTTAAAGTTTCTTTGGTAATTATGTATAAGATTAATTAATTCAGTTGATATAAACATATGTACTGCTTTGTGGAACTTTTTTAAATTCAAGGCCAACATTAGAATTAGAATTTTTACATCAAATTTGTGATTCTTAACATTTTTTTAGCAACCGATATCGATTAATGCTATAATTATTTTCTACCACTGATTGTTTAAAAGTTTACATATAAATAGATTTCATATAAATCTTTTAATACGATTTAAGTTTAAAAAAATTGGAAAGAAATGAGATATTGTGTGTAGGATTTGAGCGATGCATTACAGGAAGGAGTTGTTCTAAAAAGCAGAAAAAAGTTTTAAATTTGTTTTTATTTAATTATGGTTAATTCGAAGATAAATTTAAGCGAAATTCAACATTTTAAGTTATGATAAAATATGGTTATCAAAAAAATGTATTGCAAGTATATAGAGGTAGGTAAAATACGGAGTATGTTGTTGTTATTACATATCTCCGGTGTTTAACAATGCTAAATCAGGTCTATGAAATTTGTCACTCTAAGGAAATCTAACACTAAAATTAGACTTGTGAAAAGATGGATTCTGGACAGCCCCAAACAATATAGAATACGGTCAAAAGTGGCTTGAAAGTCAGCACACTTCAAACAAGAAAAAAAAATTCTTTTTCCATAAGAATCGGACATAGATCTCAATTGTCCGCTGATAAGCCTGGTGACGGCCGTCTGGTCCCGCCTACAACACATGAGTGACAATGCGTCCCCAGGGCATTTTCCCTGGTACCACGGATGAACAGATGGAATAGTCCGAATAGAAATAACAGCTTTTTGCACCATTGAGAACGTCTCCATATGATTCAGTGGCTTGGGTATGTTTAACGGTCTACTATTAACCCATTAGCCAAATATCTGCTGTCTCATTGCAATGTGTATCAACGTGAGAAGGTATCCATTGAAAGTACACTTCAAGAAAGGATGAAAGATGCAGAAATTTATTAATAATTGCTTTTACTACACTATGACGACTACACTATTATGCCAATTAGAAAAGATTGCTTTGATCGTCAGAAAGGATCTAAAACTTACAGATGAGCTGACAGAGGATAAAACCGATCAGAGCTCCACAATGGAGTATGTATATTTTACATACCGATTTTATTATTATTATTTGAGACGTATATTTTTGTGATAAAATTCTTTTCTGATCATACATTTTTATACAAAATGTACTGTATATATTTTTATATTTCTTCTGCTCGGAAACTATTGCAAGTAAATATCAACTTAAAATAATAAAAAAAAAATATACAACAAAATAATGAACTAAGGAATATTTTAAGATTTTGATCGATAGACACAAATAAAGATTTTAAATCATTTTTTTCTGGCAGTCACTCAATTGCTCATGATGTTTTATATAAATCTTTTTCAAAGAAAAAATAAAACTTGCTATATTTTTTAAAATAAATAATTTCAGTTTTTTTTTTAACCATTTGTTGTTTAATTTTCATTAGTCATTTATAGGGATTTAAAAAAAAACAAGATGAGAATTTGACACAAAGATTACACAAATTGAAACTATAAATATTTTTGTAATCAATGCTTAAAATATATAACTTAATTTCTAGAAGAAAAGTTTTATGTTGGCCTAAACTTCGAAAAATTCAAAATTGCAAAGAAATGCAACATTAGTTTAAGTCCGTAGTAAGTTGAATTGCCAGTATCAACACTGAAAGTATTGTAGATGCAACATCTTGCTTCACTCTACATTTTATGATTACAAGCCATTTGCTTTTAAAAATACATGAATTTCAATAATTTAAAATAATTTATCAGTAAAACACAATGAAAATGTAACTATGCTGAAAAATATGAAATAAATTTTCCTTTAAAATATACTTATGTTCACTAAAAATTAGTATGAATAAATTTTTATACCGTATTTTAAAAAAACATTGAAACAATAAAATGCCAAATTAAATTAAAAAATTATAAGCTTTGAATACAAAAATACCTAATGAACATATTATTCTTCATTACTGATTTAAAAAATATTTAATGATTCTTGTGAATTAAAGAAATAACGTAATACAAGTTTGTTTGGCCGTCATATACACCTTTCTTTACAATGTATTTATAAAAAATTAGAATTTAGCATCTCTAAATCCTTATATTATTAATACTATTTTTGCCTATTTCCATGATTTTCCTACCTTTCTTTGTAAACCACGGTAAAAATTGTATCATTTTTTAAATGCGCGTAAACGCCGCATCGGTAGAAATGCAGCACAGCTAAAAATTTGACTTTTAAACATATTAACACCATAACGTTTCTTTTTGAAATTATATTAATAATATATGCATTGCTTTATGGTAAAAATATAATGGTTGAAAGTCAAACTCATGCCATTACAAGCCTCATGCTGTTATCTAACATCTTTTTTTATTTTTATATCTTTTTTTCCCTCTCTGCCTTCTTTTATTATTGTTCTTTTTCATCTCATGATTTATTTGGATTTGTTATGTAGTACATTTGTTGTACCTTCTGGCCCTGTGTAGTATTCTTTGGTGCACAGGGAGATATTTTTGTTTTCCCAAATGAAAAAAAAAATTACTAGCCTCATACCTTTTCCATTGCATCACGAACTTTTTTATTAAACATTTCCTTTAACTAGATGTAAAACGGTAAAAATTTTTACTTTGAGATTTCTCGTAAACTTTAGATAATCCATAGTCACGCAATAATATTTTGCTTGCTTAATTTTGAAATTTCACCGAAATCAGTATAGTTGAATTCAAATTACTCAAGATACAATTCTAGTTTTATTTTTCTAAAATAAAAAGAATCTTCCATGTATATGCAGATTTTTATTGGATAATTTTAAATCATTCTATAAATTGGCTAAATTATAAATAAATTCTATAAATTAAGCAGAATAAGGTGTTGTGTTTAATTTTATCATTTAAGTGAAATTAATTTGTGCACTCTTAAAATGTAAATTCTAAAGGATATTAAAAATAAATTTGAAAAATCAAAAAAATCAATGGTATAAATAAACTTTATCTTTTTTTAAATTAAATATGTATACAATTTAGATAAAAAACAAGAAATAAAAAAATTGTAGTCGAAGAATTCATGAATATTATAAATAGCTCAACTTCGTTTATCGATTGAATGATGATATTGATAATTTGTAAAACATGATGTGGAAATGCATTTTGAAATAGAGAATGTATATTTACTATCGTATATATCATCTGTGCAATTTATTGCAGGGAGTATATTATTGATTTTTAACTTCCATGCTATAATAAATTTTGAAATCTATAATCTAGATATGGTGAATGCAGATTAATATCAAATGTATGTTCATTTAAGGAAGAAACTGGTGATCTTGATAGCAAAGAATTATATTTATAAACCAGAACAATACAGAAATGTTTGAACATATATATTCTACATGCTATCTTGTTGGGAAAAGATATCAAGATGACATGATATTTAAAGTAAATAAAAAAAACTCAGATTATAAATATATTATTGACTTTTAAAGATATGCGTAAAATAACGAGATTATGTTTCTTAAAATATATGATTCAATAGTTTTACATTGAGTGTAATTATTGTATACTTCTATAAGCTTGTTGGAATCGTTAGTTCCATGCAATATGTCTGAAACGAATTTCATAGTTATTAATTGAATATTCAATATCCATATACAGTTACGCATTCAATAATATGGTGAAGATATGATACTAAAACAATACTGATGATTGGATATGACAGCACTTTCGATGATTAAGCCTCTGGTGTACAAGTTAAGGACTGATGATATAAAAGCTACTGTCATCATGGTTATGTTTCAACCAAAAACTATAATAGAAAAGATATCTTGAATGGATTTCTCTTGTTCTCAATCGCATGTCATTGTGCTTCAACTTTTAGGTTCATTATTCTATCAATTTCACTGTCTATTTTGTAAAGTTGTTCTACATCGTACTAGTGATCTGCTGCTGTGTGTGTCCAGGTAGCTTCACATATATATCTTGAATATGCAATGGATTGTAGTCTTTAGATGATTAAATGGTATTTTCAATGACGTTATCGATTACTTTTCTTGGGAAATTCAACTATTATTCATTATCAAATGATAGTGAGAAAAATGTTAGTTTCTCTACCTATTAACTATTTCCAAAATTTTAATTGTTCTACACAAATGTACAATTAACATGAATTTTCCTCGAAAATGTAAATGTTTCCATAAAAAATAGAGAAATTTTCATGGAAAAATGTGAGTTATCAGCTGTGTTCTATTCGTTCGTTTGGGTCCATTATTTCCTGAATCATTTTCTCTCACTAGCAAACGATACGAAAGAATTTTCATTTTCGCGAAATCGATTTGAAATTTTCGATTCAAATCAGACTTGGGATATTTTTGGCCGTTATAATAAAAAAAGAAAAACCCTTCCACTGATCAGTTGTGCTGGTATTTAATGATCTCACCTTTTCAATATTTCGAAGTGTGAAACAATCTTTTGCTCCCAGCAGACCATTACTGCGAACACACACAACCTTCTTTCAATGAAATGAATGTAACGCGTTTTTCAACTGTGGAAACCAAAATAGAAATGCTATTAAAAGAGAATAAAAAGTGTTTCAGGAGCAGGGGCAGGGAAAAGAGGAAACTTTCAAAAGTATAGAAGAACATAATTATTTTAAGTGGCCTTCACGTATAATGTATGTGGTGTAAATATACGAACGGTGAGAAACTGACATAGATAGGGCGTGGCCACTGCGATAACAATTGCCCAGTGTGGGCACTGGCCGAAGAAATTTGGTCACGTCCAGGATATAATGGCACTTTTCATGACTTTTTCTTATTTATTTAGCTTGTATTTTGAGTAGAGGGGATGATTGTATTCCCTACTCATAACCTCTCTTGTTCATTTTGTGGTAAATCTCTCCTGTGTGTGCTTAGTTAATTGGGAAAGCTTGACTTCTGTAAAAGATGTATTCATCTAATAAACGTGGTGAAAATAGATTTCTATAAGATGGTTTTCACCAAGTATTTAATCACCTTATATCATGAGATTTTTAAAACAGAGTAATAATAGTGTTCTTAATCTTATAAAAACAATTTATTTATTTTGTTTATCAAGCTTTTTTAAGTATAATTTGTAATGTTGTACAATGACGTAAGTAACTCAATGAACATTCGATAAATAGCAGAAAAATATAACACAGTATTTCATTAATTTATGTTTCATATTATAATGAAAAATATTTTGTTATATATTAAATATATTTTATTTTTACATTATATGGATTTCTTAATTTCAAGTAATAATTGACATATAAATACCAGAAAAATATTTCTCTCAATTTATATTGAAAATTGATTGTTTGAAATCTTAAAATCAGGAAAAATTAAAAATGTATGTAAGGAACGGTATCATTAAATTTTTATATTTAACGCTCTCAGCTTTAAAAAAAATGTGCAAATCATGAGCTACGGCTGCTACATTTAGCATATTATATTTAAAGAAATGTAAAAATATGAAAAAATGGAAAAAAAAATTCTAAGCCAATAGAATAAAAACATTGATTATATCAATATCTCATTTAGAACTACATTTATGACATTATACAGGAATGTGAGTAAAGACGCCCTTTTAAGAGATGTAGAAAACATATCTCAATGATATCAATTTATAAAATTTTATTAATAAAAATAGTCTAATAAAAATTCTCAAAGTTATGTTTAAAAACATTATTTTATCAAGTAAGAAATCACTAACATGAGTACAGTCTTTAACTACACAAAAAACAACAGAAATTTCTCTCAGTTCTCTTCAGTTGATTCTAACAATTTCACAACCACTGGATACCAAAAGCTTTTTCTGTTTAATTTATTCTAAGATTATATAAGATTAGGAGAGAAGTTTTCTTATAATTTAACTATCCCTAAAATAACTTTTAATATGTAACCTTCATAAATCAAATTACTTAAAGGATTACTGAAATTTATATTTTGGACAGCAATAAGGTAATTTCAACACTAATTGCTACTATCTAATAAAGAAGGACTTCCAGTAGAAAATACAAATCTACCCATTATTTGACTCAAAATTTTTTGACTATTTTCTGAAAAGCAAGTTGAAGAGAAACTTATATTTTCCAGTAAATTTGAATTATAAACTATTTTCAGAAAAATTGATCTTAAAATTGAGGCTTTTTGAAAAAGATTTATTTAGAGGATTGGGAAAAAGAATTTTTTCAGGTATAGTGCACACTTTCTTTTAGAACTTTAATAAACATTTAAGTGTTACTGTAAAATATAAAAAAATTTATGATAGAACTACTCAATAATTTTAAAATGAACTATTTATTTTTTTTTTTAAAAAATTCATGATTATTCATATGGTAATTTCAACTATGTGTAAAAAATTTAAAATAAAATTTTAGGTAAAAAATTCTTATTTAGTACATTTTTTATGTTACATCATTTGCCTCATCTTTTATAATACACAGTATTTCTTTTTAATTAATTTGAATCTTGTAAAAGTTGTATTATGCGTTTAAAGTCTTCTGCAATCCAACGACTAGAAATAGTGACGATGGGCTTAGGCGATCCGCAAAGTTTTGTGCTGAGTAATAGCCTTGTCACATACACATGAGTGTCCACAATGGCACACGTGTTGCCTTCGATGTCTGCCTTCTGATGCATCAATATTAAAATCAATAGCAAGATGAAGAAGTTTTGTGTGTCTATGTTGCCTAAGAATTCTCGTCATACTTTGATGATTCATTTTTACCAATGTTTTTTCTATTCTGCCTCTGTCATAGAATTGATGTTTTACCGTATACTCTATATTCAACAACATTCGTGAAATGATTGTATTCAAAAATCTAGATTTCATCTCTATTTCAAAGATGATATATCTCACATCTTTCGTGTACATACTATAACACATTCAAAATTATTTAAATCTTAATAAACTAAGAGTATTGAAACAATAAGTAATCGGACAGTTTTTCCTAACATCATTTATTTTATATTTAGCTGCTGTCTATTTTTTCATATAGTTGGTTGCATATTTTTCCATATGATCACCTGCATATGATTTTCTGGTACGTAAATTTAAGTAAATGCATAATTTTTAAGCATTTTACCCTAATTTTTCTCGTAAATGATTTCAAGAATTGAGATGAAGAAGAAAATGCATTTTTAATTTAACTCGCCATTTTTGAATTTGAGAATTTACTTGAGATTAAAATAATTTAAGAAATTCTGAGTTTTATATCAATATATATAAGATAGAAAATGCAAGAGATAATATAAATTTGGTTTATAATATCAATTTAAAAACTTTAAGTTTTAAATTTCAAAGATTAGCACTAAATATTCAGGGTAGTTAAATATTTAGGTACATTTTAATATCCATTTCTTTGAATTCTTTTTTCCCAGCATATATGTTTATATTCATTATTATGAATTTCAAAAAAGAATTAACTTTCTTTTTTTTTGATAGGAATTTGGGAGATAAAATTATTTCCAGGAAATTGTTTATTTAACTTTAACCTTTAGAATAGAAAAGATGTAGGCGCTGCAAATGTTGACTGTATTAATAAGAGCAAAATGAGGGCAAGAAAAGAACAGCATAAATGAAAGGAAAAAGTGGAAGAAGTACATAATGACTTGATAAGAGCCAGATATGCAAAAGAAAAACAAACAGTTTAACGAGTAAAAAATGTGCTTGTCTTTAAATTAAAATTTTTTCGCCAACAAAAAATTAATTGTCGCCAAGAAGTTTAAACAGTGTAATGTTCTATCACGAATTAAATTGTGTAAAAATGTAGCATATAGTCGTATCTGGAAGTAATTAAACGAGATAAAAAAATAGATGCAAGAAAAGTTGAACTAACAATAACGTTCTAAAATTTAATTAGAGTTAACAGAAGAGGAAAAAATATTCCGAGTGTGAAAATTTTAAGTACTGTTGAAAAGAAATTACTGTTTTTTTTTCAAGAGATAAATTTTAAAATAAAAATGTTACATCTTATGATGTCTCAAGGGTCTTTTTGATCTTTTTTTTTTTCCATTTGAATACTGTTTTATGCGGATGTCTGAAATTGTTTCCAGTTTTTGCAGCGAAGATATTTTTAATATAGTTATCGAAAATTCATCTCTTATACAAAGAAGGTATTTTTTATGATATTCTCTCGCGAGAAATGCATTAAAAAATAAAAAGTAGAAAATGTTATTTTATAATCCTTATTATCGGTTAACAAATTACAACATCATCGATTTTGGATGAAGTTCATAATTTCACCTTTTTGAACAGTGTCCTATTTTCGAAGCTGTTTTTTTATTCATCTTTTGTGTTTGAAATTATAAAATATTATAGATTTTATTTTAATAGTTATTTTGATCAGGGTTGCTAGTGACATTTAATGTAAAATTTTTTGCTTACTATGAAATAGTTTTTCTACTGGACAGTTTGTTTTGATTGATTTTGGATTCCATTAAATACCTAAGCTTTCAGATATGTTTCCAAACACTTTTATATAACATCTTTATTTTAAAGAATTCAAGGAATCATTCAATATTTATTTTAAAAATACCAATAAACAATTAAAATTAATTTATTTAAATATTATTTAATGTAAATCGTATTTTTTTATTTAAAAAAACAAAATATGTGTATTATTATTGTAAAACGCTTTTTTATATTTAATGAAAATGATTTAAAAGTTATTAAATTTGTTTGCTTATTTTAGTAAAAATATTAGTTTATTTAAATTTATAATGCATTTATGAAATAATTTATTAGAAACATTTATATTATATTAGAATGGAATCCCAAAATGCAAGAAATGTAAAAAAAGAAGCTTTAAATAACTTCTATTATTTCCTTTTCATCATATTAATTTAGCAAATGTGGAAATAAATTGAAAAGGGTTTATTTTGCCAATATTTATTTTAAAAATATTTATACGGAATAGAGAAAAGAAAGATAAAATAACATTGATAAACACACCATGATTTTGGGAACAAAATGACAAGGCAAAGGCTTAATCTCAGACGCTGTTAAACAATAGAAAATAGTTTTGCATTTTAACTTTCGGCATGTATCCAAAATTATTCTTAAGAACTTTCTGGAATTTATTATTGGTATAAGTAATACAATTAATAATGAAACAATTCCTGGGAGATATTATACAAGGTGGACGGTTAAAAGGTTCATACTACAGTTAGCTTTTATGATATTAGCTTTCAGCTCTTATAATATCAACTATAGATGTTATAATATCTAATATCAGTTCAGATGTTATAATATCTAATTTTTATCGTCAGATTTTATAATGTCAATTTTATACTGTTCAGTTTCCGGTTTGGTAAAAAAAATATTTCCGGTTTGGTAATGCGAAAGTAATTTCAAAAACTTTCAAAATGCACTAAGAATATTTAATGTTATTTTAGTAAACTAAATTTAGAATGCTTTGCTAGTATATACTATGTATACTTATACAGATTTAATTGTTTTAAAAGTTTAACTATATCATAACATATATATCATTCATTGTGTATTAATTAGCAGATCTTTCGTTTTTTTAGCCAACCATTTAAGTAATAGAGAATTTCGTACTTTATCCTTTCATGAGTTTTTCAGCACGCATATTAAAAAAATGACATATCGTTACCGAAAAAGGTAATATCTAACAATAAACGGATCCCCCATTAAACATGGGTTGGAATAACAATCATGGTGCAATTTGGAACAAAATTCTGAAAGCGCTGTGAAACTGTTATTAATCCATAGCGATCACTTCGGAGGTGAAAAATCTGCCAGAATATTTCGCTAATAGCTTTTAAAGAGTTGACAAATCGCCATTGTTTCCAACAATTTTCTCGCCAAAATACAAAACCGTTCCATGAAGCGATTCTGTTAAAAGTTTCTGATCATGCAAAATGCCTCTTTTTTATTTTTGACAAATGTTTGTGATCTATGGCTCTCACGGTAGTGAAAAATCTGGGTGCGGGGCTCTGAAACATTTAATGTTGAATCTTTAACTAGTGAGGGCGATCTGCGCTAATGAAGAGGGAGATGTTTAAAAATATATATATGGCCATATGAGCTATAAATATTGCCGTGAAATAATGAGTCAATAATGAGAAAAGCTTTTCGAATTGGGAGGGAACGGAATTATTTCTGATTATTCTGCTTGATTATTTATGGCGTTCACCTTTTATCCATAGTCACTTGATATAAATTTGATGTCTGGCTACGGAATCTTTTTAGATGCTTTGATTATTGATGAATTGAATATTACCAATAGAATATGGAAATTTAAGTTAAAGTTGAATAAACGTATTTTCTTCAATATATAAAATATTGTAGGAATTGATTATTTTTCGAAGAATTGAGTATTCATTTAAACGAAGGAAATTTAAAAACACTTGGTATTTTTCTAGTATATGATAATCTCCGTAACGGGAAAGAAAAAAAATCATAAATTACTATCGATAATATTATATTTGTGTATCTTGTATATTAAAAAAAAATTCCTTTTTAGAAACTTCTAAAAATTATACTAACATATTTATAATTAAATAATTACCACTTATTGACAAAACATTTTTAACGGCCGTGGTAACATAGTGGTTAGGGTATCAGCCCTCCATCCAGAAGGGTGGGGATCAATTCCCAATGCTGCCAAAGACCCATCGAGTACATGAAAATATACGTACTCTTTAAATCTATGGAATCAAAAGTCCTGTGGTCGGGCGCTGAGCAGTTTTCATGGGTGCAATGGTCTGGAGAAATTTACTCCCTCTTCAGATCAATGCTAAAATTGAGGGACTCTGGTGCTGCCATCTATCAGAGGACTTGAAGAGCAAAAGTCGAACTTTCGCCTTCATGGTGCTCTGATTAAACGAAAGACGCTCCCAATCGACCTAAATTTGCATAGCCAAGACATAGCGAGCTTGGCTTGTCCAAGTGTCATTAGTAACAACAACAACCTCTTTTAACGCCAATGTTTATTTGTGGCTGAAACAGTTTAACAATCGCATCGATATAATCGATTGTGTACGTATTATTTATAAGTACTTTCTTTTAATGAAACAAAATTTTGCTGTATTAGAAATTTTTACTGAATTTAGCAATCTTTTACCCTTTGCGACTTGTGATCGTAATGCTGTTTCAACGGACAAAAATTATTTTTATTAAGTCTCAACTTTCTTTAGCTTTGTTTAGCATCTTTAACTTTGTTTTTAACATTTCATTCAAGTTTAACGCAAAAAAAAAGATTAAGATATATTTAATTTAAAATAAAAATTTTAGCGAGATTAAAATCATAATACCTATGTTATATAATTTTTGCTTCTCCGTAAGAGACATACCATTCTTTTAGGATCAGCGGGATATGATGGAAAAATACCAAAGAATTTGACTACTAAATAGCTACTCATAATATTGTAAGTTTATGCCTTTTATAGTTTTTATAAAATTTTATTTTGTTACAAATTTTGAAAAACATGAAGATATTATTTTGATTAAAAGCAGAATTTCCTACTTGCCTTGCTTTATTTCATTAAAGTTTCACTTAAATTTACATATTTCCGCCATTTACTTAAGTAAATACAAAAAAAGGTGAAATCAACATAATTACAAAATGAATACTCTCAATAATTGTTAGAATATATATAAATATAAAAGTTTATTCCTCTAAAAAGATTGCATTCTAAAATAATTAAATTTAAAACATTAAATTTTTGCAAAAGTTATTAATCAAATTTTGCTAAAACTGATATAAACTGGAAAAACATTTTAAATATACAATAAGTATTTACAAATTCATTTAATTAAATATTTATATAAATCTATAATATATTTATTTTACCAAAAAGGATCAGAAATATCAGACACAAAAAAGCTTCTTTGAAGAAAAATGTACTTGTTTGAAAGAAGTTTTGTTTAATTTAATTAATGAATACTTTTTTCATGAGCATTTTCTTTTACTTTTTATTGTGGCTAAGATTATTTTTATAAAAATAAGTTAAAGGCGTAATCATTTTATTGTGTGAATTAAAAAGAGATGTGTAATAATTTTAATTTTTAATGTTACACAAATTTGAAATGGACGATTGAGAATGTATTAGGCTTTATCTTTTAACATACGTAAGTATTTAGTAAATGATAAAAATTAAAAATTTAAGGTAAGAAATTAGAAGATCTTTTCTAATATTTGTAGATAAATTTAATTAAAAATATATTGAAAGAGAAACATATCGCAAATAAAATTTTTAAAATAGTTTTTAATGCTGCAAATGGCTTTAACAGAATATTAAGTGAAATCCAAAGTCAGCTTTAAGCACTTTTATAGAAATTCTTATAAATGATTTACCTTTTACAGACAAGCAGACATTTTAATAAAACTTAGCAAATAATAACATTTTAAGAATTAATTGTATTTTAGAGAGGGAGAGAGAGAGAGAGAGAGAGAGAGAGAGAGAGAGAGAGAGAGAGAGAGAGAGAGAGAGAGAGAGAGAGAGAGAGAGAGAGAGAGAGAGAGAGGGAGAGAGAGAGAGAGAGAGAGAGAGGAAAAGAGAGAGAGAGGGAGGGAGGGAGAGAGAGAGAGAGAAATAAAGTACTTTTTCCAAAACTATTTCAAAAAGTTAAAATTAGTACTTAATCCTAAATCATTCGATCATCAAAAAGTATCCATCATTCAAGAGTCATATTGAAACGAATGATTTTTTTTTTATTCTTTTAATATTTACACAAACATCCAAAAATCATGGTTTTCCAAAATGTGCAGTGATCTCTTTTTGAATAGACACGGGGAAAGAACTTGACGCATAACTATGGGAATTTTATTGCATAACATTGCTCTTGAAAAATATACATTTCTCTCAAAAATAGCGGAATGCGCGAAAAGAGAAATTTCCTCGCCTCTCTTCTTCGATAACCACTTCTACTGAGTATCCGTTATTTATCGGGTACAATTTACGGATCTGTGCTTTTCTGATCTACCAAGTAACGATTCTCAAGTTTGTTTAACTTACCCCTCTTCAAAGCGAAGAGAAGGGGCCAAAAGTCTTAAGGCGTCTTAAAATCGCTTTTGCTTCCGTAAAGAGGGGTTTCCCCTTCTTTTTCTACTCCCTCCCTTCTTTTTCTTCTTCCACTTTCCGCTTCATTTTCTTTGATAAAAGTAAATGCTCCCTGAAATGGAAGGAATGAGAAAAGAGTTATGCTCTAAAACAGACACGAATAAGATGGGTCTTGAGAAGCTGAGTACGGTGGTTCCCATGGTTACGAGTAATCTTTTGTTTAGGGAAAGAAAAAGATGTTTTAGCGCTTTTTTGTCCTTTTATAACCTGGGTCAATTTATTTATTCATTATTATTATAAATTTTTTTTGAATTTCAATTCGCGTCATATAAAAAGGAGATTTCAGTAATTAATTTAAAAATTTAGAGGGTTATTTATTGACCTTCTTTTCATTGCATCTTTTGAAATTAAATTAAAACTAAGGATGTCACACACAAAATAAGAAAAAAAGGTTTTCATGTCATACCTGTAACGAAATCCACCCACATGCTTAAAAGCTGAAATTCGTGAGCAAAATAATTAATAGAAAAAAGCTTAAATGCAAGTTAATATCATTTAAAAAGTGCAGAAGGCGCTTCAATTTTGAAAAAATTTTTTAAATAAATTTTTTTGCTTAACTTAGCCTCATGAAAAAGGATATCTTTTTTGTACTACAAAAATATGAAAGAAACATGAATAGTGAAAAAGGAAATAAAATATGCTTACACATTTTTATTTCATTAATAATTTTTTAGTTTAATTACAATTGTAAGATAGATTTAAATGATTGTTTGTTCATATATGTATATAAGCTGATACACACACACACACACACACACACACACACACACACACACACACACACACACACACACACACACACACACACACACACACATACACACACATATATATATATATATAATTGTTTTTCTACACTTTCCATTACTTTATTTCAGGTCAGTCCTACTTACAGGTTTTTATTTAATTATATATATATATATATATATGTGTATGTATATGTTGTATGTATATATATATAGATAATATATGTATATATATATATATATATATATATATATATATATATATATATATATATATATATATACATACATACATACATATATATATATATATCATTGCATACTGTGTACATATATATCTTGATCTTCGTTATGAAGAAGCGAAATTAAATAAAAACCTGTAAGTAGGACTGACCTGAAATAAAGTAATGGAAAGTGTAGAAAAATAATTATAGTCTAAAGTATACATAGCTTAATTTCCTTAGAGATGTAACTGAGGAAGGAATATAAATTATGTCCGAAAAATGTTTTTAGTGAATATAACATTTAGATATGGACTTTTTTTAAAAAGAAATTATCAACCATAATTAAAATAAAAACAATTGAGGCCAAATATGCTAAATTTTTATTTTTATCCCATTGAGATATTTTGTGACATTGGTCTGAAAAGTCCATAGGGATGTGTATATCATGCTTTTAGATCAAGATGTATGAATAAAGTATTTAATAAATGCATTTCTTAATACTGAAGTATGAATATATTCTTTCTTTAATTATTTTCATACATTATATAACTTCAATAACATTTCATAAACAATGAATGATATTAATTTGAAAAGAAATATATTTTCACCGCATTCAATATAAAAGTTTTAAACTTGATTTAAATTTTATTTAAATGCATGTATAACTTAATTGCACACTGCAACTTTCACAAAAAAATCAGCTTTTTTGTTTCTTTATTGAAAAAGAGTTTCACTTAACTTATCAATGAATTTTGCTCCTTTAAATTATCTGCCTGAAACTGAATCCCTCGTGTGAGAATTGCGTTCTTGGAAATTGTTCGTTCTGGGAAATTGTGATTTCATCGCTCTGTTCATGGAACTGAATGTTTTGAAACTGTAGGCACATAAGAACTCTAGAAAGAAAGCTTGCAACTGTCTGAGTATACCCTAATAATCTAACATTTTGACACGTTATCTCTCTGATTATGTTTGACAGCATATTTTTCAATACTTAGTAGTCACGTATATAGCGAAGCTGCTCTGGAAAGATGATACTTAAAAAAGTAATTTGTAAGCTTTTCGGTTCTTATCTAAAATGTTTGGTTTATTGTAACATAATAAATATTTATATTTTTACATAAATAATTATTAGAACATTTTACATAAGTTACGGGAAGGATTATTATTCTTGCTTTTTTCTGTGTTTGTATCATATAAATATTAATGTCAATCATATTCAAAACATATAGCATTTTGGAAGATTTATAAAGTTCTAATTTATATAAAATGATTCTTGTGTTGTGCTAAGCTTTCTGATAATGATGAATATTGATACGATTCTAAATAAAGTTACTGCGATTATTTTTAAATAATTATTAAATGAACAGAGATTGTGATTACAAAATGCTTGCTGGAAAAGCGGAATTCGATTATCTTCACTCAAGATGGGGAATAAAAAAAAAAAAAAAAAACTGCCGTTATTTTTCTTTTTTTATTATTATTTTTTGTCTTGTGCCAGCTAGGCTGACGATATGGGGTTTGGTGCTCCACTTTTTCATACCGAACCATATTTGGTGTGGAGTCCGACTGCTTCAGTACACACATCCCATAGGGATTCGTTTATAAGGTAGGCAACCATTCACACCTCATTTATACACAGAAAGGACAAAGACAGGTTGGATAGAGAGAAAAAGTACATCCATGCCCGAATCGGGATTCGAATCCAGGACCTCCCTATCCGCAGTCTGGCACTATGACCACTAGTCAGGGCGGTCGGGCCATCATCTTTTGAATATGAAAATAAAGTGTAATTTTAGAAGGATTCTACTCTCTTATGGCTTAATAAATACCAATTCCAATTCAAAAGTTTGATGAATTTCATAAATTTTAATTGTGATGTTTATTTTTTCATAATTTCATTTAGCTATTTTTAGGTAGTAATAAGGCGATGCAATAAGACTGTGCAAAAGTTAATATAAATTATGCCGAGACACTTTTTGATTCGTGAGGAAGAAATGAAATTTTATGTACATTTTTTTAATATAACTTTGGTGTTTCTAACTTGTTGTTTTATTGCGGTAGGCACTGGGTGACTAAACCTTCACTACAACAAGGCCAGAAAATTCTACTCATTTGTCGTTACCCAGTGGGCACCTGAGAACGAAGTATGTAGGCGAGTAGCATCACCCACGCCACCACCACAAACCCGCTTAGAGGATGGGCCACACTCATATATCATTTCTGAAGAAATGACAGAAAAACACAGAGAGAAAGTAACATCTATGCCCGAACCGAGATGTGAACCCGGGACCCACAGCTCAGAAGTCAGGAATGCTAGCCACTCAACCATCGGTCGGCTCTAACTTAAAATGGACCAAAGATAATGAAAAACGATTACCATAAATTCTTCAAATGTATCTATATTTATTAAAATAATTTTCAAAGTAAATAAATTAAAATATATACTATATATATATATATATAAAAGATAAAATAATTTATTATCCTAAGAATAAAAATATTATTTAAATAAAAAATTTATGTTCAACTTATTTCTAACCATTTTTATAAATTGTTATATCAAATAAAGTACTTCATAATTATAAACCTATTAACAATGCACTTTGTTAAAATTAATTATCGAAATTCGATAATTAGAAAATTATTGGATTTCATTTGATACATTTGATGAGAATTTTAGCAGAGAAATATACCAATTCGGGCTATTTTTTTATTTTACAGAATGAAAAGTAATTAAAAAATATTTATATGAACACACACTCACGTATGTATACTTACATACATATATATATTTATATTATATCAATGAAAGTATGATTTGTAACTTTAAAAGCTATACAAATACACAGATAAGTTTGAACAATTTTAAATTTGGAACAAATGTGAATTTTATGAAATCAACAAGTAGTGCATTTAACTTCACTGAAATGGCTTTGTTTGTTTTAATGACAATATAAAATGTTTCTACGTTTCTCATTGAATTTTTTCAATTTCAGTTTTAATGTTTCTCATTCTAACCGTTCTAGAATCAAAGATTTATAATTTTATATAATTCTATGAATTCAACTGAAAATTAAGCAATGGATTTAATTGACCACACACACACACACACACACACACACACACACACACACACACACACACACACACACACACACACACACACACACACACACACACACACACACACACACACACACACACACACACACACACACACACACACACACACACACACACACGCACACACACGCACACACGCACGCACGCACGCACGCACGCACATTTTTAAAGAGCTAATTTTATTCTAATTATATGTGCTTGTTCTATCTATCAAAAGTGTTGAGAAAACTGATTTTTCAAATGTTCATGCTTGTAATACATAAGAAAGTTCTGACACTTGCAAACTAATGACAATTAAGTTTTTGTAACTAAAGAAAAATTATTAATTATTTTTTCAATTCTTAGAAGAATTATAGGCATTTTAATTTATAATGTTTTTAAATTATTATAAATGTTTTAACAGTTTAACTGTTAGGATTTTTGAAATTTAGTTTAAGTAGGGCATTATATTTATGAAATGTATCGGAACTATTGAAATAAATATTTTTCTACAGGATAGGAAAATTATAATTCGAAGCACAAGCACATTAAATTACAATTAATTACTTTTTTAGGGAAATAATTTTAAAGTAATTATTCAATATTTCTGATATAAATTTGATATTTTAATTTTTAATTGTAAATTTTTATATAACAAAATGTTTTCTTGTTTTCTTGAAGTATAATTTGAAAAGTTTAGTTTATAAATTTGTACAAAGGTTAACTTTTCAAGCAGACATTGTTTAGAATATAGATTTATAGTTCCTTTCTAGGATTATCAGTTTTTAAAGATTGCACGCATTTATAGCAGCATTTTATAATTATCGGAAAGTTCTAATCATATTTCTATTAAGACTATGCCTTATTGAAGTATCTATGCCTTATTAAGACAGTACTAACATTCTATAATCGACAATATATGATTATAGAATGTTAGGAATGTTTGTTAATATCTGAATTTTCTAAAGGAAAAGAAAATTTTTTGTTGTAAAAATAAAGTGGTAATCATGATTGACATAAATAAAAAAATTATATTCTTTAGAAATAAGGAATCTTTTAATATAATCAATCGAAGGATCTTATAGAGGCAGTTACATTTATAGGAAAATAATTGATTGTATTATAAATACTTAAAAGTCACTCCGTTCACTGCAACAGCTCTTGAAAACCTGAAGAAAATATGTTGCGTTTAAGGAGAATTATTATTGACATCTCTAGGCTTTTGATTGCTCAAGAAAGCAATACGAAGCAAAATAAATTAAAGAGACAACAAAAATAATGATGCATTGTTTATTTGTTATATGATTGGATTTCAATAGATGAATGATAATAAAATCATTCGTAATAAAAAATTGTTTTTTTAAAAGTGAGAATATCTACGTATTTTACTACCTAACATAAAATGGAAAAATTGTAACAAATCATTGAAGCAATCATAATTGCAATATCCACTTTATAATACAAACTGATTAAGACAATTGAATGGCTTACAAAATTTTCTTAGTTTGTACTATTAAAATGTAATGTAGCTTTGACTGAAATTTTTTGTCTATAAATTACATAAACATGAATATAAAGCATCTTCTGCTTACGAACATTCTATCTTTTATAATGTCATAAAATAAGTTAAATATAATCCTTTTTGATACCAATTAACACACAAACACACTCATACAAACATGCACAGACAAAAGCTTACAACTATTTGTCGTATATTTTCTGTACAAAATAAAAATTATGTTGCTTGAAAATTTAAAACATCATGTTAAATTTTTAATATTTCAAGTTATATACATGTATAATTTTTTATTAAGTTGGAATGTGAAAAATCGCATTAGTTTTTTAATTTCCTTAAATTAAACGAACGAGATTTACCTTTAAAGACAGTTAATTTTCAGTATTTAACTTAAATAAAATGTGGGAAATTGATCTTAACGTGTAAAGAGATAGCAAAACGAAAATTATTTTCTTTGAAAGGTATTTTATACGAGGCTCAGAATAAATAAAATCGAATTTTCTGTTGTAGTCTTTGAAATGTATGTAGAGATATTCCATGAAAAACATAAGAAAAAACCATGGAAACGAGGAAAATAAAACTTTTCTGCTGGAGAAACGGAAAACTTACTTCAGGAACAAAAAAGCTGTTACGTATGTGGCGCATTAAAAACAAAATGCATCGGCGGAGGAGTACTTTCTCAAAATGTCGTATGAAAACAACATTTTACCAATGTAAACAACAGAAGTGAAAACCGTCAAGTTGCGAGTTGGAGAAAAATCGGGTACAAAAGAACAAGAAACAAAAAGAAAGGGAATGCGACTTCAGGAAATATGACTTCAGATTTGGGTAGAAACGCGTTTCCCACGGCTTAATCCGTCAATGTCAAAGCTTTTATCTAGCTTGGGCTGCTGCGTGTTTGCCTTTAAACGGGTCTCCCGGAAATTTTAACTTTTGCTTTCTTCTCTTTTTATAGCCCCAGCTCCGGAACAGGAATAGAAAGAGGAAAATACCAGGGTGGGGATGGAAGAAGGAAAAATAAAAAAAGGAAGAAAGAAAAGCAGCCAAAGCACATTCTTTTCGCCATTTTTTCTTTCGGAAGCTAAGCCGTGTTGTTGCAAATCGATGTTTTGTTCTCGCCTGTAGAACGCGGAAAGAAAACAAAACAGCTGTTAGGAAAGATAGAGTCACCATCAAAAGCAAACGAGTGAAAACTGGGTAAAAAAAGGTCGTTTTTCAAATCCTTACGTGGCAACAAACTCTGAAAAGATTGTAGGTTTTATTTTTAAATATAATTTTTAGTTTAAGAATGATAAGGACTAATTTTTAAAAAAAATATTCACAGAATGTGAAGAAATATTTGATCGTTATTTGCTTGATTACTCAAACATAAAATTATGTAAAAATGGAATGTAAACAAACTTACTATATAACATACACAATGAGCTTAATCTATACACAATAAGCTCATTCGCTTAATCTGTACGAAATCATATTCTGGAATTAAGAAAATGTTTAGATTTGCGAAACTTTATCTTTTATATCAGTATTTTTTATCCAATAATTTATTTCCAGAATTTTCGGTTTCAATGTTACGAACTTTACATAGGATACTTATGAATATTATTTATTCTTTTTATGAATGATTTTTATATTAAAGAATAATACTAGTCTATGATAAATAAATATAAGGAATTATAAGAATAACAAAACCAGATATATTAATTAGAAAATTATTTATGTAGGGTGAGATTGTTGATGAATGATTAATCATAGACTTAGTAAATCATAAAAATCATATACTACTTTTTAATCAGTAGTAGTTATTAATTTCCTTAATCGGTAATAGCTATGAAACTATAGATATTAAGATTAAAATAATGGCGTATAAAATTTGTTCCCTAAGCAAAAATGTAAAAAAACCGAACTTGAGATTATCTATTAATAAAATCTTATTTAGAGTATATGATTGGAGATATATAATTAATCATATACCTAATAGTTTATATAAATAGTTCATAATTATTTTAATCATGGTGAGCTATTTCTACGTAATAGGATTAAAATGCTGTCGTATGAATTTTGCTTCCTAGACGAAAAAAGTAACGAACGAGTTCAGATAATCAATAAATTCTCAAAGTTATTTTTAATATTGTTTTTTTGGAAAAGAAGCTCAATGTTATTTACTCTCATTATAACAAATAATACAAATTGATTAAATTGCGTAAATTTAGTTGTATATTTGGAATCCAGTTATACCCATGGTTAAAAAAATGATAGTTTCAATCAAGTTATGGATTTTAAATAAAATTTTTTATGTACAAATAAATTAGGGGGCCAAAAAAGTTACTACAGTTTTAAATGATTTAATTTGTATTTTTAAGAATTTGATTCTTATAAAACTATTTTTTCTTTGAAAAAATAGGATCATACTATTATTTTAATAAAAAGTAGATCAATAGGACATGCTTTTTATAGTGTAAACTACTTGAATATACTTTTCTTTTTATCTTACTATTTGCATAACTTCAATATTCGAAAGATGAAATGTTTCGAATTTCGAAGAATGTTTACTTAAAATAATTCAAATATATAATTATGTTTTCTAATATTGTATAACATTTAAATTTTGGATATATCTCTCGCTGTTATGGCGTATTATGCTCCAAAGCTTTATCTTTATCGAAAACACATATTGATTATTGTTTTTGTATCAATCGCTATTTTCGAATTATTTAATTTTGGATTTGAAATACCTATTTTCAAAAAATAACCATGGTAAGTGCACCCGTCCTTCCTCCAGATAAATATTCGAATCACTAATGTATTGTATTCTCACATTCACAAAAGTTTAAACTGGAAATGATTTTAAATATTTACATTTTAATATTAAATATTATTTTTTTGTAAATATTACATCTTCAAGTTAAAAATTGATACAATTTTATTTAATGTGTTAAAACATTAATTGTATTATGTAGATAATTATGCAATTTTTAATCATATTATATATTTGCATATTATATATACTGAAAATCACACCATGGTAATTTTTTTAATATAATGTGTAATTTTTTATAAACGAAAATTTTATTAATAGATTTATATTAAAGATATACTTAAAACTTTTAATTATTAGTAGTTTGAGTTTCATTTAGGAAAATACTCCTCACAAAGACAGCTATTTTTTTTTAAAAAGTTTTTAAAATTGAGGAAAATTTTTTATAGAAATTTTTCAAATGTAATTCTAAAAAATAAAAATTACCTATTTATATTTTAATTTTATAATTTTTAACTTTATGTGGGGAACAAATGTTTTAAGTTTGAAAAACCGCTCTCGGAAACAGGTCCCGCTAATCACATTAGCCATCCCTCCGACTCAGTTAAGCATAAAAGAACTATTTTGTTGATTAAATGGTTTTTTTTTTCACTTTTTCCCACCCTTCCATTATCAAATCATTCTCCCTAGTTTGATTCTGCGAATCCTATTGTCTAGGATTATGCCATCATTAAGAATATAACTGATTGCATGTGCAGGTACGCGTGGATAAATCGTCTTCACACAACATCGCCCCAATCTGCTCTGCAAAATGTATTAATTGCATTTGGTGAAATAATCCTCGTTTTGGGAGGGAAAAGCTCTATCGTGTCGCCAATCCCATTCCTCAACTTGGTGCCGGAGAAAGAGTGCACAGTACTGTTTCTGATAGCTTGAAGCTTTGGAAAAAAATTACGTCGACACTGGCGATTTTTCTGGTGGCATTAGGTGTTGCCATCTTATTAAGCGGATTAATCTATTAGGGAAAATTGCAAAAAAATACTCTCTAGTATGCTCTGGTCTGTAAAAGATTATTTACATTTCGCGTAAATAGGATGATTTCAGGAATAATGAAATATGTGGAAAAATAGAAGAATTTATATGCTTAAATTTTGAAATAAGGATTACAAGAAGTAAATTAAGCCTCTTAGGTGTTTAAGTATTATTAATATATGAAACCAATCTCAAAAAAGATTTCTTTTAATAGATTTACTCTGCTTTATTATGTTGCTGTAAAACATAGTTATGTTTTATTTAAAAAGTTGTAAAATGTATTCTGTAGAACATCAAATTTACATAATGGATTAAGAATTAGAAAATATTTTTGATCATTATATATCGCGATGGTATAAATTATTTACTTAAGTAGAAAACTTTTTCTTTATATCATAATTCTATATAGATTACATAAATACATTTTATATGTCATTATTTTCATATCATCATGTTAAACACAATATATATAAGCGTAAATCTAGAACATGCATAAAATAGAATTTACAATATGGTAATTAAGGATATAGACATTTTATGTCGTTTCATTTTGGTTTAATTTCTCTATAATTTGAAAGAGAACAATGTCTATCAGTTTTGATTATTAAAATTCTTTTCATTACCTGCTTATTTATTATAGCATATATTTATTTTAATAATCTAGTTCTTGTGAGTAAAATTATTGTGCTTTGGCCATGGGAATCTATTGAGTTTTCAGTATTTTTAAAAAAGAATTGCGATTGCTTAAGACTTTAGGAGAATGCTTTAATTGCTAAATATTTGCTTGATTTTTATAAAAATACTGTTTTGTTAAGCGATATTGAACATTGTATATGTTATCGATTAAGATAATCTTTTTTTTTTTTTGAATAAACGTTAACTGACAAGCTCCACAGTTTTTGAATACTATATATACTTGATTTTCTTAAAATTGTTATTTTATAATTTTACGTTTACGAGCGTTTTTTACCTCTGACCAAAAGGAATAACACAATTTTCTGATTTTGACCCATTTTATATTTCAAGATATTTGTTTGAAATCCATTTCTTGACGTTGTGTAAATAAGTTTTTCCTTTGGGTTTAAAGTATTTGAAAACACTTTTTTCATGCCGTTTTTGTTTCTCATCATATTTTTTATGTCAGCTGTCTTTTGATTCTTCTGATTTCTGTTCCGTTTCTTCCAGTAAATTTCTTCCCTTCTTTAAATATTAAACTAACTAAAAACCGAAACTTTTATTTTATTGTTTGTTGTATAATGAAAATTTTATACGCGCCATACAGAACAAAAAAGAGAAATGATTAATTATAAATTAACTAGAAACAACTATCAAGTCAGAACGATTCCTGAATTGAATTTAAAGTTGATTGATGCAATTTTTTGAGGTTATTTTTGAACTGATAAATTGTTTCATGACAATAATTTTTAAGGTTCGATTTGCAAATTTTACCTTTAATTGCTCAGTGTATTATAAAAAGCGTTGGAGTGTTGGAGAATTTAATAAATTGACGCTGAGTGAACTTAATCAAATTGTTGTTGTGATGTTGTTATTTACGACATTTGGACAAGCCAAACTCATTCTGCCGATGGCTATGTGAAATTAAGTTAGTCGGTCTTTTGTGTAGCCAGAGCACCTTGAAGATGAAAGTACGTCTTTGTTCTAAGACTCCTCCGATAGATGGTATCACCAGAGAATCCACTCCCTCAATTTTGACTTTGATCTAAAAAGGAAAGAAATTTTCTCTAGACCATTATACCCATGGTAATCCCGCAGTTGCTGTTTTGCCAGGATCGTTGTATGTGGTTATGACCTTGAACAAGGGGCTATTGTGATATTGCCACTGTGGTTACTCATGCAGCGATCAGACAATTTCCCATTACCTTTAGAAATCTGACAGAACTCTCCTTTTAGCTTTATCCGAAATTAAATGACGCAAACTTTGCTCTGTGAATCCCTCTATAGAAGACAAAACAGAAGATCTATTCCCTCAATTTTGACTCTGACCTTGAGAGGAGGAAAAATTTCTCCAGACGATTACACCCATGGTAATGGCTCAACGACCGACAACAGGACTTTCAATTCCTCGATTTAATGAGCATGTTATCGCATATACTCGTTGAGTTTTAGGATGCATTGGAAATGGTAACCATCTCTTCCAGACGGAAGTCCAATTCCTTAACCACTAGGCTACCACAACCCTCAAAAAATTGTAAAATAAGAACAAGGTATTTTTATAGTTCGTTATTTTCTTTATTTTGTCATAAAAATGTCTCACTCCTCCTTTGTGAGAACATATGAGCAGGTAATTAATCAAATTTACAGTAACAACTTTTCTTCCATGTTGTATTTGTCATGAACATACAATAATGGAAAAATACTAATAATTTCTTATTTAATTCTTCATAACGTCCTTTTACACATAAATATGCATGTATATGTGTGAAGTAATAAATGAATTTGACAGCATTTCAAAAGCTCTTTTTTCAAATTGTTCTTATTAGCAATCTCCAGATCTTTTAACAATGTGCTTATAAATGATTCATTAAAATGTATTACTGACCTTTTCAATTAACAGATTTTGTATATTATGACTCTAAATATATTTTATAAACCGTTAATATTCCAACAATATTTAAAAAAGTTAAACTTCATGAATATTTGTAGAATCTCTGAGAACTTTATATTTCCCAGTTCATGAGATCAAATAATTAAGAATCATAAAAAATACATATAGTTTAAGATCCTTTCATGGGTATAGTAATTAACATTTTGCTTTCCTTTCTTTTTGAACTGAGATAAAATCACGTAAAAAAAGTATTGATTTCGAATATTGATCGGCTTATGTTCATATCCAGAAATTTCCCCTGCAAGTTATTTTAAGATTTTATCCCTGATTATGATTAATAATCATTAATATGACTCTAGCAGATGACTTTAAAAAATAATGATATTATACAGATAAAATAAACATGGGAATATTATGACTTTAATTTAATTATTGAATCCCAACTGTTGCTGAAAAAATTATTTTTTACATAATGTATCATATAACAGAGATACACTTATCGTGGATAATCAATCAAAATTTTACATTAAGTAAAGTTTAAAGAGTAAAATAACTATTTCTTTCATATTTACCTGCATCAAAAAACATTACCTTGCCCTTTCTCACGTATTTATAAATGGGAAAATTTCTGGAAACATTTCAAAAGTAACGCCCGCCCCTTCGGCAGGATGTAAAATATGGGGATTTTTCGCAAGAGAAGTTTCAATACCGTTGTTCGCCGTTACATATTTGTCTTGTCACTTACTGGCGCATTGAAATATAGCGGCAGTCCGGTGAATAGTCGTCGGCGATACATCATTCCGCTTCTGTAGCCAGGCATGGAATTTGATGTGTAACTTTTATGTCCCCGGTGCGGCGTAAATTAGTCCGTACCATTAGATAAATGGGATCTGGTATAAATCTTTTACGAAAAATTAGTTTTATAGGTTTTCGTGCGCGATGCGAAACAAGCTAAAAGTTTCTCCCAAGGGTGGCACACAGAAGCTTGAGGGTCTCCCACGTGATTTACCGAGCACTGGTACTCAAGGTGTGAGATTCATACTTCGCTAGAAAATGGGCCAGCTTTTCAACGGTTCCTGTAAGCGATAAAGCTGGATAGGTGCAACCACGTCGTAACACGTCCTGGGATAATTGTTCAGAGACTATACGTGTCTGCTGTTGGTTTGTTCGCTTTCAAGGTCACAGATATAAAATTACAGTAACTATCATTTTGTAGCACTTAATCAAATGTATGACACGCATGCTTGCAGAACTAAATTATGTTCGCAGGAGGGTATTAAAATAATAATGCAATCACTTGAATTTATAGTAAATAAGTTTAAATGCTTATGACAAAGTCATAAGCAAGCAGAGTATTTCGTTTTCCTGAAGTAGTTTGTGAACTAGATTGAAAATTACAATATCTTGCAGCACTGAAGGTAAAAAACCAAAAAATTATTAGTTATGGATGCACTCAAACAAAAAGAAAATTATTTTTATTACTTTATAATCAGTAGTTTTAAGAATATTATGAAAAACTTTATTTATGACTTTCGTTCATCCTTCGACAATGTTTTAAGTAAATCATTCCTTCAATGGTTACTTTTATTCATATATTATATTATTCTGCTTAAAATGTCACAATTAAGTTTTAATGTCAGTTATTGACAATAAATTCCGAAAACTATATAATAAAAGAACATAATATAATTCCCCTATTTATCATATATGGAAAATATATAGGACATACTGCAAAGAAATGGTATAAATAAATAATTATTTTCCTTAACACACATTTTATGAAAATTGTTTAAAATAATTTGATTCTTTCAAACATTTTCTTCTTATCAGACAGTAAAATCAAAGTTAGGAAAACTAAATACTAAGAGCACAGTAATATAGTTCATCTTATGCATCAAATATGGGGATATATAGGGCAATTCATAGAAATGATTTAAGTCAGAGGTTATTTTCTTTCCCATTTCAGAAGAATTGCTTAGATTAATATGGTTCCTTCGAACATTTTCTTTTTATCAGAAAGAAACTTTTTAGTTGATAAGTACTGTTAATTGGAAAAGGATTTCATTTGTTGTGTAACTTAAATCAAAAATGATTTCTTAATACCTAAATACATTTGAAGACTCAAAAGAAATTTACAATTACGTATATGGATAAAACTTTCATGAATATATTTATGCATATACACACACATACACATGCTTGTATGTATACCTAAAGATTTGTAAAATACATCTCAATACCATATGAATGTAAGTTTAAAATATATTTTCAACTAATATACTATGCATTTATATTCATAAAAAATTTATCTCAAATTAAATTAATAAAAAGTGTCAACTACATCAATTTAATGAACGTCGATTTTAAATTCCACTTATTCTGAATAATGGCAAACATTTGAAAGCACACATGACTAATAAATTTGATGAGTATTCAAAATGTTTCATTAACTACTACCTGGAGTAATAATTTTCTCGAATCAGATTTAAATGATTATTGGTTTTTAAGTTCATGATGGCAGAGTGAGAAATTCGAATATTGCTTTCCTTTTGCCGTTGATTAAATTATGAAGACTGCCAAAATGACTTTATCATGAATCAATAATCTGGATTGAGATAATGAGATGAATTCCACGAATGGAAATATGCTCAAGATTAACGATACATTAAAGTATGGCAATGAATTGCCAAGTAAATCTACAAGTAGGGGTAAGAAAATAATCGCTTAATGAACCTAAATGTATGCAAGATTTCATGGGAGATGAATAGATACAGAGTTTGTACCAACAGTTGTGAAACTGGCGAGAATAATTGTATCAGTAAAACTATAGAGGAAGAAAGCCTTAATATAAAGGAAGAAACCAAGGTTAGAAATATATTTTACGATAGAAGCTTGATCTTTTATTTACTTTAGAAGCAAAGTGATTTAATTTAGACACATGGAAATTTTTCAAAAATAATTCGCAAAACCAAGTTCATAGAATTTTTTCAATGACATAGTAAAAAAGAATAGTGGGAACAAAAAAATCATAATAATTTCTCAGTATCCCAAAAAAGCACAAATTATTTTTTAAATCTTTGATCAGTCATTCATCATTTTCAAACAACTCCTTTAATACAAAAGCTAGCCAAGGCATCTTCGTGAAAATGTTTTTGAATCTTGCTGTTCTGTTCTAATATCATATAGACTATTAAGATGGGGAAACGCATAATTTAAATTACAAAAATAATTACATTGATAATTTATGAAAGATGTTTTGTTGCTGAAGCCAGAAATCAACATGGGTAGGCTTTAGAATCTGCAAGTCATTTTGAAGGACAATGCAATAAACTAATAAAATGCTGATAGGATACAGCTCTTATGCCATATCTTATTTGGAAAATTCTTTTTTTTTTATGATAAATATAACGTCATATTTTATTTAGAATATCTTATCTAGAACATACCTAAAACATATTTTAATTGATTTAAATTATTTCATAATTTAATTCTGAGGTCACAAAAAAGTTCTTTCCCACTGTTTATCATAGATTGCATTCCAAGTCCTTCCTCTCAACCAATTTCAAAATTCCTCAATTTTTATCTGGTCATGGTAAATTTTCAAGCTACTTGTTTCGCTTCCATTTAAGATTAAATAACTTATGTAAATGTTAAAAAAGTACCTCAAGAAGTGGAACATGTGATTGTCTCATGCCCTATCTTCTATCGAATGTTTACAGATTGAATTGAAGATGCTTGGCGTTACTTGGCGCAAGAACTTATCTATTTTTTGTGAAGTCCAAATTGGTGTTTTCTGCATTTGTTCGCTTTATTTATACCAGTAATATTTAATGTTCTAAAATTAATGTTCAAATTACTTCTGTAAGTAACCTGTTTTACACTTATGGTGCACGGGGCGATTGTATGTGTTCAAAATAAAAAATAAAAAAAATTGACCTAAATGCAACTGAGTAGATTCACATAAGAAAAGTTGTTAGAAGCCTTCTTTACTGTTCAAGAATTAAGAAACTGATTTTTTGGGAACAAGGAAATATCTTCATCTTATCATCTTATAGACAGCATCATTACATTTTGATAAAGCTAATGTGCTTAATCAAATCATATCCCTTTTAGCTTTACATGAAACGCATGTCACATTAAATATTTTAAATCATTTTAAAAATAAAACGTTTTTTTTGGCATTTTTATAAAATTATAATTGTTAATTTATAGTTCCTCTTACTGTTCTTTCTATAATTCTATACAAGTTCCAATAAAATTTCTTTTGAATTTTCATTTCAATTCTCTTCATGACACTTGTAATTTCTTTTTCTTGCACAGGCAAATTTGTCAATGAATGGTTTCCTTTACATTTTTATCTCGTTCTTATGGTGTATTTTGATCTGGATCATACGCATTAAATACATAGTACTGTAATAAACTCATATAATATGAAATTTTATACAATATTATTATAAAAAAATGGCACCTGTAAAAGAAAATAGGGGAATAATTGTGGAATTGAAATTTAAACAGGTGATTTATTCTTTTGATGAGAATAAAATTACAATTTTATTACTTCTTAAAGTTGCCGTTTTTAGTGCAACTTAGAATATATATATATATATATATATACATATATATATATATATATATATATATATATATATATATATATATATATATATATATATATATATATATATATATATATATATATATATATATATATATATATATATATATATATATATATATATATATATATATATATATATATATATATATATATATATATAGTAAAATATATTAAGAAGAATTCTGCTAGTACAGAGTTTCATTCACTTGATTTATTCCAAATATCCTAAAATACACGGAATCATTTCCCTCCATGAAAGTCAATTCGTATTTAACAATCTTAAAGTAACAAAAAAGGGAGAGTTTTATTTTATATAAACACTGTTATAGCGTAATAGGCTCCTTATCAAAGTTCTTGTTTATGCAGCAGTAAAATCTTCCAGTAAGACGCAAAGCTTATGATTCTAGCAAATGCATTCGGAACAGAAATAATGTGTAGAAAATTGAACATTTCTTACAATGTTGGTGTTACTTTCAATTTTCCTTCCCCGTTTCTCGGCAATGTTCGACCAGGTGAAAAAAGAAAAACCGCTCGACTCAAGTACTATCTCAAAATTCAGCAAGGCAGGAAATTGCTAGGGATACAGAAAGAAAAAGAAATCTGTCGGTATTGGTACTTTGTGTGGGAAGAGTTTTTTGGTTTCAGAATCAGAAGCGCCTCTTTCAATTCGTGCGGAAACTTACTCATGCTTGAAAAATAGATATCATTTCTAGAATTTATTATTTTTCAACAGAAAATAAACTTTTGTTAGTTGTATAGAAATTTAAATAAACGTGAATGGGTGTTAAATAATTTATATATGTATTCCTATGCTCATTACGAAGAAGTTTTTAATATAAATCCTTACATAGAATTTTGCAACGAGACTCAACAACTGTTGTTAATTATAAGTTATATTTTTTTCAATACACCCGAAAAAAAATCGAAGAGTAAAAAATGCAAAAAAGATTGAATTCACGAAAAATATTAAAATAGCTTACTATTTTGAAGACTAATGCTATCTATGAATTCATTACTGTATGAATAAATAAATCAATTGCTAATTGAGATTTATAAAAAAAGAACTCAATTTACTGTCTAAATCATGAATTATCTAATCATGAATTACATTAATTATTTAAAATTTTCATTGTTTTTTGACATTCAGTTTATAATATTTTTATGCTTATAAGATGAAGTTAGTTAGAAAATTTTATTTCTGTTTTTACAAAACTAGCAATTAAAAGTTTTAATTAATTATTTTATGAAAACGATAAAATTGTCTTTCAATATTTTATTTTTGATAATATCTAACTTTTGCGTATAAGCGCATTTTATCACGTCATTCAATTTTTTTTCAACTGGTGACGAAACCTTTTCCACAAGAAGGCCAGAAACTGCTACTCATTTGTCGTATCTCACCGTGCACCCGTGAACCAAGTAAAGGAGGCGAGTAGCGTTGTTCACGCCGTACTACAACAAACCCGTTTATAGGGTGTGCCACATTCATACTTTATCACAAAAGAAAGGGCAGAGAAACACAGAGAACAAAGAAAGAAATTAACATCCATGCCTTAACCGGGATTCAAATTCGGGACCCAAAGCTCAGGAGTAAGGAGCGATAACCACTCAGCCATCGGTCGGCATAACGTCAAGCAATAAAAATGATAATTTACTTTTTAAGGACTTTTCCTATCAAAATAGTATTTTTTATATAAGATTACATAAAATATAAAGTTTTATTATTTTTATTACCTTTATTTTCTTTACAGACGTTTTTACTAATGAAGTCCCTTAAAATGTGGCATGTTTGCTTCAGCCAATAATACTCCCCATTTAATAATCTGATGTTTAAAACAACTGCTCTCTAAGTCTCATGTCCTCCGCATATCTCTTCCCTTCCCTTAAAATCTCTTTATGACGAGTTATAATGGAGGAAAGGAACTCCTACAATTTCACTTCCATTGCGCAACCAACAGCTCGGCTAAGTTTATTCGAGCATTCAAATCATGGGCTGTCAATTAAGTAAGGAATTACTGGTAATTTTGCGTCTGGGGTAGCGCAGCGACTCAAGTCCCGTACTTTAAAGGACCAGGATGGCGTCAAGGATGATGCAATTTAGCCAAATTTTAATCTTCCTTGGTGGATCCCCTGGATTTTAATCTAACCGTTATTTAAAACCAGGTCGAGTTTTATCTATCGTAACGTCCTAAATTTATCGCATTATTGGATGACGTATATATTATTGGCATATATGAATTAATTAAATTTAAAAGCCTCTGAAGTGAAAAATATCTGGAACTTTCTCAACCACGTAGAAAATTACTGGTTGACATAAACAACTGGGGTGTTGTACAGGGGCATATTATGGTTTATGTAGTGGAAGAAAAATAAAAAAAAAGTTTTTATTACATGTCAAATAAAAATAGTACTTGTAAGTAGTAGAAGACATTAATAATTCGTATTTTTTTTTAATTGAAATGGTATGGTAAGGATATAATGGAAATTAAACGAAAGATTATATGCTTAATAAAGCAGCTTTTATAGACAAGTTTATTATTTAATTTTTGTCAATATACCTATAAAACGAATCAAGTTATAATGCGATCCTTTTTGTATAAATATTTTAATCTTATGAACTCTTAGTCTAAAAATAGTTAGTTCTAAATAATGAAATTCAATTTATTCTTCAAGATTAATTAAAGCAACTTAAAAAATATTAGAGTATATTAAAATAGAAACAATATTAATGTTTATGCTTTATATAAATATGCAATAATATTAAAGCATAGGTTTAATTATTTCAAGAACCAAATTTTCGATTGATGATATTTCATCAACAAATACTTAAACATATAATTGAATAGTTATTGAACACTTCAAGCCTTTTTAAACTTTTTATAATTAAATTTTTAAATAAATGAAATATACAAAAAATTTAAATTACTCAAAATATTTGATATAATTCAAATTGTGTTAGCTTTTAGTTTTTTTAATAATTCTACTCTTTCGTGATATGAGAAAAAGAAAAATACAAAATTTTCTGAAAATATCCCACAGTACATTTTCTCAAACAGTCTTCAATAATTTTATTTGTATATGCTTTGAAATAAGCACATTTTCCCCAGTATTGAATACGATTATCATTCTCATCTAAAGAACCAGTTAATTAAGTACTACCCTCTCATTCTTCATTATTTCTCCCATAACTCGCTTTTAGTGCATCACAAATGTGTGTTTGTGGCATCTGGGCTGGAAACAAACAGAAACGAAAACGAATGGGTGTATGAAGGGGACATGCTGGGAGCTGAATGTTTTGGAAAAGATTAGTTACCGGATTTCTTCTTGCAAGAACTGTGGCAGGCTATCAGTTTTCCCGACGCACATGAATAACAAATGAGGGTAAAGGAAAACACATATTGCGTGAACACATATTGGAAAAAGGGGCGGAAGAATAGCTGGAAAAGTATGTTATTAAATCGAGTCCCTTTCAAGATTCGAAAGGTTCAAGATATTTGGGCGCAGTTACATTCTGCTGATCTTTTGAACCTTGCCATTCGGGATATTAGTCGAGGCAGTTTTGTTTTCCTGGCACCTATTAATTTATTGAGGAGAGGAACCCCCTAAGGCCACACAAACACGTATGGGAATAATGAGACATTTATTTGGCCCGTTTCCTCTCCTACTCGGGTTTTATTAGAGACTTGACATTAACGTAAGGTTTCAATAGTTTTCTTTCGTGTGTTCTAAATCAATGGTACTCGGGAGAACAAAGGCAAATAAAGTAAAGGGAACTTGCAGAAGAAAAAAGAAGGGAAATATCACAGTTTTACGATGAATCCCCCCCTTTCTTGAGTGGAATAGCGTGTCTTGTCACCATTTCACACAGATCTACACCCAAACGTCTAGATTATTTAAATTGAGTTTTGCTCTGTGGGCATTGCCATCTTCTGAAAACACAGTTAACAAACTTTGAGTTATTGTTAACGATCTCTAAGAATTCGTTTCCTTTAAAAACAAAACTTTGGCACAAAACAGTATTAACAAGAAAAGTGAGATTTTATTGGAAAGTGAGGGAAAGAGAGCAATACTTATAAAAGGGGCTTGACATTTAATTCAAGGACATATAATTCAGATTATAAGTTTAGTTTGGTTTTAAAAATAAAAAATTTTGTTTCCTATGCAATTACTTTGTTTTGAAGAGTCAATAAGCTTATGACATTTTAGCAACGTGTCTTTCATTATTTTAATCACATTTTCTTCAACATTAGATAAAAATGTAAAAGGATTTTTGTCAGAATTTATTTTACTCAAATAGTATCGACTATGAACATTATAATAATGAAAAGTAAATAGTAAGTGCACAGTTATTATTTTCAAAAGCATGAATAGTACCTTGGAAAATACTATATTTACCTTTACGAATAAAAATAATCGGAAGTATTTATTTTTGAAATAACAACTAATATTAATGGAGTTTCCTATCTGCATAAAATTTAATATTCTCATGAAAGCAAGAATCTTGTTCACGTAGATAATAAGTGTATAAATAAATGAATAAAATAAGTGAGAGCCAACTTACATAAAATAAACATTTTGCTTGAATATTAGAAATAACAATGTGTTCATTGCTAAATAAATAGCATTCCCTATTAGATATTTTTAAAGTTATACTTATTTGTTACAAAACTAAAAATGATTTACCGACAATAAGAATGCAAAGTAAGAAATATATATTTATTAACTATTTTCAAATTATTAAAACGCAAAAGATGTTTGTAAAAATCTATGTTTGATTGTATAAAATAATATATATAATAACAAGTATATTTTTGCAGCATGTATAAACATCAACTGATTTAATGATTCATACTATTCTATCTATATTTATTTTATTTAAAAAAGTTAAGAATTGATGCTTTTGATCTTCGCAATTCAATTTTCTTGCCATTATTTTGATTTTTGCACAATAATGAATTATTATTTTCTTTGTGATATACATGATTAAAATAAAAGTTATTTGCGTATTTTCCTATTGACTCTGTTTTAACAGTTTTTAACGATATATTTGTACAAATATTTAGGTTTTAAGATGTGCTCAACTCAATGAGCATTAAAGAATAAATATTTTTGCTGAATTTAACTGCATTCAGAAATCTTGGAACCTTTTGCAGATCGAAGTATTTTTTTTTAACTTTTAGGTTTAACATCTTCTTTAGACAATGGTTCGCATAGTTTATTTCAAAATGGCTCATGTACACCTGCAAATTTAGAAGAGTTGAAAATTTTACTATTTTCGTCTTGGGTATATTTGGAAAAAAAAAAAAAAGAATTAGGAAAACGAAAAGAAAATTTGTGAATATCTAAGAAAAATGATGATTTTTTAAAATTCAATATATATTTAAGAGTGAAATTTGCTCCTATGAAAGAACATGACGAAAGAACTGCATTTGTTGCAAATTCTGGAAATTTATTTGAGAATAGCTGACACTAATATCATTTTATAGTAGATCATTATATAGTAGCAATGCAGAACCTTAATAAATATTCATATCATACATTCAAATATTTATTGAATGTTAAAGATAGTTAATTTAAATAAAATTTAAAATAAAAAAGTGATATTTTACGTATTATGTATATATATTGTCACTGAAGAACAACAAATTTTGTCTTTTTCAAACATCATTTTAAAATAAGCTGATTTAAATACTAAAATAAATTCTAAAAACACTTCAAAATGGCATCAAAAGTATTTTTGATCCATTCCTCGATTTGAAATAGGTAAATTTATTTAATTTTGAATACATTATTTTCCATGAGTTAAATAATTAGATTTCATTAAAATTATTTTAAATATTAAATGTATTTGTAAATTTCATGTTTCATGATTTCACGCAGATGTATAATTTACTTAATTTATCATTTTGATTTAGAAAAAAATTAAGAAATTTGCAACTTTGATAGTATATTAAAATATTTATAATTTACGGAAGAAATTTATTTCCAGTACTTAAAACAATCCCAATTTTGTCTTTAATTAAATTTAAAATGACTCCCAGATAAAATCAGGAAAAACTTAAAAAAATATAATTATTTAAATTATTTTTATTATTTAAATTGATTAATGAAATCATGTCTTTTAAGAGGGCTAAAATTAAAATTATTTTGATGGGACAATTTTACTTTTAAAAATATATCATACATTCATAAATATTTATGATTTAAATTTTCTAAATTCTTATGTTCGTTTCGAAGTGGAAAATAAGAAAAATCATCAAAACTATTTTTTTGAAAAATTCTTTCTAGGCACAAATCAATTTGCATAAAATGAAATTTTTCTCTGTTAGCAAAATATTCATTTCTAAGATTTATATTTTGAAGATCTCTAAATATTAATTTCGCTTTTTATTCTTTTTTAGTCAAAAATTGGAATTTCATTGTTCTAGTAAATAATGAACGTTAATTTGACGCAGTCAAAGACAGTTAATTAAACCACTTCACTTAGCGAAAAAGATAATAAAATAGTTGGATATTTGAGAAGTCTGATTAGATTATTCAAAATATACTTTTGAAATTAAGAATTAATTTTGAAATTTAACATAAATTTAAGTGTAAGTTTACTGATACTTACATCCAAATGTAATAGGTGAATTTTCTTTAACTTTTGTAAAATTATTTATTGTTTTATTAAAAGAAAATAAAAAATTCCTAAATTCAGTTGCATTAGTTGAATAAATTAAGATGTAGGAAAAACGATAGTTTTGGTTATCTTACAACAATTAAGCAGTTGTCAACATAACATATATAGAACATTATTAACATGTATAAGAAATATCAACATTTTAATAAAAATATTTGATATATATAATCTTTACTTTATTTTAATATTTCTGATTTTAAATTATACCTATCTATATATAACTTTCTATTTAAAAATTAAAAAACAGCAAACAAACTTTTTATGCTGGAAAAAGAAAATTTTAATTTCTGATGCCAAGTACTTTTAATTTTATTTTTAGTTATAAAATGATAAATAATAGTATAATATTTATTATAACAGTATAATATTATAATGTATAACAGTATAATATTATATAAAATGATATATAACAGTATAATATATAGCATATATATATAACATATGATATATAACAGTATAATATTTATTATACTGTTATATATTTTAAAATAATGAAATATATTTACATAAATTATACAATTACTAAAAAATACGAAAAATAAATATCTTATTTAGAAGCAACAATATTGATAATAATAATAAAAAACAAATTTATTTATTAAACGACAAAATTAAATTTGTATCAAAATAACTGCACCCAGAAAAAAAAGGGCTATAAAACTTATATAAAAATTTATTGCTAGAAAAATGATCAGAAATTTTCCACAAATAATAAAAGTTACTAGAAAAATTTAAATTTCACATGTATTAAAATGCTACAAAACAAATAAATGCGGGGTAGAGTTTTTTTCTACAATGCTATACATCTTGTGTCAAATTTAACTTTGAAAAAAATTTTCAGATATCAATACAAAAGTCACATAAATATACATTAACTTTTTTTTTTATCAGCACCTGCAATGAATACATTTGTTTGGATAGTTTATTGAGGTGTCTGAAAATTTATCATAAGAAAATACCAAACGATATCTGTGTAGATCTTGTGCTATTCCAATACAAAAACCAATTATAATATAAACATTAAACTAATTTCAGATACTTCACATGCCTCCAATAAATTTTGCAAAATTTCTGGGTAATTAAGAAATTTAGAATATGAATACAATACACACACACACACACACACACACACACACACACACACACACACACACACACACACACACATTTTAACGTTTTTTATTACTGTTATTGGACAGCATAATAACTCAAAGTTGCTGTAGAAGTTTTTATTAGTAATCATGGATAATGGAATTCATTAAGATGTTTTTTAATGGCTGAAAACTTTGTAAGTTTCTAAGCATCTACATGTACAGAAGTGTATGCAAATAACAGATTTATAACAAGAGTTTTCCCTGTGTGACAGTGATAAAGATAGAACCAGTGATTTTGAATAGCTTTCCAGTGATTTTGAATCAAAATTTGGTTATGTTAAATTCATACAGCATATTTTTAATATTCTAAGCACTTGCACTGCATTGGCATCTTAAATTTTTCCGAATGTCCGCTCCGAAACTTGGCAGAACCCATGAATAGGAACCACCTCCAACACTGTGCTGCATTTCATGGCAGCTATGAACCATCGCTTTATTGGTAAGTCAGAGAAATTTTGGGGCAATGATTCCGGTCATCTAGTTTACGTTTATGTACTATAGTCACCTGTCCTGTCTCCATCTGTCTATTTTGTAATATTTCATGTGTTTTATTTGTATTATTCCTTGTATTTGCCCTGCTATTGTAAAAAGAAATTAATATTACAACAGGAATGAATTACATAATCGACTATATGATCTGTTTCTGTAGTTGATAAGACTATCTGATCTGGACTACTATCGTTTAATTATTCAAATTATTTTGCGAATTTGTTGATAAATGTCTTTTTATATTTTTCAAGTGATATATTTTTTCTTTGAAGCTGATTTTGTTTTTACCATTTCAATTTTATATCAACAAGAACAATGGTTAACAAGTAAATTGATTTCATGTCATGTTGAAATATAACTTGAGGTTAAATTGCACCATTCTTAAAAAATAAAGACATTTTTTTTATTGCTGTAAATAAAAATACCTAAATGTTTCAATTAATTTCTTTTTCAAAAAATGAATAAGTCACTCAATTTTCGTAAGAATTTTCAAAAATGATTTACTGTGCTATCTTTCTTGATATTTTGTGTCATATTTCACACACACACACACACACACACACACACACACACACACACACACACACACACACACACACACACACACACACACACACACACACACACACACACACACGCACGCACGCACGCACGCACGCACGCACGCACGCACGCACGCACGCACGCACATACCAATTGTTTTAAATTATAGTACTAGTGTATCGGTATCTATCTATATATATACAAATAATTTATATTTATTCATCAATTATTAGAACTGTACATACCCCGATAATTTTCCATTCGTTGTGTAGATATGTGTTATTGCAAAGCTCTATATACTTAAAACTGCTTAGAATATACATATATATTATAATTTATATGGAGGAAGTTTAATTATTATAAAATGTGAAATAAGACTTGGGTAATAAAATTTAATGCAACAATACAGACTTCATCTACAAATTTAAAATTTTTCGTACGCCTGTAAATTTTATTAAGCCAACTACATTTAATATCAAATTTTTAGTGCGTACTATTTCTTTTGAAAATATAATAGAGTATTAAAATAAATCCTTAATATATTTTTTGTGTGGATATAATGTGATAAAATTGTTTTTTTGTTTCTAATGTAGACTTATAATTCTATAATTTGATATTTTATTATAGAATAAATTGATAAAATCTGAATTACTTAATAGCCTTATAAAATAAATCTTTCTCAAATTTAGAAACAAAGAGATTTTCCAAGAAATTTAATAATGTATCGCTAAACATGTAATTTTGTAACTATATTTTGTCATTTATTATTATTCCATAAATTGTAAAAAGATAGAGTATAATATTTATAATCTGACACTTAAAAAACTTATTTTAAACTGAAAATCTCTTTTCAATTCTAAGTTATTATCAAATTAAATAGTTTATAAAGGATTTATATTCGTTTCCGCCTCTATTTCTATTCTTTTTTTATGCCATGGGGATATTACAATCACGTAGTGAACCAAGTAGATTCAAAAATTGAAAATATTATGTTTTTTATGCAGAGTTTTTAAGAGCTTATTTTGTGTAATCTGCTATAAATAAAAGTTCTTTCAATGCTCTCATAGTAAAACTGAATGTTACTTTTTTACTCTGAAGATTAGGAAAAAAATAAAGAAATCACCCCCCCCCCCTAAATATCAAATGAGTTAATATTTTGAACTAAATTCTTCCAAATCACTTTGTTGCAAAAATATTTTCTGAACTAGAATCCCTTGAGATGCAGAAGGGAATATTAATCATTGTAAGTATTTTCTTGTAAAGTATGATAATTCCTGATATATCTGAGTATTTTTGCCACAGTTTGTCTCTTTTACATCTAATTTGATTACTACTATGGTAAGGATTGCTAAAATTTGTTATGTTATTTTGTTTTATCTAAATTAGGCAAAAATTATGTAGCACTTAATGAATTTATTATTACGCTTTCTTAAATACTAATTTCTTATTTTTAAGATAATTGAAAGATGTTTTCCAGTTCATAGACATTTTTCAAATGCTATGTTATTGTTGTTGCACCAGCATATTTTCCTGTACCTAGCCCCGAGTTAGAAGCAGCTGGAGATGGAGTTTTTATGATTTTGAAGCAGAAACCAAGCAGAAGACTTTCAATACTTGGGCTACGACCCCAGAAGTATTTTTTTTTTAACTTGGAGGACATTGTGATCACGGCCTTTTTAATCTGTCCTAGCGGCATTTGGAGAATCGGGTTTCGAACTCACTACTTTTCGATAATGAGAAGGATTCCCAAACCAAGCCGGCCACACCGGTTCATGAAGTACTGTGTAGAAGTAAAACAGAAAATGTCATTTCTCTACAATATAGCCTTTGAATAAAAAAATTTTTTTTTTGATGAATTATCATGTGAAATGTCAGTGATACTCATTTGAAACGTTAATCCTCCAATTAATTGTTATTCATAATCCTTCAATACATAAAAAAACAGTTTAATTTATTTTCAATGTCGTTGCAATTTTGTTGCTCTATTACACTTTTGTCAATAATTATAACAGATTATAAATCAGGGTCTGTAATTTTAATGCGATTAAAATAACCACATGCATACCTTACTCTGTTTTTTTTATAACTTATGAATAGCTGAAATTTCGCCAACCAAGTAGCTCAAATCCTTAAATTCTCATTGATTATGTACCATCTAAAGGAAAAAAAATACTTAATGAATGTAAAGAAAACTAAGCATTATGTCAATGAAAAGTTTTAACTGAAAGTGGTTTAAAATATGCCTGTAATTGCATAAAAATCTTATATATTACTTATATAAATCAAGTGACAGTCTAGCTAAAAGTTGATAACTACTTTTTTTTTTATCTTACTTTAAGTTAAATTCTTTTAATGAGAAAAACGGTATGAAGGATAACAAGGTAGAACAAAGTAATGAGTTGCCTAAAGTAAATCATTGATGACTCCTCGTGGAGTCGTTTTCTATGAGTCTTTGTTTAGAAACGAGATGAAGATAAAGAAAAATGTGCTGCTAATCCTGTAGAGTGCTTCTGCTATTAATTCCATCACCAACTTTTGAATAATTGAACGCCCTCGCTTTCGCTCTCCCTGCCTCCCGTGTCCCGGCAGCAGCAAAGAACGGGGCGTTCTGTAATGATATTATCTCATTGATGGACGATGATGAGTGCTGGAAAGTCTGAAAATCGACTTTGATGCAATTATCTGGCTATCGACGGGGGACGAGGATTCAGGGAATTAGAGGGTTTCAGATGCCGTTGGGGAAAAATCTGTAAGAAAATTTTCCCCGAGTCATTATTTATTGATTTACGTCACATTTCGTCTGGGTCATTGGAAAAATATTTTCCTATTACATGATGTCTGGTAATTTAATATTTTTCTTTCGAAACCTAGCCAGGTGAGTGTGTAATTGTGATAGTTATTCGATTTCGTTAAGAAATTGGTAGGTTGTTTTGGCTTATTTTAATTAGGATGGATTCTCTCGATCTCTTTATTTTAATTCGAAACATTTTTGAACTACATAACCCTCCATCTTGATTTACAATGATATGGAGTTTATCATTTTTTGTGTGCTTTTTTTGATGATTATACCGTAATTGCGATATAACTTCTAAAGGCTGTGGAGCATTTTAGTTAGTACTTTTGTGTTGCATTCATTTTAATAATTATACGGTGTTTCTTGTAATAAGAGATATTGGAATTTATTGTAGTTATTAATTAATTTTTATGAAAAAAGAAAATTTTCACCTTTGTTTTATATTGTGAGGATCAATTTAATTATATCGAATTAGTTGAATTAAAACATATGCTTTCTGGAGAATAAAGGTGAAACTCTGTCATATGAAACCTTTTTAATATAAATTTTCCTTTGAATTAAAAATTTCCCGGAATAATTAAAAAAATTATCCCATTTTAATTAGAAAATAAAAATTACATCAATATATCAGTGTTTAATTAGGGTTGCAATGTCCTAATTGGGGGAGGCATCATTTCTCATTATAAGACTGTATTGAACTCTATTCCTTATCTAACCAAAGAATCTTCATATTTATACTAATGGATGGCTACATAAAATATATCTTATACACAATGTCTTCCAAGTGAAATGATACCTCTATTGTTGATAGTTAAGTTATGAAGAACTTTTGTTTGATCCTCGCTTGTGACTTACGTAGACTCATGTACCTATGATGGTTCGATAACAATAGGATGCTAGACAAATTAAGCGGCCGTCAATTCAGCCCCTTGTAGTGCAAAAAAGAGAAGTATTCCTTGTAGCCGAGCATCAGAAGAAACATTGTCTAATTGCATCATAAGTTTACATGTATAGGTTTTTTTTACTTAAGATCATTACAAGAAAACTTTAGCAATTTTCAAAACTTCCAATGGGTGAACAAGACAAAAGGGGATTCTATTGAGACTCATTGTGGCTGGAAGAGGGCCGGATGGCCTTAATTGAGAAATATGCAGTAAAAACATATATATACAGATAAAGGAAAGTTTACAGATGACATTTACGTGTGTACAAAAGAAGGAGGAGGTGGAGGTTAGTTAGTGAGCTGAAGGAGAAGTTCAGATTGCAGAATTTCCTTGGTACCTTTCCTGAACTCTTTAAGAGGGAGGAGCTGTTTGAAGTGTAGTTGGTGGAAATTCTTGGGAAAGGTCATTTCCCGAATGTTGGTGTAGTGGCTACAGTGGAGGAGAAGGTGTTCTGGATCTTCTACGTCACCGTCATGTGGGCAGACATCTGATTGCCCGTGGAATCTGCTGCGATAGGTGCCGAACATTCTGTGGTCGGTAAAAAGCTGGTTTAGGAAGAAGTCCCTTTGTAGTCTTTTCCGTGCAACAACTCTCGGGAAGAGCTCAATGAGTCACCTGGATTTGTTGGAGGTTTCCTATCTGTGCTGCCACATAGAAGTCTCGTACTCATTGGTAAGTGTCTGGAGCTGCTGTTTGCTGAGTTTGACAGTGATGTCAATGTTGTCTAATTGGGTAGCCTGCTTCGCTGCAAGGTCTGCTGGATCATTTTGAGTGATACCAGTATGAGCCATGACCCAGTGCAGGGTGAACTGTCTCTTTCGTCCTTTTAAGATTTCGACAATCTTTTGTATTGCATTGCTTGAGTGTTACTTTCCAGCAAATGCTAAGAGTGCTGACCAAGAGACTGTGTGGATGTGGCATCTCTGGTAGTCGTGGGATATCACATACTTCATGGTTAGCAGGATTGCGGCAGCTTCTACCTCAAACACTGAAGTAAGTCGGGAACACTCATTAAGTCTGGCTTGTATGGTCTTAATCAGCGCATTGTTCCTGTAGATGAATAACGCACATCCGATTCTATTGTCAATCTTCGAGCTGTCCATGTATCCGTAGAGGACTTCGTGGACTTGCTCCATATTCCAACTCCAAGGATTGGTTGTCCATGATGGGGTGAGACTTGGGACCTTGATCAAGGCATTGCAGGGGTTACAATCAGTCCCACTGATGTCAATTATGGACCCAAGATTCCACAACTTGAACCTCTTTTGGAGAACTTTCGCTTTGAGGAAGATCAGCGGGACACTTACCAGGATTTGGAGTTCATCGGTGGATGTGGTACGATAAGCTTTCTTCACTTTCAAGATTCCAATTCATTGGATTTGCTGGAGCTTGTTGTTGATCCTGGCAGTGCTGGAATACCAGGCTTGACACCCGTAGAGGATGGTACTCTCAATGACGCTGCAGTAGATGAGCTTCAGGATATTTGGCTTTAATCCACAGGTGACTGGGGAGATTTTGACTAGCTTGTTTTGGAGGCTCTCAATCTAGCTCTTGACATCGTTCAGATGTGCCATCCTGGTCAGTTTGTGATCCAGAAAAAATCCGAGGTATTTCAGTTCATCAAAGTAGGAGATTCTATTTCTGGAAAGCGAGATGCCTGGTCTTCTGATAATGTACTTACTCATAAAGTAGATATATTTACACTTATTGAAACTTAGTTTGAGTCAGAATTCCTTGGTCCAGTCTTTTACTATCTTGAGGGGCCTTATGGCCAACTTCATGACCTTGAACTAGGATTTCGCGTTCAACAATATTGCTACGTCATCACCAAAGGCCTGGTAATGTGATTTAGGACAAAAATGTTTAGTCAGCAACTCATTGGCTATGATAAGTCACAGGTAAGGTCCAAGGCTTGAATCCTGAAGAACCACGATGTTGCACACCTGAGTAATTCGAACTGTGACTCGTCAGTAAAGACAATTTCAATCCATTCTGCCATGCACATCCTTCTTTTATCGCATCATTGGAGGTGCAGATGTATGTGGTTTTGCGTCAACGGTAGACGAAGCAATGAACATCTTGCGGAAAGATCATTCTGCAATAAACGGAGTAGAATGGTACGCGCAGGCACTGGATGATGCGTTAGAGACTGAATGTGCTGTGCTATGGTTCATGATGTGGCTAAGCGATCCGTCACTGCCATGCGCACAATTTGCCTGTCATCACGTGAAGTGGTGCACTATGGTGGATGTGATCGAACACGTGGGTTCATCGTACTCTTCTGTATCCAACGATCACATATCCGCATTGCAGTTTTTTGCTTTCGTCCAACAGGACTACTGATTTCCAGGAAATATAATCCACAATCTTAGTAGGCCCCTACCCTTCCTCAGTAGAACTCGGATAGTTGATCAAAAATTGATCGCTGTTTTCTACATGGCATAATTTATCGTTTTTTTGGAAAAAACCACAAGAAAAACACAATTGTCGAACTTGAAATCCTTGAAATCTCCAAGCCTTAAATAGCGCTATGAAGAGGTGTCACAGGCCCGCGTGATATGAGTCTGTGCTAAAATTCTAATCATTTGCATATCTCACCTCCACTAAATGATGTTGTAAATTTCCTGTTATTTGCACACCTCCTTCAAGGTGTTGCATTTATGGTGGCCAGCCGTGTATATCTCTCTCCATATTTAAAAATAAAATCCTTATAAAATGTCAATTACGGATACATTTTTTAAACTTAGTTACATGAAACTTTTTAGTTAAAAACTTAAATTTTATAGCTTATTAAAATTGAAATATTTTAGATAAATATTTCACCATCTAAGAAATTTATTTATTTCTGCCAACTTCTTAAATTTTATGAATGTTTAAAAAATTAAAAAAAATTATTATCTTTTTTTCGTAAAAACAGAGTTTAGATTTAATGAAACAAATTATCTCGGTTTTAGAAAAATTAAGAATTTGAACTATTCAAAATGTTTTCGTGTTCAAAAGTAACTAAAAATAATTAAAGTCACTGTGAAGAACTTATAAATTAAAAGTGAAGTTGCATTAAATGTTAGTAAAATATTAATTAGTTATTTGCATATTGAATAATTTATCCGATGCAATATAGGCCATATAGAAAATTTTATTGAAAAGGTTTAAAAAACATTTTTACATTTAATTTTTAAGAAAACAATCAAAAATTCAAAAATGCATTATAGTATTAATTTTAAATAAATCTTATATAAATTTAAAATATGTAAATTTTAACTAAAAATTACTTTTTGTGTAATTAGTATGTAACAGGTGATAGTCCAGAAAAAAACTAATCTTATAGTTAGACTTTGATTTGACTGAATTGTTATTTTTGTTTCAATAAATCATATTCAGTCCAAAATAAATTATTAAGAAATATATTTATAAGTTCCTAATTCTTTAGAAAATAAATGAGACTTTTAAATCTCATAAACAGAGAAGCCAGAATAAGTAAAGGTATTTTAAGAAATCATAAGGTATTAGGAAATTGTAGGATGAAAGGGTAACTCGATTTAGAAAAAATCTTTTTTTTTTGTGATTCAAAGAAATTTGATTTAAAATTTTCAACAGTAGGTGATGTTATTTAAGGAGTTATTAGAAATTTGTCTGAAAATATCTAGATTGTACTGTAGTTGTTGACATGCGGGTTTGAATATCAAGTATTTATAAAATATGCTCAATTTGTGGTATTATCCCTTTCGTGTATTATCCTTTATAATGTCCTAATCGGTGTATTATCCCTTTATACCCAAAGAACCGGCCGGAAACAGCGAACTCTTTGCCGCCGAGGCGTTGCCCCGAGTGCACCACAGGGGGTGGGCCACCATCACACCCTAGATGGCGAGATACATATGAAGAATGGTAGACAAGCAGGATTAATAGACGAGTACAGCAGATTTTATTAACAAACGATGCATCCAGGCGACACATAACAACCACGTCTTACTCGGGAGTTGAACCCGAACTCACCCGGCAGAAGCCAAGGGCTGTAACCACCATATTGGCTGGGCGAATAACACTTAATTATTGAATGATGATATATGATTATTGAATATATGTCGTTATATTTAGTAGCCACAATATAAACTCATGTCTGTACTGGTTGCTGTTCATACTACCCACGCCACGATAATTCATAGCAATTGAGATCGTCTATGATATGATACGGCATCCCAGATCATAACTCCTGGTGTTTGATCACTGTGGCTTTCGATAATGCAAGTCGGAAGGTGGCGTTCACCAACATATCGTCTCAAGGGAATACGGCCATCATGGTTCCACAAATTAGAGGGGAAATCGTTAGAAAACACGACAATCTGCCAATCAGCACGTCAATACCTTTGCTGGTAAGCTCCCAGTAACCGCAAGTGGCAATGGTTTAGCGTGTATAAAGGAGTCCTTGTGCACCCCCACACTGTAGCAGACGTCTATATATTGATGAAGGTAACAATGAAACACTTGCAATTATTGACCACTGTGCTGCCAATTGTCTAGAGGAATCTGTAGGTTTCTTAGCGCCATGCGGACTAGGCGTCTATCATCATGCGCTGACATCACATTAAACAAAAAAAAATCCTTTTATGTGTGGGGGTGATTTTTATGGCGCATTTTATATAAAATGTTGTATTAGTATAAGAATGTTTTTAACAAGATAAACGTATGCATTTCATTGATTTGTTATAGAGGCAATACATCTAGAAATGGTGTGTGACCTGACTAGTGGTGCTTTTATAGCTAAGATAGCGCCATGCGGACTAGGCGTCTATCATCATGCGCTGACATCACATTAAACAAAAAATAAATCCTTTTATGTGTAAAAAAAAAATCCTTTTATCCTTTTATGTGTATCAGTAATCCGCGGTCCAACCCCGGATTACTGAGTTGTTCGAAACTCGTCCGTACAGTGATAGCAAATACGCATCACTGTGCTGCTGTTACGCTGTACACGAGTGGTAACTGCATGATAAAACAATACAACTTTACGAAGGCAGATGATTTTCCCCCCGTTCAAACTCCGTAAGTTGTTGAAATTTTGCTCTCTTTCGTCGAAGAGGCATAAGTTACGATTGAGTTTACCACTAGTAGATAACCACCGATAACCAGATACGCCTCACTACAGCCGTTTATTTGTATCCATCCCCCATTCAGAGGAGCTGAATGGTTAGCGCTCTTGCCTTCGGTTCAACAGTTCGTGGGTGCGAATCCCACCTCGGGCATGAATGTTTGTAGTGGTTCGGAATCCACTTTAAACCGTAGGTCCCGGTCTAATAAGCCCTCGTGTGCAAAAAATGACCATTGAAAGACAAAGAAACCAAACCAACCAGCCATTCAGAGTAAGGTGCTCGGCACATGCATGCGCTGCGGGTCTGAAATTCTAATCATTTGCATATCATGCCCCACTTTGCAATTCCTGAAAATTTAAACTTATTCATGCAAATCCTTCGTGGTGTTGCAATTTTCCCAAATAAAAATGTATTATATAACCTTTTTAAGCAATACAATAAGTGCAAATCATCTCTAAGTACGGTTTCTTATTGGATAAAGTTATAAATACTTTATTTCCATATGAGCTGTGAATTGCAACTAGAATAATAATTTTGGGGTAAATTAATATTTTATTAACATTCTTTAGAAGATAAGAATGAGACTTTGTGTCATCCTGTATTATTAGCTTTTAAAAGTTTGAAGATGATTTTGTCAAGCAGTTTATCATAAATTTTATTGGTCAGTTATTTTCTATGATTAATTTATTCATATAAATAGTATAAAATATAAAGTTTGCTACTCATAATATGTAGTAGCTCATAAACAAACCCCATATAGCCCTAACCTATAACATTGTGCCACTAGAAAACCTTCTACTGTAGCAGTTTGGAACATACCGCTAGCCTTGACATTGTTAACTCAATAAACAAACAAAGAAGCATTTTTGATTTCTTATACAAATTAAAAATTAAATTCAATTGAAATTTATACTACTTACTAATTGGAACTTAACTAATTGAAATTTAGTTAATTGGTCATACAAAAAGGTACACATAAATCAAAAACAGGAGCAAATATTATCTGAATAAATTTGGTAATTTTAAATTTTCTTGTAAAATATCTCTTCAGTTCTAACCTGGCTAATGGTGCTATTTTAGCTATAAAAGCACCATTAGTCAGGTCACACACCATTTCTAGATGTATTGCCTCTATAATAAATCAATGAAATGCATACGTTTATTTTGTTAAAAACATTCTTATACTAATACAACATTTTATATAAAATGCGCCATAAAAATCATCCCCACACATAAAAGGATTTTTTTTGTTTATTCTAGCTATGAGAAAATTACAAGTTATATTTGTTTTGTTAGAAAGCAGATAACACATGAATTTGCAGTTTTTTTACGCAATATCTTAAGAGTAAAATCAAAACTTTTCTGTTCAATTAAATATAGCAAATCTTGGAGGCCTATATACAAAAATTTTAAATGAAGATAATAACCATTAAATTATGCAATTCATAGACTTTCTGTAGTAGTATTGGATATTTTTAGACAGATTACAAATTACTATATTTTCTTCTGTCACGACTCTAATAATACCAACGAATTAAAGAAAAAGCATAAATTCTGTATCTGAATGTCAGAGTTTACTTCTTTTTCTCTTAAGAGTATTCAACTTTAAGAAATTCAGATTGTTGCTCCTTAGGAATCAACAAAATTCAAATTATTTTAATTTTACCAAAACAATATCGACTTCATCAATGTACATTCCACTCAGGTTACCAGAACATTTTTTAATATCAGATGTACAAAAATCTAAGAATAAAACTTAAAACATATATAAAATATTTTTAAATTCTTATTATTACTGTTAAGAATATCAATAAATATTAAAATGTTATGCATGGTAAGTAAAAAATTGTTCACAGTTCAGTTTCGTTTCGCATTTCCTCTTTCATCATATTTTAGAGATTTCTCTTTGGTGAGGTAAGTCATTTTTCAGAAAGTTTGGGGCTCTGCAGCACAAATGACTTCCAAGCAGTTTAAATGGATACATACCTCAACTTATAACTTAAGCTGGATTGATTTTTAATATAACACGTCACCACTGTTCATAACAGGAAAGATCTTTAACTGTAACCACATAGGCTACCAAGAAAGTTTTCAAGAAGGATGATTGTTATTTGATCCACGAGAGAACAATATTTTGATTCTTTTTCTGAACTTGTGGATTCAAGTGCAAAAATTTTAATAATATATGTATATATATTTTTTCATAATCACATAATCAAATTTATATATTTGTTTTCATTAATCACATTGCTTGACATTAAAAAGTCTCTGATTTTTTTTTAATAATAAATATATAAAATTCCCTATGAATATTTTAATAAGCTTATACCCATTCTTAATAACTATTCAGTAAAAGAAAAAATTGGGATTGTAAAGTATTTAATGAAATTTAGTATGAAATTTAAAATCACATCAATAAACAAATTATGAGTTTTTTTTAAATGATTTTTAAATAAAATTTATAATAAACCCCAAGGATTACATATATTTTTTCTCTATAAATTATTCTTAATTTAGGAAAATTTAACTGAGCTTCAGGCATTTTCTAAAATTTCATATTTGCTTTTATTTTATAGTTGGAACTTCTCTCCAAAAAGTAAACTTATAAAACAAAAATATTATCCTTTATTATCAGCTTACGAATTTGAAATGATAGTTATTGGTTAAAAAAAGAGCAAATTTATACTGAACTTGTTTTATTATTTTAACATGTATTATATTTTGTGACAGATTAAGCAACATTTTTAAATTTCTAGAATTAATTAATTGCTTATATTTAATATTGTTCTTATCATTAACCTATCTTAATGTAATTGCCATAATCCTTCTTTCTGGCAATTTCTTTTTTGCTCTCTTAATTTGGGTTATATTTGCAATTAATTCCCAATTAGACGAGTAATAATTGAAATATGTAGGTAGAAATAATTAAAAGAACATTATTATTTTGATACTAAATATGATTTATGGTATAGTCAACTGAGGTTTAGTTTTTTAAACATTTTTGGCTTATTTTTCATGGAATTCTTTACAAAAATATAAAAATATTCAGATATTTAATAATTATGAAATGCTGGATATGCATTTACAGTATGAAAAAATTAATAAAATAATTTAAAAATATGTTACCAATATAAGTAAAATAAATCATTTGTGCTCAATGTTATTAAAATTTTAAAGTAAGTAAATATGAAATTGGAGGTATAAAATAGATATAATTTTAATTTTAGTCGATTCATATTTGAATTTTAAAATTGCTTTTGTAAACTTTTAAAACAGCCACTTAACTTTAAATATTATTATTAGAAGAAAAAAATTTCTGTTTTTTTATTGACTGTGTGTGTGTGGAAATGATTCTAGACTTTTTTGGGAAGTATCTGGAAAATACATCTTTCTTTTATCCTATGTATCATTAAATTTAATTATTTTTGAAAATAACATGCTCACATTTTCACGTTTCTTTTTTAGCATATAAGGCAAATATAACGGTTAGGTTCTGTGTTTTATGCTAAATTTATCTGAATAATGTTTAATATTTTCTATTCTTGTGTTTCAAAATAAATTGTTTTATTTTTTTTAATCTTCGATGAGCATAATATTTATCTGATTTTTTTTTCCTATAAAATAAATGAAATGGTAGTAGCAAATCTGGTATATCATAAATATGCAATTATAATCATTTTCTCTTCTGGAATATTCTAAAAAGTTGTTCAATATTTTTCATGGATGATATTATATTATAGTTTCTCTGATTTTATGATGCCTGTATGAACGAAATGAAACAATTTTCACGAATATTTATGCGAAGATGGTGTTGGAATAAAAGATGTAGTTGAGTAACATGTAAAGATTCTTGTTTTTATGTAATAAGATTCGTTTCTGTAACTATAAATTAATCTTTAAAAAAAGACAAAAAATCAAATGAGGTAATTTCATAACTAATAAATAATTTAAAAAAAAATATTTATGCAAGACAATTAATTGCCATTTTTGAATTTTGAATTTATTTGCTAGTTATATATTTAGTCTCTTATTATTTTTTACTCGAAATCCTCTTTTGATTAATTTAACTAATCCTCATCATTTCTTTCCAGGTATTGAGATTTCGAACTAAAAAAAAAAGTCTTTAGAAAATTAATCTACTTTTTAAGCGCATGGAATATCCGAGGAGTCACGTCCAGGGATTACAAGCAACGAAGCCATTTACAGTCTCGTTAATAGGACCTGAGGGATGGGCCCTGGACGAGTTTTGTGTCACTAGAGCCCAACTTTGATCGATAGCAAGTAATTTGATGGATAAACGTTCATCTGGCTTTTGTGCTCTTCATGCCTTTTTCCCTTCTGACGGGTGATCTGGTTAGGATTATAATTGATTGCCTTTTAAAACAGCAGTAAATGGCAAAATCCAATTTTGTTATGTGGTCTTGTGTTTATTGTTATTCAAGACCCTATGCCAGTAAGTTGTGAATATTTAATGAACAATTTTCGCCCTCTGGATTGAATGATGAGTGTACATTTTTAGTTAATGAAAGAATAAAATACTAAATGAATATTTAGTATATGACTACATAAAAACCTAATAATATATCACCCGTTTTCATTAATTTATTTTTCCCAACAAAGAAAAACAATCGCTAGTTAAGAAAAATATGAAGTGAAAATATATATCTTTTATTTATATATATCTAGGAAATGCTCTTTATAATAAAATCAATTGTAATGATTTTTTTTATGTTAGAAATAATTCAACTGATGGAAGTTATGTATTTCAAATAAATATTTATTAAAATATATTTTGCAGTCCTTAAAATAAAATATGATTGGCAGATTAATCAGAACATGATTAGTCAGAAATAAAAATCAAGCACACTTTCAATTATTGATATAAAATTTAAGATTAAAATATTTTGTCCATGCTGTATGCAACACATATATTATTGATATAAAATTTAAGATTAAAATATTTTGTCCATGCTGTATGCAACACACATATTATTGACATAAAATTTAAGATTAAAATATTTTGTCCATGCTGTCTGCAACACATATATTAATATGCTCCTCTTATTTTGTAAAATATTTTTACGAAGTAGACAGTTTAATTGCCAAATATTGTTGATGAGATATTTGAATATTGTAGGTGTCTTGCTTTCGTGGGGCAATTTTACATGGATAGATGAGCAATTGTTTTTTGTTCTGCAAAAGAGAAGTCCCGGAAAAGTCCCAAAAATATCTTTCTAAAACATAGAAGGACAACATCCATCTTTCACTGTTCAGCAGAAGATATGGCTAAATATGAGTTTTGAGTCTAATCATCTATTTCCATTCCAAAGAGTGTAGTTTATAAGGCACTGGTGAACAAAATTTTAAATAAGTAAATGAAATGTACCACAACTTTCCCCTAGAAAACACTGTGCAATAATTTTGTTACTAAAAGAAATATTTAATATGCCACTTGCATAGCACACTTTACAAAATTTAATTTTCCTGTTGTGTGAGATGTATCATATAAAATTAGAAAACTTATTTCGGGTGTAGGGTTTAAAATTTATGTGAAAACTTAAGTTATATTAATACGATAATTCCTTTAAAAAAACTTAAATTGAAAATATTTAAACAATGATTATGTTTTGTTTATTATAAACAAAAAATTATTAATTTTACTATATTGTGGCTCATTAGTCAACCTCTCTTTCTATAATAATTACGAGTATTACAACAAAACATTTTAACATCAGAAGAAATAGTTATTGGACAAGAATACTTAAACTAAGATTTCTCTACCTGAATATAACAAGAAAAATCTATTTCAAACATATTTTGAAGTAAATTTGAAATATAATAACATTTATTCTCTCTCTCTCTCTTACTTTACCTTTTTAAATTGTTTGTCAGTATTTTATTATCTTGTTTAACGTATATTAAATTGCTCTTTTCAAAACACTTCTTAACTATTTCCTTAGTTACTCAAGTTTAAAAAGATAACTACTTTGTAATAATATTTCTAGGAAACATATTTACCAGTCGTTAAATTTTCTCCTACATCAATATTTCAGGCAATTTATAAATAACTAAATGAATTCTAGTTCATTTAAAAAATCCGCGAATCACGAAAATCACCCATTCACAGCGTTTTGTGTTATTACTTTTAAAAACAGTATACACGAATTTATTTTTTATAAATTTTTCGGAAAGAGTTTATATTGTTCTACATAACTTGTAATAAACTAGGAAAGTAATTTCTTGATTCTTGGAATGTACTTAAAAAATTCTTTTAAATAAGCACAAGTGCTTATATTTAGAAAATACATTTCAAATTCAACTCTATCTTAATTGACTGCAGATCAGAAAAAGAAACAAAGCGAAGGAAATAAAAGTACGTAGTTACTATTTCCTTAACTCACCTTTGAACTATCAGAGGGGAGAAATTACATGCATTTTCTTTGTAAATATTCCAAAACATCGCATTAATTTTTTACTTAGAACTTGCCATCATTTTCAATGATTAAAGTGGCCTCATTTTAGCTTAAGTACCTCATTCTTCATAAAGAAAATTTAAATTTTAAGATGACTGAGGAGCTTGCAGAATAAAAAAAAAGATTTAATGATTCCACTATTTAAAAGAATACCATACGTAAAAGGAAATAAGCAAGAAAACGGAATCGCAAAGTTTAATCGTGCATGTTATTAAAACAATTTTACTGAACGCATCTATGTGAGACATTAATTTGAAACGCTTGTTAGATTCTAGAAGTTTTAGATTTTACGAGGAAGAATGTGCAAGGTTTTAAAATATCAAAGACAGAATAATTTCAGCCTCTCATCACAGAAAGTGAAAGTTTACTCATTTCATTCGAAAAGAATGCTTTCTAACCAATGAGAACATTTCTATTTTGGACCGTTCCGTGCTATTGATGTAATCAGAAAAATCTTTATGTTGTGAACTAGAGGTACTAATAAACCCCTTTCAAAAGTGTCATTGGGTTAATTAAAAAAGCTCAAGGAGAGAATTCCTGAATGGGTAAAGAATGGGAAACCATTCTTTCCTATTCTAATGGCGTTAAATCGACATGGAACATTTAAAGAGATGGAAATAGGGTAAGAATAAATTGGATTGGAGATTTTAAGAGATAAAAGATATTTCTCTTTTCTACTATTAAATGTTTTAAGTAAAACGTTATAACTAGATTTCAGAAGTTTTTATTTTTATTTGGTCCTTACAAAAGAATTAAAACCGCTTCCGCTAGAAAACGAGAAATCTCAATGAAAAAATTTTATTTCTTCTTCAATGATCTTTTATGAATCTGTAAAAACTTATGTAATGAATTTTTAAATCTGTTTTTCTAATAAACTAGTTAATAATACAGAGATTAAACTGAGAGACGTGAGGCATACCAAAATGCATCAATTGGTCAATTTTATTAAGAAAGCTATAATAGGAAATATATTATTCTTTTTTAAAATAGATATGTTAATGAATTAAAATAAGTTAATGGAATTCAAATTTTATTGTTAGTTATATAAACATACAAATATTTCTTCATTTTTAATAATTTCTAAACTAACCAGATTTACGAGTATTGTTGTTAGTTATATAAAAATATGCAAATATTTCTTCATTTTTAACTTATTACTAAACTGACCAGATTTATGAATCCAATCTAACCACTAAATATGATAAAAGTATATACTTTTAATGCACCGTAATTAACCAAATCAGTTTCATAAAAAAACAATGATAAAAAATATAATTTAGCAAAAAAAGTATTTATTTCCAAAACTGTGGCTAGAAAAATAATGTATTTAAAATTTTTTAACTAAAACTAAGAGAAAATATTTTAATAATTTTTTATTGTTTTTTATATATAGCAATAAAAATTTATTTTCTTTTATGAATAAAATTAAAAAAAGATTTGGTTAACTAAAATTGGAGCTTAAATTAAATATTATATCATTTTGGTATTTTAAATTTTAATTAATATTATTTTTATAAAAAAATAATAAGTGATGTTATTTTTATAAAAAAATAATATTTAATGTAAATATTATTAAATATTATATTCAATCTAAATATTATTTTTTTATTCATACAAAAATTTTCATCTGAAATAAAAATTGAACAGATAGCAAGTTTTAATGCTCTTTAATACATATTTTTCTTAATTTACACCCAAGTAAACTTCAAAATTAGATTTAAATTGAATACTTTTACACAGGATAATTTTATTTGAGAAATAGATAAAGAAGAAAAATAAACGTTTTTTTTTTATATTTCAAGTAGATCAAATCATCGTAAAGTGGCTGTTATTTTTAAAAATATATTTTTCATTGAAAGTTGAGAGTTTTTTGGAAAAGGAGTTTCACGCGAATAAATAATAACTGATTTAAATTATTTTCAAAGATGGAAAAATATTTACAAAAATTAATCATGTAATATTTGTTTTACCAAATATTAAGGCAAATTAATATAATCTCTATGAAATATTAACAGCTGTAGTCTAAGATGTTTTTAATATCTCTGTTGTCTCTAAATTGAATTAAGGGAAAAATAAAAATTATAACATTTGATATCTGAAATCAGAGGGTTCAATAAATATGTTTAGTTAAAAATTAAAAGCAAAAGAATTTATATTTTGTAGCAACAAACTTATGTTAAATGCAAAAAGGTATTTATGTTTACTTATTTGATGTATCAAGATTTAGATTATGTTAAATGTGTTAAAAGCAAAAGTCTTACTGAATACTTAAAAAGTCTTTTGTTTAACTATAAAATATTTTTTTTTTTACATTATGATTTCAAAATTTCAGTTGAGAAGAAAACTATACAGTTAGAATAAATATATTTTAATTGTGATTGAAAATATTGATGTAATAATCTTGTTAAGATTTTAAAATATACACAAATATATTTCTTCATTAAGCAAAAATTTTGAATGTGGACAAATTCGAAAAAACAAATTTTAATCAAAGATTAATTGAAAGAATGAAATAGTTTCAACAAATTTTCTTTTAATCATATTAGTATAATTAATAACTGTATTGTGTTCAGTTTATAAAGTTGAATAATTCAATAATACTGGGTAATTAATAATAATAATGCATACATGCAAGTTCTAATCCTGGAAATGAGCATAGAAAAATCACAGTTTAACAATTGATATTTGGATATAATTGCTTTATTTTACCTTTTAAATTTCCTATTTATTTCAAGCATTCATTTAATATACAGAGTGTACAATCATTTCTTTGAAATAATCAATAGCACAATTAAGTTTTCTGGTAAATACAAAGGAAGTTGAAGTAGATTGCATCATATTTAAAATAGTGTCATGAAGAATTCTTAAATATATTGATTGAATTTTTTTAGTCTTTTTTTTTAATCTAGGGTTAAAAGATATATGTATTTAAAATTTACTGTCTTATCTATATTACTACAGCATGATTTTAAGTTTATTCAATGCTTTTAACATTCTTCTGAATATAAGATACTGGCACTCACTTTATAACTTTATTATAAGGAAAAATTGTTAAGCGTTTCAAATTATTAATTTCATTATAATTGGAAATTTAATTATTCATATTTAAAAATAACAGGCCTATTTCTAAATGATTTTATTCGCAGCTATGTGACAGAACATTTACATTTTTAATTATTTAATTTGCATTGTATGGCATTAAACTGTAAATATATGTACACTGAAGTGCCACTGACAGAACTATGAAAATTGTGCACCTCTGCGCATCATTTAAGCGCAAGTTAGGGCGCTGTGGTAACTATATATATAGCTTACTGTGGTTGTTCTGATTTAATTGTTGGAGCTGCCAGTATGGGTAAACTGCCTGATTAAAAGCTTTCGATCGCCGACAAATCGTAGGTGCGCGACGCATGGGACATTCAATTTCCTAAATCGTCAGGCAGGCAGCTAGGATTTTCAAGGTCCACAGTGTCAAGGATATACCAAGAATACATGGATGCTGGAAAAAAATCTAGTGATCGGGCAAGTTACAAAGGACAATTAGCATTTACAGTGCGGGGTGAGAGACGGCTCAGGCGTCTTGTAAGGAGCTAGCGAAGCCAAACATTAGCTCAAATTACCATCCATATGGATGACGGTGCCAGTCGTACTGTCAGTCAACGGAGTGTGCAACGCTCGCTTCACTGTATATGTTTCGGGAGCTATCGACCTACGAGAGTACCATTGCTCAATGCTCGTAATCGGGCTGCGCGTCTTGTCTGGGCAAGAGAGCACAGAGACTGGAGTGTAGAGGACTGGAAAAGAGTAGCATGTAGTGATGAGTCACGATTCCGACTACTAATGCCAACGGAAGGATGAGAATATGGCGTCAGGCTCATGAAGACATGGATCCTGCATGCCAGGTTGGAACGGTACAAGGGCATGGTGGCTCAGTCTTGGTCTGGGGTGTTTTTTCGTTGTACTGTATAGGATCTTTGGTGTCAACCTCCCTCAACGCAATTCTGTACATAGAGTTGCTGGGTGTCCACCTTCATCCTTTTATGCTGTTCTGTTATCCGCATGGTAATGGAGTTTTCGAACAAGACAACTGTACCTCTTACATGTCCTAGCTGCTTGAATGAGCACTCCTCTGACTATTCTGTCATAAATTGGCCACCTGGAAGACCAGACTTAAATCATATTGAGCATATTTGAGATATTTTGGAACAAGGCATGGAAGACCAACACGCAGCACCAATGGACCTTACTGAATTATGGAGAATTTTAGTCGATGTTTGGCAAGCCATTACCATGGAATGTTTCCAAAAACTTGATGAATCTATGCCTCGTCGTGTGGCAGCCATTATGAAATCCAGAAGAGGCCCAACTCGTTACTAAATAAGTATCCCTAATTAAGTGGCACTTCAGTGTATCTCTGACACACTATATTTCAAGAGACCACTATAGCAAGTTCAATAAATTGTTTTCTTAATTTGTACTTGACATTTACGCATGCAAGTATAAAATCTGTTTTATGAAAATAAAATGTAATAATAAACAATAGGTATTAATGCTGTGACGAGCGATTCTTTTGATATATTACAATTTTCATGAGAATATTTTCTGTTCATTATTTTCAAAGTAACCAAAATTACATTTGAATATAATAAACTCATTCCAAATAAGCAAAATTAGTGGTAGATTTGGGTAACATGAACCAATAACATGAAAATCAGTTATTCTTATAACTGCTATTGTAATTTTTTTCTTTTTTCTAAACATATGCTTATTAAATACACAGATATTCAGCTATAATTATCTACATTTTAAAAATCAACCACATTTTTAAAAGCTGATACTTTTTTTTTTATAAAATTATTACAAAATGCAAGTTTTGTATTGCTAAAACCCCAGAAAAATAATACAATGAATTTATTTTCAACTTCAATGTTTTTACATTGTATTTAATTGAAATGTTTTTATATGAATTTTTCTTTCTAATAAAGCATTCTCTTAGCTAATGAGTTTTGCAAGCTATTTTAGAAACTTTATTTTTATAGAAATGTTTTTAAATTAACTGTAAAGTCTAAAATATTTCATAAATGGCTGAAGAAAATTGATTCTATTTATTGTACAGTTCTATGTAATAAAATTCCATTTTTTAAAATAAGAAATATAAAATCCAAAGAAAAATTATTTTAAGCTCCGATTATGATTAATTATTTTCCAGAACCACTAAAATTCATTCATAATAATTTTAATCTGATTAATTTATTAATATTTTTGTGGCAACACATCAACTCGTAATTGATTTTCTCTCTTTTAGTAAATTTACTTGTTTCGTTAGAAATACTGATTGAATGATTAATTTTCTACGGTGATTCTTGTTAACCTCTTAGAAGACGAGAAAAACGAAAAGGTTACTTCACGATAACTAGTTAATGAAGACTATTCACCGTACCGTTCGTTTTGTAAGACAGCTACCCATCGACAAAAATCTCTTTATATCCCCTTCATTGGCTTGCACATTACTTTGTGTATAAGGAAAGCCTCCCTCGCTCTAATTGCTGTTGCCTCCCTAAGCAGTGAGATCGATGCTTTTGTCCCCCCTGATCAAGTTGGATAATTGAGTCCAGTTTAAATGGGAGAAAAGGCAACGGACGTTATCGGAATTCGGTTTTAGAAACGCAAATTCCGTGAAATGGGAATGGCGTCGACTGCTTTCGAACAAACTCAAATTCTAACGGATATTCTAATTGGATAAGGTTCATGTCATTAGAGGAAGTTTCGTTGCCAAAATGGGGTTTTGAAAATTGAACTCTTCACTTGCTCGTAGCGAGGATTTAATGTGGAGTGGAGTAGTGGCTAATATCGTTTTCGGAGAAAGGGCAAATATTATCGGCTGGGGAAATCAATGAAAATTTGAAAGGAAGGATTGGCATGATCGTGAATTTAATTGTTGAGTTTTGCCTCCGCTTTCATAATAAAGTTGTTGACCATGTTAGTTCCAAATGACAATCGATAATTAGATGTATTAATTTGATTACGTACATGAAATAGGAATAATGTCTTTTGCGCTAAGTGCTTTAATCCTTTTAAATATGAATGGATATTCTTTGTGATATGTATGGGGAAATTAGTGCAATAAGTTATTTCGAGTTTCAAATACGCGTTATTGTAAAGGAACATTAAAATGATTCCAAATTTAGTAAGTCTTGAAATTGAATGGAGCGCAAATATTCGAAGATTATATTAAATGCAAAATGAAATGTTTTTCATGAGTGACATTAAAATTAAATCTGAATTATGGATAAACTATATATTATCAATTAAAACTAATGAATAAAGCTAAAGGCATTGAAAAATACAAAAGAAATTGCCCATTATATGAGACTAACATAAATAGAGTGTTGAGAATATGGATAAGACAGATTGCGTACGAATGATTTGAATGTTATTAATTTTTCAGAAATAAAAATAGGCATTATGCAGCTAACGAGAAGTAAGTTAACTTCTGAATGGAATGTTAGGCTCATGTTATTATTTACAAATTGTTATATCATTAGACTTGTATTGATGCTATTTTAGATTTTGAGAGTGAAAAAAACTGCACATCAGTAAAAGCAAATTCTTTCATATTAGTCTTGATGAGTTATTTCTTTTCAGTCTGAAGTTTAAATCATATCATGAGCTATCTTGTTTTATACAATATTTCAGTTTTTCTTATTTTTTTTTATAAAAATATACTAAAAAATAATCTTGGTTTCACATTAAATTCATAAAACTATGATTATAACAATAAATACACAAAGCTTAATGTCACTGATGTGTTAATTTAAGCAATCACTCAAGTTTTTTTGGGTCTATTGACAACAAAAAACATGGGAAAAAGTTGAATATTTTTGATATGGCTTTTAGAGCTTTACTTTTTTAATAACAATAAAAAATGATTTTATATGAATGCAAAAAAAAATTTATACAAATATTAATTCTTATACATATCCATATAATATTTTTACTTCTAAAATTACTTTCAAATTCTCCAGGTGAGTTTCGAACTCATATCCTGGCATAACTCATAAGCACTGTCATATAAGACCCATGCAGAAACCAATTGTTCCACTGAGGACAGGGCGATAGTATAAAACATAGATATTTTAAATGGTTTTCTATCCAGAAGTCATCTTCCTAAAATAAATTTATTATTCTGACAAGAAAACAGCTTTGTACGAGCATACACGTTCTTATAAATTATTCTAAATATTACGATCTATATCAAAGATCGTAAAAAATATATTAAATTATTTTAGATGCAGCGTTATATTTATATAAACAAAAGATATTTTTATTTTATGATTAAATTAGTGAATCTTCTACTGAGGATTCAAAAGTTTTAAATAATTTTAGAAAATATGTATCATAAATTGCTGAAAAATAAATAAGGACAAATACTTTCACATTTTGGCTATGCGTTTTTCAAAATGTATAAAAATGAGAGACATTTTAAGCAATTCCCTAGTATTTTTAATAACGTAGTTTTTTTTTATAAATTTAATCACTGACATTGATTTTAACGGAAGACCGCATTTATCAAAATCTATATTTTCTTTCTCTTGAAATCCATCGAATCATATTTTTTTTTTTTATCATGGAAAGACAGAAAGGCGCGCAATTCCAAACCTTCTATCAACTTAAACTCTTCCAAAAAAGCCTTTTTCCATATAAGTTTTTTAACATCACCATCGTTTCTATCGAGTTCCTTTCAAGAGGAGGCCATGAGTGCTTAGAGTTAAGTACGCGAGAAAAAAGTGGCACAAAAGAAGATTCTGCGAACACTTCTTCTTGTAAAGTCCGGCGGAATCACCCCACTCTTTAAGAAATAGCCAAAGTTGGACTTGGAAGGAGCTGAGCACCTTCAACTGGATGAGTAAGGCTATAGATTTAGATAAAAAGGAAGTGGATGGCTTTTCTATACGCCAAAATGGTAAGAAGGAAAACATTCGATCGCTGAAAATGTAAGACAGAGAAGATCAAGGGACATTTCGAAAGAGGATTTTCGGTAATGTATTGCTGGACATCAGAATAATAAAGGTAGAGTATGGAGTAATAAAAAAAACTTACTGCAGCATTTATAAATTTTTGTTTCTATATGAATAGAATTAAATTAATATAAATAATTTAGTAGAATTAATTGAGTAACTTTCAGAAAAACTACTGATCTTAGAATAAAGTCATGGCTTAAAAATATTTTATGTGACTAATAAAAAAATATATATAAAATATTATAAAAATATTATTATTTTATTATATTGAAGTACACAAAAATATTTTGCGTATTTAGAATATTAATCTCATTTGCATGTTCAAATTAAAATGTTTTCTTTCCAATTGAAATATATATATATATATATATATATATATATATATATATATATATATATATATATATATATATATATATATATATAGCCAATTTTAAGGACCTCTTTATTATCGAAGGTAACACTTTTCATATTTTTTGACAAGGAGCGGAAAAGATGGTAATCGGTCGGTGCAAGGTCCGGAGATTATGGTGGATGCTGCAGGACCTCCCATTTGAGCTCTTGGAGTGCGCCTCTGATGACTAGAGTGCAACACGAGGTCTGGCGCTGTCATTAAGGAGTATGGTTTGATCATGTAGATCAGGTATTTTCAGTCGAACAGCCGCATTCACTAGGTGTAGCTGGACAATGTAGAGCTCCTTGTTGACTGAGGCATTCTTTTCGAGCATTTCCCAGTGCATCAAGAGGTGCTTAAAAACTGGTTCAACAACTTCTTAGACACCTGACCAGGCGATTGTTGGAGGAACGGCATCAACAAATTGGTCGAGAGGTAGGAAGATGTTATAAACAGCAGCGGCGAATAAATAATTGATGAACTTATAGGTATAATCATTATTTTTTGTTTGGTAAAAACTTTACGAACTTATTCCCTAACCTAATATTACAATACATAAAATATATATCAATATTATCGTATTATTTAATATTCTGTAACAAATAAAGACAAAAATTATTTTTATAACTAAGTGAAGAATATTAGTCATTTTGTTATTTGAATTTTTCTATTAATAAGGTCAGTCTACACTTATAAGAAATTTTCTATATTATTCAAATTTTTATTCACACAAAATTTATATATTATTTACTATTCCTTTTGCTTATCTATATATAATTTTAGATGTATTTCTATTATTTATTATAATTATATAATAAAGAAAAAAAATGAAATTTTTAATAATAATAATTAAGGTTTACATTTATTTAGCGTAAATTAGATAGCTGAGAGCCGAAAGTGATAATGTTAATTTTCTTAATTATCATGCGTTAAGAAATTTATACTATTGATGTAATTAATCAATCATTACTTTTTATTAATTAATCAAGCATTGATTCAGATATTCTTGTGATATTACTTTCTATTAGGTAATAATTATAATATGTTAAATCTGAAGCTAAATATATGATTGAAATAATTATTTATTTTCAGTACGAGAAATTATTACCCATTTAACTTTTATAATATAACAAATTATTAAAAATAATATAATAAATTATTCATTTAAATGCATGAAAATTAAATCTTAATTTTCATGCATTTAAATGAATAATTTGTTATATTATTTTCAGCTGGGAAAACTCATACATTGTTTTTTTTTTAATTTTCTGTACACAATTTACATTATACACTATTATGAGACGGAAAATATTTTCTTTTATATTTTTCTGTTATTTCCAAGGGAAAACTTGTATTACATTAAATGCATTTCCCCATGAATAGATTTGTAACTTTTAACCCACAAAAAATAAGAAAAATAATTTTTATTAAGTATATATAAGAATATTTAAAAATTAATTTATAATCTTTCATCTGACTAAAAGGTATATTTAATTTATCCTGTGATTTCCAAGTTATCTTTCTTATATAATGCGTATTATTTATATGTCACAAGTGAGGAAATCAAGAAATTTCTCTAAGTCCACATGGTCATTAGATAAGCATACGGAAAGCAAAAAGGTATCTCCTATCTCCAGCTGCTTTGTAGCAGTTGGAATCGAACAAATGGCTCCCACTATGAGTATCTTTAACCATAACCAAAATTTTGCTAATTTCTGTTGCATTGAAAACTTCAAATTTAATACAAATAACTAGAAAAATTTTATGAAGCTATTTTCTGCCATTTAAGGATTTTTGTTGGATAACCATTTAAAGATATTTCTAATATTCATATTTACTAATATGTAGGATTGAACCTGAGACCTTTCACATTGAATATCATTGTTCTATCGTCAGATATCGGTGAGCAAAGATTTTGGTTATTTACATAATTTGAAATCTGGCCATTAAATTAGCAACGCTCTGAAGAAAGCAAATGAGAAGATATGTGTTTTCTTAAAGAGTTCTATAAATAAAAATATGTTTAATGTACATAAACTGTAAGACTTAAAGGTAGCATGTTAATTTTGCAAGCAGGTTGAGGATTTATATGAGTGCGAAGTTATTAGGAAAAGTTATTGGAAATGTATTAATATATATTGTTACAAGTTTATAAATAATTATTCTAGTTGTCTTAAAATATCTCAGATAAATCGGAAATATTCACATTTTGGGCAAAAATTCCGGTATTTTGACGTGTTATACGTTAAAAGCGGGTTTACTAATGATTTGGTACTTGGCGATGTTTTGGCGAGAAAACGTGGCGAGATTCTTGGTGACTTGACGAGAAATAGATGCTTCTGGAAACATCCATTACCTAAGCTCTAGGACCAATATAGCATATAAGCTTCCAGAACCTTGGCGAAACTAGTAGATTTCTCCGCCAAGTGAGGTATAAATACCGCTGCCCGACATTGAAGGCAGGCAGTTTTGTAAAGACAGTGAGTGAAGACGATTAGTCGTGACTGCTAGTCTAGAGAAGCTGTTCTCCGTCTGAGGTATTTGAGGCCTGTGATTGGAAGCTGTTACTTATTGTAGCTACTAATCATAGCTGTATAATAGTGATTGTTACAGCTGGTATATCTAGTGGAATTTCTACGAATAAATGTCTTGTGTTCATTCAGTGGCTGTTTTATTCAACTCTCAACGACACGAACTCCGAAGCTCGGTACAATATATATATATATATATTACCAAGATAGCATAAGTAAGGCGTAAGGCAGTATTTCGTGGTGCATGAATTATAAAATGGGAAAAATGTTAGATTTTTTCACCATGTAATGATGTAATGAAGGGCATATTATTGGTGCCTGTTTAGAAGGAGTCTAGACATAAAAGGCAACTAATCTCCCAGGATTAAAAAAAATAATAGTGAAAGTTTTTGTAAGTTTGAATCATAGTCCGTAGTCCTTGTCTAGAAGACTTAATTGTTAATGTAGATGACGTAATTTAGTCGTAACGGCCGGCACATCCAACCGCACTGTTTTCTTCCGTGCAAGATACAAGTATAAAAAGATGTATAGTTAATGCATAAAATTTTCTGAATGCAAATGTACTCCAGTAACAACAGTAGTCCATAAAATTTTCTGAATGTAAATGTACTCTTGTAACATGTAGACTCAATGTCAAAGAAATAAGAGCTTTTATTTTTTTATTTTTGTCAAAAAGTGTTCAGAAAAATATTGATTGAAGTCTTTCAATTCATTGGCAATCTCTCTCTCTTTGTGTTTATATATATATATATATATATATATATATATATATATATATATATATATATATATATATAAGATAAAACATGAAAAATATTGAAACCAGAAATATAAAATTGGAAAAATACTAGAATATAAAATGCAAATGATAAAAAAAACATGGATTAATGGGATTAATTTTACAAGTATATTCCCATTGATAAATTAAACCATGTACTGCACCTTTATTATCAGGACTATGGAAACTTATTAAATATTGATTTTGAATATTGGAACAGTCTAGTTAAAATGTGTATTTATAGTAATTTTATTTTTAATTGAGAAAATATGTTTATTCAAAATTGTGGTATTCCACAGGGTTGAAACTTTTCTAGCACACTAGCAAATTTATTTTTACATTACTTTGAAAAAATCTTCATTTATCAATATTCTTTTGCTTTCAGATACATTGATGATTTCATTATTTCCAACAATTTAAATTTTGAAGTTATTTCTAAAACTATTTACCCTGAAGAACCTTTTCTAATCAAAACTAATTTATTTGATACTAAAACAGAGAATTTTTGGATTTATTTATCACTATTGATAATTCTACTACATATATTGATGTCTTCAACAAAACAAATGAATTTAACTTTAATGTTAATAAGTTAATATCTTTAAACTTAAATATCTCTTTAAAAATAAAAATATACAGAAGTGTTAAATTTAATGAACTTAATCACGTTTTTAATATATGTAACAATGATGAATCTACTAAAATCAAATAAAACGCCTAATAGCTCACCTAAAAAATAATAATATTCAAATTAATTTAATTTAAAAATATGTAGGAAGTAGGGAATCACTTGTAAGATTGAAGTAAGGCGTAGTTTTTATAACTACAGATGGGCAACCCAAGCAATGAAATTCTTACAAGAATCCTGAAAACACATTTATTCATTTTCTTTTATTCTATTATTTTAAACATAACTTAACCTTAAATCCCCTTTAACGTATTTTAATTTCAAATTTACTACATGTTTCTAAACCACTTTAACTTTTTGAATTTAATTATTCCTGGCAACTATTTCTTTATTCCAATTTCATATTTACCTTTGGCAACTCTCCTATTATTCTAATAGGATATTATATAAGTTCAATCTGATTAGCTGATTTTAAAATTATGTATTTTTTTACTGTATGTATGTTTTATCTACTGTGAGTATGTTTACTTTTCTGCACATATATTTATATATTTATTCTAATTTTTGAACAACGAGTACGTTTCATTTTTCTTTTAATACCAACCCTCTTCGGGGGAATTGCTCGATGATTTTTTGATTTTTGTCCTTCGTGCATGTCAGAAAAGAGTGTTTACTTTGCATAGCTGACCATCTGCATCCTGATAAAGATGTGGTCCCTATGCCTTCTTCTCATCATTTGCATCGTATGTTATAGTATATTTCCAATTTTATATTTCTTGTTTTAATATTTATATTTCTTGTTTCCAATTTTATTTTTCATGTTTTATCTTATTTATATTGGCAAATCTTTCTTTAGCTGTTTTTGCGCTGGCTAGATTTCCTGTAATGCATTGTAGCTCATATTTTATTGTATTGTATTTTCAGTTTTGTATTCATTACATTAATATATATATATATAAATATAAATATAAATATATATATATATATATATATATATATATATATATATATATATATATATATATATATATATATATATAATTTGTTTGTTTCCGAAGAATGAGGAAAAATATAAGAATTTATAAACTTTATGTAAAAATATTATGATTAAATTGTTTTTGATGTCTATTCTTCTACGTTAATATTAAAAAGAAAATGGTGGTATAAATATAAATTCATTTTGATTTTTTTCGTAGTACATATTATAATAAGCTATTGTGTACGTGTTACTCACATAATAATAGAATATTATTATGATAAACGCATAAAATATACTTTGTATTAAGAATTAATTTAATCCTTTTTTTATTTCAATAATTTTTGCTTTTAACACTATTTATGTCTCCATTATTGTTGTTATTCAAGTAACATGCCCATTCAAAATATACCTTCTTTGAATGAAGTGTAATTTTTCTGGAATATAATATAATTTGAATGGAATTCTCACGAGAAATTAAGATAATATAAGTCTAGGTTTTTGGCATGAAGTTGTTTTTTTAGTTATTCTTTACATTTTTTGTTCTGCTTCAAGCATACTGTAGAGAATGTAATGCCACACATCACGACAAAATCCATTCTTTAATGCTTTTCTCAAAGAAACCTCAGAAGTACTCCTGAAATCCCATGTTTCTAAGCATTTACAGTAATTGTTTACCAAGTAAAGATAAGGAAAAGATGGTACATAAGACCTCAGAAGACTTGCAACTGCTAAATTCTCTTAAACATTCCCAAAATTAATAGAAAAACATAGCTAATAGAATAGTATCGTTTTCTTTCTTTGTCAATTTAGTTAAGTTAGAAAACAATTTAGTTTTGCTTGCTAATTAAATATGCAGGTAATAAATAAGTAAGTTTCGTTTGTGTCTGAAGTATTCCCATGTTTATATATCTAATAAGAAAGATACTTATAAATAAGAGATATAAGAAACCAATGTGTTATACTAACATGTCCATTGTTAATATATTACATAATCTCTTTCATTAACATTTCACACTTTTTAACGAAATAAAGCACACACACACACACACACACACACACACACACACACACACACACACACACACACACACACACACACACACACACACACACACACACACACACACACACACACACACACACACACACACACACACACACACACACACACACACACACACACACACACACACACGCACACACACACACATTAATTTAATAATTATTTAAATAATTAAATGTTGAAATAAATATATTAATTATAGATAGATGCAATTTGAAATAGTGGATATATTTTAAACCAAAAAAATATATTTTATACAAAACTGCCTCCATTGTTTAGAAAGTTGAAGACAATGTGTATTGAAGGATTATAAAATAGACTTAAGAATATTATTTTTGTAATAAAGTTCATATCAAATTAATCACCCACCTACTTTTAGATAAAAATAAAATATCACATTTAATCTTTTACATAAAACTGGGGAAATTTGAAAATAAAATGAAAATTTTTTAATTTGAAAAAGAGTGCTTTGTGGTTTCCTGATTATCATATATATAAAATATAATTTATAAAACCAGGATATTTTCAAAATAAATACATTTTAATTATTGAGCGTATTTAATTGTGCAAAAAAATAATAAATGAAATATTTCCTATTTCCAATTGTTAGTATACTAAATTATAACTCTTTCTTGCATTTTTGAACTATAAATACATATATTATTGGATTAAATTGATTTTTGATTGAAAATGTTGTGTTCTATCGGTAAATTATGAAGATAATTGCTACTATTTTTAAATAAATTAAGCATCATAAAAGAAAACTTATACTATGGGTTTTTCATTTGAAAATCATTTTGTAAGTTGGTTGTTTCCTTAAAAAATGCAGGTGGAAGTTCCTTAAGCAGACAAACAAAAAATGTTTACTTGTAAGCATCATTATAATATAGAGGCCGAATCATTTCTTATCCAGTATGAAAATCATCGAGACATGGCATTTCCACTCTCAATAGTTTAAATTCAACAAGTGGGTTTTTAATTCCTGATTTGCTGAGAATCTTGCTGAATCTCAACACCCTCTGATTATGCTCGATAAGATAAATATATTGTGACCTCGTCCTTGAAAAATTGTGCAACCATATTATGGTCCATTAGTCAAGAAATTGGCATGTTAGCAGTATGTCTAGCATTCGTATACACAGCGTGATTAGCAGATGGGACTGTCAGCTCAGCGACCATTACTTAGGCTTTCCTAGACAATATGGCAAGGAGACAAGTTGTGACTGTGGTGCTGCTAATGACAAAGCTAGATGTATGAGTAATGCAATGTTGTTCTACTCCTACATCCTAATGGCCATACACGTGTTTGGAGGTCTTGAAGAGAATCTTCATCATCTGGCTGCCTTATACAGAAGCCGTACACTACGTTTGACAATATGGACAACCATTTAGTACGTGACAGATACATAACTTGTTTGGTTAGATGGTAATCTGAACTACAATAGATGTATTTTGAATTTCACAGACAGTGGCCGTGTTCCATTTTCGAAGATTCTGATACTCCCCAATATTGTACATCTATAGAAAAACTTGATGTATATCTGTCACTATGTATTGGAGGATGATATTATTAATTTTTTGACATTCTTTATATAGTGATATTGAAGTAATCCTCACTGTGACAAATGGCTTCACCAACTGGTATATATAATTTGAACACAGAATGTGTGCCATTTTTTTATAGCTGACAGATCCTAATGCATTGAAACGCTTTATTTATAATTTCAGCAAAATTAAATTAACGTTTGTACTTCGGCATGTATAAGAGTGTATACATTTATACAAATGTGTCTATATTTATATGAGAGTATATTCGAAAGTTTTTTTTTAAAATTCCTAAAATATTTTTTTACAAAATGAATATTGAATTATAGAGTAAACTTATCAACTTGTAGATATTTTGTACAAAAAATGGCATTATTTTATTCACTTAATTATTTCTTTTAAAATTTATAAATCTTAATTCTTTAATGTGAAACTTAAGGTAGAGTTTTTTTTCTTTTCAATCAAATTCTTTGAGAAAGGGTAAAACTTAATTTAATGGAATGTCTTAAGATTATGCATAAAATATTTACTTTTACAAATACTGAAGAATTCAAAAGTATAGATTAACACGTGTTTACTAACGTATTTTTTTTTTAACCTATTTCTTAGCTTTTTGACTTCATTTACTATTTAGAATCTTATAAAAACGATGATATTTAATATTTTTCTTTAAATTATTTGGTCCCAAAGAAAAATAAAGCAATAATAAATAGTCCCCCAGTCAAACAGTAGAAAAAAAGCTGCAGGAAGACCACTAGATATCTTGTAGAAGTACTGTTTTTTATTTTTTTTGCTAAAAGTCAAAGTATTCGCTTTCCGTTTAAGGAAGGTTATTAAGAAGGCAATTTTGCTTCTCTCTGTCTCTCGACTGCGAAAGCATTATTTGATTTACTCGTTTTTCGACGCAATTTACATATGAAAGAGTGTTCTCCATTTACGCAGAAATATAAAAAATAGTGGTCGTCTTCTTCTTGTGCCTCCGGGTTGTTTGTTTTTGTCCTGCCGCTGTCGAGACATTATCTCTCAGAATTGGACGTCTTCCAGTACTGATTACTTAAGCAAACTTAATCTTCGTCAGATTTTGAACTTTTACAGGATATTTCGTTGTGGCATAACAAGAGAACAAAAAAAAAGAATGGTTAGGAAGAAAATCTCTCTGCTCCGCTTTATTTCCTTTGAAGTACACAAGAAAGCGAAACTTTAATGTGTTTTTTGAATATTATTTTCGTTAGGAAATGGAAGAAAAAACTTGATTTTATTTATTTGTCCTTTGTTGTCTTCCTTTTAGCTTAGGAAGAAAAATAAAGCAATGAAAATAAAATTTGAGCTGGATTCAAAATAATTGCTATGCGTACAAAATTTAATCTTCATTTGAGCAATATAACATTAAATCAATAAAACTAAATATAAACTTAAAATGTCTGATGTAATAGAACAAACGATATTTGATGTAACTTGTCCGATATGAATATTTGAAAACATTTTTAATCTTGCTATGTCATCAATGTGATTCCATGTAGTTGCTACTTTTTATTAATGAAAAGACTTAGAAGGCAATTTAATTATTGAAATTTAAATACATATAGTTTCATGAAATGGTATTTTTTTATAGTTAAGTCTCATAACAATGTATTATTTTTTGCGTTCCTTCTTAAAATTTCATATAATGAGAAAAGAGAGTTTTATATTTAAGCATCACAAACTGAAAAAATGTTTTAAAATTTTATTTTAATGATTATAAATAGTAAATTTTTCATAAGGTTTGAATTTATACTTGGAAAATATTCCCTCAAAATAGAAGCTATAATTTTGCTTGGTAAATGATTTAACGTTATGAATTTTGTCATTATTGCTAAAAATCTTGAGGTGTTTATTGATATAAAAATACATATTTAAAGCAAAGTATATTTGTAACTGGTAGTTACTGGTATAGTGAATCTCTAAAAATTAACATTTGACTTAGATGTTACTTTACAATACAGCATAAAGTATTTATTTGAAGACATCACTACTTAAAATTGAATTAAAGGAAACTTAGTTCACTAGAACTTTAATTATCCGAATATATTAGTATTTGACCTCATCCAGATTATCAAAAGTTCAGATGACTGAGATTATTTTCGATAAAAGTATCTTTTTTAATGAATCATTGTATGTTGAAAATTAGAGAAAAATTACAGATTTAAAAAAAGTTTCAATTAATTAAATGGTAAGAAACAGTTTTTTACATGTTAAAATACCTCACAATTGCTTTACAGTAATATAGTATGTACGCACACTTCAGTAAATGAAAGTGATACTATCAGAATATCTAAGTTAAAGTAAGCTTTTGACAGCCTTCTTATGTCTTCGGGTTGTCAAATTGAACATCCGCTTGTCAGCCCAAAGTTGCATGTGGCCACACTCGGGCTGACACTTCATCCACTTCAACGCCCTTTTAAAGCTTTCAAATGCTTGTCTAGTCATATGAGTCTGCTTTAACTTCGACATTAAGTAAAGCACTGTAAAACATTATAAAATCAAGCATTGCACATTTTCATCATTTACAATTTGAAATCCTGGTCAGATGAATAATCATAATCCATTCTTATACATCTTCAGAACTAACTTCTGAACAACCAGGAATTTTCAAAAGAATGTCTCTGAATTCCTCAATCAAACGTCATTCTCATAATCTCTCTTTTCTTCTTTCTCCTTTTCATGAACTTTTTTTCTTTTTCTCCTTTTCTTTTTTTCTTCTGTATAATTTATTTTTCTGAAATTCTGAAAGCGATTTGGATTATTAGCGATTAGAATAGACGGAGTTTGAATAATTGGTGTTCTAATGTAACTGTATTTCAGATTATCCCAAAATAAAAACCAGTAATTTATTTCGAGATAATCTGAATTAAATATTTATTAATAATAATTTATGTCTGTTATTTCTTCAAAATTCAAAGTAATATTCAATACATATAAATGTAAATCTATATATTTCATCAGACCTTTACCCTTAATATATTTACAGCTTATTTGAACATTTTTCTCTAAGAAATTGAATACACATTTTATATATGATATTCAAAGATGTTATTTTATGGTGTTGTGTGAATTTAAGAAAAGTCAATTTCTTACTATATTCAAACATTAATTGAAAATAAATTTCTCGAAAATATCATTTTAGTGCGTCATTAATGATTACATTAAATTTCAATGAAACTAGTTTTAAATTTGGTGAAAGTTGACGAAATGTGCTTCTTTCCTGTTTTATTTGCTCTAAACTTTTATTTTATTACACACATACATTATAAAAAATTCTATTATCTACTGAGAAAGGGAATAATTGATAGACATTGTTAAAATTCAAAATATAAATTTCGTTTTTATTATTCAATAATTTAATATTTTCTTTTGTTACTTAATTTATATTATAAAGTAATATTTCTGTAAAACTTAAAGTTACCGCGTTGGGAATAACAATAAGGCTTTTAAATTTGTAAATTTCATATATTCTGTGTGAAATATTAAAAATATTTATCGTATTTTATAAAATATGATTCTCCAATATTAATCTTAAAATTTTCTTAAGAATGTTTCATTACATACGATTTGCTTAAATATTTCTTTAAATTTTTAAAAATATTTTCAAAAATCTTTTCTTAAGCAAACTTTTAATTAATTCTTTGTAAAAATTGAACATTTTATTCTAAAATAGAATAATTATACATATAAGAAATAACATCTGCATGAAAGGTCAATAACGTGTTTTATCAAATGCATTATGTGGATGTTTTTATTGTTTTATATAATTCAATACTTAAACTTTTTATACAGTCATAAAATTTTTAATAACTGATTAGATAGTTAACGAAATAATAAAAACATCTTAGATCCTATCTAAGATGTAATAATTGCATGATCTAGATTGTATGAATAGATGATTAGTGTATGAATGGATGATTAGTGTATGAATGGATGATTAGTGTATGAATGGATGATTAGTGTATGAATAGATGATTATTGTATGAATAGATGATTATTGTATGAATAGATGAAGTAATTTTTTAATCTTACGGCATCTTACGGCCTTTGGCTTGAAATATAACACAAGAACGAATGCATGTTTCTCATTAATAAACATAGGACCACCTTTCACTTAGAAATCGAATCACAAAAATGTTGAGAAAAATTGAAAGAAATATATCCTTCTTCAATGAGATGTTTTAGATGTTTTTGAGAGAGATGCTGGTAGAAGATATTGATTCTGGATTGATCTCTTTAAAATAGATTGCAGTTTTAATATATTAAAATAAGAGGATTGCGAGGACTAAAATAAATGTTTCACTCTATCTCGTATTTCTTCAAATTGACAATTCTTGATGCGTAATTCGGAGGATTATAAATCCGGAAAATTCTTTTATCGTAAGCGAACAAAATTTTCATCACAGGAAGGAATGTTTCAGTTAAAAATCTCCTTTTCTTTCCAACAGAGATCTGCTGTTTCAGAGTTACGAATGAGCCAGTAAGAAATTACTGAATCAAAGTCTCTGCCATGACAGATTCATTTCTGTACTGGACATAGAAAAACTTGTATAATAATTTTACTCTTGAACAGTTGTCCTCCCAAGTGTAGTGTCCTCTAGAACAGTTGAAAAGTTGTTCTTCAAAGTAGTGCGAATAAAAATTTGAAAGATAATTTGTCGAACCATTTGACTGCCTTCCACTCTCCAAACTATCAAGTTTTGTGGTTGTGAAACCATTATGGATAATGGTTAGCATTACTATCTTAGACAAGAGAGAGCTACTCTGTTAAAACTGTTTCGCTTATGGAGATGACTTCCTAACTGCAGTTTTTTACATAGGAAAATACAATTGCTGATAAAATTCAGCGTTATGTTGAATATTGATTTCTTTAGACATTAAAGTTGAATAACTTTACTGAAACTACCTCATAAAGTCATGATATATACTTTTTATGATAGAAAGTTTAGCTTTGTATTTTAGTGTTTACAAAGCACATATTAAAATGTGATTTTTACTCTCAGACTTTTCTCTTATTTGATAACCGTTTTCACATCGTTGAAAATTATTCTCAGTTTGTTGTTTCGAAGGGTTAAGAAAACTATTAAAAATTATAAAGTGAAAAATGTGTAAAAGTAGAGTTTTGCAAAATTCTAAGACCCTTGATCTCACACTGTCATGATACATATTTTTTATGCTAAAAAGTCTTTATTTGTATTGTAATGTTTTCAAGGCACATTTTAAAATGTCATTTTTACCCTCAAAATTTTTCTCTTATTTGATAACCGTTTTCACATCGTTGAAAATTATTCTCAGTTGGTGGTTTTGAAAGATTAAGAAAACTCTTAAAAAATAGCTCAATGAAAAAAATGTGAAAAAAAAATAGTATTTTGTAAAATTCTAAGCTCCCTGATTTGTTTAAATGAATGTTTATTTTCACTAATTAAGATTCATTAGAGTAATGCAGTTTGTCTAGCATTAATTTGTTAAAAACACATTATGAGCGAACAAGCTACATCAAGGTATTCGATATGTTTCAATTGACGTGAAGGGAATTTATTACACACTTTTTTATTTGTTTTGAAAATTTTTTAATTTTTTTAATTTTTTTTCTATCAACTCAATTAAATATATGGATGCGAAACAAATCAGCATTACATTTTTTTTGCTGGAAGATTAGTGAAGAAAAAATTATAGGTCCTCATGGGATTATTAAAAATTGAGATATATATATATATATATATATATATATATATATATATATATATATATATATATATATATATATATATATATATAACACACATCAAAATACATAATAAAATTATTAATATCTCTTATCTATTCCAACAACAGATTGGATTAAAGAAATGATAAATACGTGCATTTTTCCAGCTTAATAGCGCAAAACATGAAGTAAACTTAACCACATTACTCAATACTCAAATATATTTGTGTGTGAATGTAACTTAATTTACAGTACTTAAGGTTGTTACTTATTTTAAGCCTTCATTAATATTGTGGAATCAAAAAACGAGAAAGTATCCCAAATGTCCTAAATCAGTATCATATCAACAGAAGCAAAGTATTTTGTTCAGCTTTTCTAATTGTTTCAGACGCTTTGACATTCATGTTCAATTGCAAAAATATTGCATTGATATGCCATTCTCCTAGTTTATCAAGATTAATGCAGAAATGGATGTATGTCAAATTAATATAAAATAAATAAATTTGATATATTTTTTAAAAAGAAAGTTTTTTTAATGTTATAATGAATAATGGTAAAGTGAATATAAAGGAATCTCCAAATTTTATTTAATTTGATGAGAGATGAAAGGTAAAAATATAAATACACAAAACTTTGATATAATATTGAATTCATAGTATTTAAGATTAATTGAGAGTAATTTGATAGTGCTGATGATATATATATATATTTTTAAACCCTTGTTAAATGGTAATTGGCCTAACTTATGTAAAAGAAATTTAATAATGAAAATTGAAAATAATGCAATTTCCTTTTCAGAGAAGGGATGTGGTCAATATATTTTTTTTTATTATTCTAATGAATTTTAAACTTTAAAAGATGGCCAACTAGAGTTAATTGAGCTTTATTTCTCAAGAGTACTTGTCAAAATAATTGAAAATAACATTGGTTTTAAGCAAATTACTTATATAAATTGGTTAAGATTTAAAATGCTTACTCATGTTTTGTAAGGATATCATAAATACTTTTATAATTTAGTTTATTTAATTTTGTATTATAAATAATTTCCGAAAGTATTTCATTTTTATTTGAATACTATACTTATTTCCTTATCGGGAGTGACTAGAGATACTGTTTATTTTTTAAAAATTAAAATATTGTTAAGAAAAATGAATAAAAAAACCATGCATTTCAGCTAGTTTACTATAAAATCTTATGTACAGAAATAAAAAAAGAAAAACAATGAAAATGCTTACAAATTGTTTGCACATTTTGTATTTAACTGATGATAATAAAATAATTTTATTGATCAAGGTTATTCTAAGTTAACTTCCATGAAATTTTCAAACCATCAAATCACAGATAACATAGAATATAATAAATATTTCTGGTTGGTTGAAATCATTCGGATTATGAAATGCTGTTGTCCAGACTTTTTTAAAAAAAGTTTAATGATATGGAATATTTTATGTTCAAAAATTGTTCTCCGTTAACAACAATATGCTTTTATAATTAAAATATAATTACATCATTCGTAAAATTAATCTTGAATCAAAGATTTAAGTAGTTTATTTTTAGATTTAAATATTCATATTCAAATTTACAAGTTTTTCAAATACAAGTAATTAGGTTTTTCAGTGATTTAGCATTATTAATCGATTTGTATATAACAGAACACTCTTTATTTTATAAACATTTATAAAAAGGCAAATTGCATTTCGCAGAAATATTATTCTAGTTATATTTGGTCCAACATTTCATGTTTAACAAGAATTAAAAGAGAAAGTTTTATGCAGTATACATTTTTAAATGTCTACAAAATCGTATAACTTTCTAAACATGACGCAGTTGTGTGGCGGTTATGAGTTGTGAAAGTTATGATAGCTTTTTCATGTACTCGGAAGTTACAGACTATAAGGTTTCCTCTTAGTAAATTGATAAGAAAATAGCGTGCCGTGATTCGCGTGTTCTCATAATAGCTGTAAAGTTAAAGAAAAAAATAGGATACTTTACCTTCTATACCTTTCACGCAACACATTAAATATTTTTTTTTTTGAGTTAAAATGTGAACTTTTAGTATGAAACAATTTTTTTTTGTAAATTCACTTTTTCTTTGAACTGCAAAGTATAAAATGTAAGAATGGATATGTATTAAAAAAAGAAATGTATTTTTAGAAATTTGTGTAGGTTTTGGTTTTACACAACTTATTTCATATTTTTTAGGATATAAAACTTGAGATTCTTCTGCTGATTAAAATTCACATTTTTGTAGTTTACATCAAAATATTCCACTTTTTGTCATATAATTTCAACTGTAAAACTTACTTTAATAATATAAAATTCATTAATTTTTTTGAATTAAATTTTGAGCATTTAAAGAATTTTAATGGTACAATATAGACATTGAAATGTAAAAAAAAATATTAAAATTCCAGCTTGTAAATTTCTGCCATTAAGAAAAAATTTTCAATTTGAAAAATTGAAATCTAGATAATTTTTAATACGTATTTTTCAACATTAACCCGTAATTTAAAACATTAATTAACATACATACATGTCAACATAAGTATGTGGGGAATGCCCGGACTGTATCTTAATATTAATGGGTGCCATCTCCCCAACACCTAGTGTGCTCCACACTTCTACAAGGTCCCGGAGGGCGCCACCATCGTGGCATTTATAAAGGCAATCAAATTGTGTTTATAAAATGGTAACAAGAAGTTACAACACATTTTAAGGTGCTTTAAGCCTAGCTAAACATCAGGCAACAGCATTAAACATTTTCTCTGAGAGTAAAAAACAAAATTTGACATGATGACATATGATAATCAATGAAGAAACAATTTACAATCAATGAAAATACAGGTAAAAATTTGTAGAATAACTATGAAATTAAATACTTTATATACATTGAAGGCCACTTTATAAATATTATGAACACTTAATTATAAAAAGGAAAAAATGTCATGATAAGGAACATGATAACTATATACAGGCGAGGAATTTATATAAGTTTAATAAGCACCTTAGCTTTTAAAAGCATTTTAGGTTCAAAAATTTTAAAAGGTTTCTAAGATTCTAAATATGTATAGGATTCAAAAAGATTTTAAAGTTCAAAAGTGAGCTCATAATGTTCAAGAAGTTCATACAATTTGAAACATATTGTTCATAAGTTTCAATGAGTTCATAAAAAATTTAAACACCATTACTAGTTGAGGAAAAAAGTTAACTTTAAGAATAGTTTTCTGACTCTTATGTGGAAAATTCTAGGTCGTCTGCGGGAGCTTGGATTATATCCCGACTAAGTTCCAGTTCTCGTTTGTTGAGATAAATCATCAGCTTTGTGAGAAGTAATCTGCAGTGATGATCAAACAGAAATTAGCAGAAAAGTATAAAATTTATAGATTTTTTATATATTATTTTATCAAATTTAATTTACACTAAATAATCACATACATAAAATTATTTCTGCGTAAAACTATTATTAATTATCGAATGTTACAATAATTGTGTATAGTTATGATTATAGAAGATATATAAATTATTCAAATAACTTTTAACACAATACTTTCGAAGCTAATCCTCTTAATTTTTTGATCTTAACAAAAAATAAAATTTTTGTTTAAATATAATGATAGGAATACGTTTAGCTTAAAAACAAAATAAATTATTTGAGTCATAAATTTAAAAATAGCATTAAAATTAAGGATAATAATACATTGCAGATTATAGCAATAAAATAATTGCAAAATTTCGTAAAAAATTAAAATTAAAATTTTTATTTAACTGCATTTTTTGAAGTTAGTAATTGAAAACTATTCATTTATAAAATATCACGCAAAATCTATAAAAACACTTTTTAAAATTAAAATAAAATTTCATGCTAATTTTTGACGCTATTATTTTAATATAATAAAGAAATAAGCGTAATTTTAAGTTAATTTTTTATTACAAATTTATAATAGTATTATTCCTGTAGTATATAAACAATATAGTTTGGTAATTAAAATCTAACTCTATTTTAATTTATTGAACTTATATGAGATAGTTAAGAATAAGTTATATATATATTTTTTTCTCTTATTTATATATTATTACTGTATAAATAGTTAAGTAGCCCAGATATTTAAGAATTTTTTTGATAGCTATATTCTGGTTTTGAGAAATGTTAAATTTCATTTCATCTCTAACCACAATAATGTACAATTTAAAAAAGTCTTACCTAAATACATTCCATTACTTCAAGAAATAACATAAATTATATTTTGTAAAATCGTAACAGTAAATGTTGTACAACTTAATATCTTTTCTATAGCGCTGTTGATCAATTCATATTTTAAAACATATTATAGTTGTTTTTTTTTTCTAAAGTTTTTCAGAGTTTTTTCATTTTTGAATTATCAGATGTAATTTCTGAAATGGGTTAGAATTTTTTGAAAAAAGATAGCAAAACCAAAAAAATATTTGCAAGCTATTTCGAGAACTAGACATTCATGTTGAATTATGTATATTAATGTCCTATTTTAATGCTATACTTTGCTCTAAAAAGCACTAAAACTCTAAGATAAAAACACTTTTATCTTCAAGTACTCTTCTGAGTTATTTCAGGAGATAAATTTAAAAAATAATTATACCTACTATCTTTAAATTTTCACTTCGTATACTGTAAAAAAAACCTCCTTTAAATCATGAATTATTCATGTAAATTCTAAGCAACCATCCAAAAATATTCTAAAGCAAATTTACTTCGTTTATCGTAAGGTGTGTTGATTTAACAGCGAGACATTTTAAGAGATTGTGAGTTAATGCAAGTCGTTGCTAATCAGCTTCAAAATTTCTTTTTTTGAATTTTTTTTCCCTATATATTTTAAGAGAAAATTTCTCTAAATATAGTGTTGATACTGGAGAAGTAGAAAATGTCAGAAATGTTTGCAGAGGGAAAAAGAAAACTTTCAAGCTCGATTAGGGAAAAATAAAATGACCGTTACCCCTTTTTTCCCTTTTCCCTAACAAGCTCTTCCTTCCTTGGCTAAGTATGTAAGGCCCATTCACAGCCTAGAGGCGAAATAATAGCAGATAAAATTTACTACAGGCTAAAAAGCTGCTACTTATTTTCATTTAGATTGTTTCTCGCCGTTTATACGCGCTGTTTATTATTTTGTTTCCCTTCGCTACGAACGCTGCTGTTTCCAAAAAGACAGCGTAAATAAAAGCTCATTACTTCCGGCTCTTAAATCGACGTGTTTTAAGTATGAGAACAGTTTAAACTGCTTTGCCATAAACGTTACGGTTGTTCATTGGGGTTCTCTTAATGGAGCTCTTTCAGAGAGAGAAAAGACACTTTTGTATGCGACTTTCATTTTTTGTTTCAAGTCTTTGTTTTATTACAAATTTTTTTTCGTCGCCTATCTCTTTGCACTCATTGTATTAGAGTAATTTAGAGTTGGCATGGCTTATACATTTTCTTTACCAAATAATTTCTATTTTTGTTAAATGACTTTATATTTTATAACAGAATAATGAATTAATGACCGAAACTTATTTTTGTGATATTGAATTTTCTTTACGGAATTCCATATTGTTCATAAAAAGCTTAGATCCATATATAATTTGAATATAAAAAATTCCTGGGTATAGTAAATAAACGACCCAATAATATAAAATATGAAAAAAGCACTTTATGGAAATGAAAACAGTTAGCAATTACTTTTAGTAAGCGATAATTCTTAAATTTAATTAAGGACCATTCCTTTATTGCAGAGAATTGACTCATGGAATGACCAAATTTACTACAGGTTAGTAAGTCACATACTAACTAATAATTCAGTATCAAAAAATTCATTTTTTGAAAGGAAAATCTATAAAAATGTAATAAACTTTATTTGAATTTACAGTTAAATTTTCCGAAGTATAATTTGGAAACTTTTTTTGTGTATTTATTTTTACAATAAGTATAGAACTTTTTATGTATACATAAATAATGATCAAGAGTTACGAATAATCGCGATTAAAATTTTTCTTTGTTTAATTCAATAATTTTATATTAATTGCAAATATGTTTATCTAAAAATTATCCGAATTTTATTGAGATAAAGTAAAATTAATTATTAAATGAGGTTTTAATATTAAGAAATTAGTACAAAGAACGAAAGTAAAAAATTAATAAAAATATTTATTGAATTAAAAAGGCATAAAGGAGGAATAACTATATTCATTTTGCGTAATATATAGCATTTTTAAAGTTTCTTGTAAATATGAATTGTTTTAATGTTAATTTATATAGCTGTTTGTATAGTTAATCCTTAGCATAAATAAAAAATATTTATATGATGATTACATTGGTTTTTTACAATAAATATTATTCATGAGTATTAAGAAATATATATTTTAAAAACTAATTAGCTATATTCAAGAGAACCAAGGAATAATGAATAAAAGACTTGATATCTTTTTCTCATAAAAAAAAAAGAAAAAAAATTTAGCTGTGTTTATAAAATTGGACAAGCATTTTTAAGAATAATTTATGAGGATTGCAATGATATTTCGTTTAGAAATAGAATTGATGCAATTTATTTAAAATTTTATCGACAGAACTTTATTCAAAAGACAGAAAATGTGATATATTAAAGTAAGAATTCTTATTTTTTAAAAGAAATAATTTCAAATTAGCAAATAATTCCTGCAATTAAGCGAACTTGCAAATTCCCACAATTATATGTATGTATTATGTTAATAAAAAACCAAAACATCTTTTTCAGTTAAGGTAATCAATATCAGGTTTATTACTATTAATTGTTTCATGATTTAGGTCACATATTGGTAATTTTCAAAAATGACTTTAATATTTAGTAATTTTGCAATTTTTATTGAAAAATTTTATGTTTTTCTAAGATAATTTTTACTCAAGATCATTTTCAAGATCTCATTTAAACGTAAATTTTAGTTTTTTGCTTTCTTTATTAAGATCTAAACTTTAAAAAGGAATTCATTTTTACAAAATAAAAAATTATATAAATGTAAAATTAATTAAAAGCTCGCCTTTCATTTCTTTTTACTATTCTAGTTGCTTATAACAGCTACATATATATTAAAAATGTTATATTATTCATTCATGATAGTAAATTTATTACTGTTTTTTCACTTTAATTTAATTACAGCTTAGACAGTGCTTTAAAGTTTAATTATCATCTTAAACATTTTAATTAAGGCTCTGGGATAATGATTTTTATTTTTGCGAACCACATTAAAATAAAATGAATAATTTATTTTACAATGTTACGTTATTATAGTTAAATTAATTATTTTTTTATAATTTGACTCTCTTTTGAATTGTTGAAAGGAATATTTTTATTCATGCTTTTGACTTATTGAGAAGGATATGGATGAGAATGTATCAGATCAGTTTTTCGAAAGATATTTTGTGACAAATGAAGTGACCCTTTCCTGTTCATCCATCTCTTTGATTTGATTCATAGAATTTATTTGAAATGTGACATTTAATTCCATCTGCTTTGTCTCTTTCTAACTATACATTTCTCATATATTTCTTTATATCGTATTACATTTTGAAAATAATGTTTGTTTTCATTTAATTCATGAGCTTTTTGACTTTGCTTTTTAAATTAAGTTTAATTACAATTGCGTTAGTGTTATTTTTTTCAAACACATGTAACCTGTTTTGAGATTATTCTCAAATTCAATACATTTTAAATAAATGCATCTGAAATTGCAGAAACACTCATAGATAAAATAATGGGCTAATCATGATAGCATGCTAATTTACTCATATTTCTTTTTTATGGTTTCATTAAAATAATATTAATCTATGTACTTTTATTATAATACTCTTGAATGTCTCTCATGCTGTCTATTTTTTAAAACAGAAGTGCTAAAATTTTTACTGTTCTTCATGATATAATGACCTGACTGATATTTTAAGTTAAAACTATCCATTACCAATTGAAAATAAATTATAAAAGTGTTTTAAGAACATTGTTTATTGCATAAAGAGTAGTTAATTATTAATTGAATACATTTGCACATTGTTTGCAAGGTAATAAGGCCTAATTCGAGTGATTTTTCAAAAATAAAATTTCGAAGTTTCTAAGAAAATTCCTGCTTATATCAACTTTAGCATATAGTATTTATATTATGGAAAAATAAACTGAAATTATTTCAATGCTTATGTAATCATTTAGGCATGATTAATGCTCTTTCTTTTTAGGTTTCTCTAAATTTTTAATTTTCCTGCTTGTTACCTCCTTCTACATGATAAATAATCATTATACAGACTCATTTAACAGATTAACAGTAAACGGCACAGATGCCATATATACAGGATTATAAATTTTGGAATTTTTTTTTGGCGATGAAGAAGTGTTGCCAAGAAGACATATTGTGACTTGAGTGATGATATAATTACTAGGATTATAAAAATTGAATTTTCTGCAGAATTCTTATAGATCTTCATATCTGTAAAGTAATAAAAACCAGGTTGCCAGATACATAAAAAATTTTCCAAAAGAATCACCAAACTCAGAATTTGGCATCCTGGGTTATACGGCATCTGTGCCCAATAAATTATTTTTAGAACAGTTTTTATTACATGAAGAGACTTTAATTTTTAATTGAATACCTTTATACATTTTTTACAACATAATAAAACCTTTTAAATTTCATGCTTAAAAGTTTCTAAGAAAATCCCTGCTTTAGTATATGTACCATTTTATATTACACATGAAATAAACTGAAATTATATGAATGCTTATTCAAACATTAGAGCAAGAGTAGTATTCCCTCTTTTTAGGTATATCTAACTTTTTAATTTTTCAGTTCATTGCTTTCATTTACATATTATAGAATGCACAAAGTTTGTATAAAAATAACCAAAAATCAATTTACATACTATTGAATTAATCATTGTTGTTATGGACTTTCTGCTGCATGTAAAAATGTAAAAGTGTCTTTTGCTCTTCTTACACTACCACATATAAAGTCATTTCTGCATTTATAATATCCAGTAGAGAGAGAGAGAGAGAGAGAGAGAGAGAGAGAGAAAGAGAGAGAGAGAGAGAGAGAGAGAGAGAGAGAGAGAGAGAGAAAGAGAGAGAGAGAAAGAGAGAGAGAGAGAAAGAGAGAGAGAGAAAGAGAGAGAGAAAGAGAGAGAGAGAAAGAGAGAGAGAGAAAGAGAGAGAGAAAGAGAGAGAGAGAAAGAGAGAAAGAGAGAGAGAGAGAGAGAAAGAGAGAGAGCTTTGATAAAGGTAGCTTTACTATTTATTTATTATAAATATTATTTGAAAATTTGAATAAAGTTTATATTAAGAAAAATAATTAGTAGCTGAATTTGAATAGATATGCCGGCCAACTTGTCTATTGGTCAGCGTGCCTGACTACGGATATGGAGGTCCTGGGTTTGAATCCCGGTTCAGGCATGGATGTACTTTCTCTCTCTATCCTGTCTTTGTCGTTTCCTTGTGTGAATGGTTGTCTACAATTTAAATGTGTCCCTATGGCATGTGTGTGTACTGAAGAAGTCGGACTCCACATCAAATACGGTTCAGTTGGAAAAGTAGAGCAGCGCACCCCAGTTTGCCAGCCTAGTTCGCACACGAGAACAACAACATTTTAATACATATAATTGAAATTTAAACTGCAAATATTTATATATTTGTGAATAATGACGAATTTATTTGACATAAATTTTCGGAAGTTTAAAAAAATACATTGTAATCTTCTATTATTATAAAGATTGTATAAACTCTTTTAACAGGTGTACCCTTTATTTAAATATACTTTTTCTAAATCTAATAATGATGAATATCAATGTTATGTAAATTTAATCTAATGAGGTGTTTTTTCCCAAATTAATATCTAATCATTAATATTCTTCTATTCGCACATTTATGTAACAACAATTATAAAGAATATTTTATACTTAAAGTATTATGATCGTAATTCCTAAGAATTTTCTTCCTAAATAACATTTTTTTAAACTATTGGATAAATAATTATTCTGAGAAAATAAGATTTATTCTTAGAACAAAGGCCCCATTTGAAAATACAAATCATTAGTTATTCTTAGAAAACATTTAACAATAATGGCTTTGTTCTTAAAAGTTATAGCTAAAATTCTAACGGATATCATTGCGATTGTCTTAGTTTCCGTAATCCTATGATATGAACCTCGATAACCAAGAATAAATTATTTACTCAAATATACATGAACAGACCTTGTCGCTTGTCTTTGAAAACGGGAGCAAATTCTCGAATTTACATCTTATTTCCTAACGATAATTATATGTTTATTCGGAGAGGCTAAAGTGCTTGTGCAACAACTCCCCTAATGTTCTGTGCCCAAAGTATGTTAAACCCTCATCTTACTAAACCATTCAGCATTAGTAGGAGTATTGGGTACAAAGAACGAACGACGCTTTAATGCTGTGTTCCTAATTTAGTAAATAACTTCGTTTCGAAATGATGATCATGATCATGCCCCCTCCAAGAGATCCTAATTTCTTGAAGCCACTTTTAAGACTAAAAGGCCGCATTCATAATGGAAGCTCTGGAGCAAACAGCGTGCTTGCAGCAGTGGAATAAGTCTTCCTCCTCCTATCTCCGTCTCGTTGCCAAACTTTCTTTGTAATGAGGACAAACTTCGAGATACTTACAGGCATTATTAGAATTATTTAAATTTCATGTATAAAATGAGCCATATTTTTGTAATTTGCTTAAAGTTTGGTATTAATTAATATAGTTAATTATTTGAAAGTTTATTCTCTAATTATTGTTATTTATACAGATTTGGAGAGTTTTTTAAATTTTTTTTATTAAAATATTTATTTTAAATCATATAAATACAAATAATCAATTTCATTTCCTTCTATGATATTTGAATTAAATTATTTATCTTAGATGTTTTCTATTCTTAATTATGTTGAATGATATAAAAATGAGAATATTAATTTCAGATGACAATAAATCTGTGATATTTTAGCATTTATATAATTGTTAAATATTGCTGTACTTTTAGGATAAACATTTGCAGTGAAATATTTTTCTAGATACAAATTTCAGATAATATTAAAAAAATTGAAATTTCAAAGCTGGCACACAATAAATTGAAAGAAATGATCAAAAATAATTTTTATAAATAAAAAAAAATGCATAAAAATGTTATTATTATGCTTATTTGAATTATATAACTCAATAGGGTTTAACCTTTTTAGGCATTTCAATTTTTAGAATGATTATCAATTTTAAAAATATCAAAGCTAACGTTTTCCAAAATGAATTATTTTTTAAGACTTTTTTTTATCTTGCTACTATTATGATTGTGTAAGGAGGGAAATTTGGCAAGTTATGAATGTAGTATTTAATCATAATCGAAATTGTTTCCACTATAGTAATTCAAAAATACATTGAAATGTTAATTATTAGATTTGCCTTAGTAAAAACAAATTATAAATGAGAAATTATGTGAAATTTTGAATGATAAAAGTTTATATTTAGCTTTTATGAATTTTTATGTTAAGATATCTACTACTACATCCAAATTATTAAAAATAATTTTATCTTGTTAAAAATATCGAACCTTTCAAACCATATTATAGTTATAATATGCACATTTTATAATGTACCAAAAAAGTTATTCGGACTACATCTTATGATTTATTTGGAAATTATCGTTGTAAAGCATGCATTTTAATAAATTTTTCTTCGGAAACTGAGTTTCTTGTCAGAGGTGCAGTATTCATTTTAATATCTTTCTTTGTTGAATGGTTGAATAAAGGATTACAATGTTTAACCATTACTTGTGTAAGATGGTTTTTTATTTTTATTTATGTAAGATGCTCACAGGTATGATAATACATCAAATTACCTTATGTTAATTGCTTCTGAAATAATTACTTGATAAATTATTAATAAATCTGGATAAATTATTGATTAAAAAAAGTTCATTGCGATGACAAAAGTTTCAACTGTACATAATTAATACATTGTTTTATTTAAGAAAGGAAGAGTATTTATTATAATTTTTTCTGACTGCTATCGGATCAATATATGTTTATAAAAATTTAATAGAATGTCACTAAAAGTAGATTTATTTTCACAAAAATATATATAGTTTCAATAATAAATTAAAATATTTATTTTCATGATTAAAATGAGAAAAGGATGAAAATTTGATTTAATTTAGTTATCAAACAATAGCTGCTATTCTTAAATTTTTGAATAACTTTGAATAGCTTTAAAATATATTGCAAAATTATTTGTTATTCTCACATTTATTGTTATTCTCACATTTATTTGTTCAAAATCAATATATTCATTTCTATGATTAGTGAAAAATCATGGAAATGAATATTCAATTTTAAGAAAAAATAAAATGGAATAAATTGTTTGGTATTTAATTTAATGCTTTAGAAAAATAGAAAAAGATAAAAGTAATTTATTTGAAATAAATAATGGTATTCCTATCTGATAGGATTTTATGACTTTTTAAGTTAACATTTTAAATAGTAAAGAAAACCGTTTAGCAAAATAAAAGGAAAACATAAAAAATATAAATCAGAAGATATGTAGAATGTAGAAGAGATGGTAGATATTTTCGTAAAATAAATCAGAAAATAATAATTGAAAAGAAAAGATTTTAAGAGAAAAACGAAATCTGAAATTGAGTTGAAACAAAAAGAGCAGACTAATACAATTTGAAAAAGATTAAAAATAGATGGGGGGTTTAACATTTTTATCGAGAAGTTTTTATCAAAAATGTTTAGTGTGCAAGGAATTCAGTAAGAAAATTTATTATTTTATGTGATTTTAAGGAAGCGGAAAACTTATTTGAATCTACTTCTCAAAAAAAGATTTGCAGTAAAAGAATTTACAGCATATGCTTGTAATATTTTCTTAAAACTGTGTGAACTTTTAATATAGTAGGAATTTATTTAGAGAATAATTGTTTTGTGAAAAATATATTAAAGTGAAAAATGTTTTCTTAAATTTTTTCTTCATTATTTTTAGCTTTAAATTACTGTAGTTATTTCTAGTGTGTATAATTAACATAATTTCTGAAATTGCATTTTAAATTATTTAATGCATACATACGTACATACATATATATTTATATAAGTATTTACCCTTCAAAATGTGCAATGATGGAAAAAAATAAGAAAGTATATACATATTAATCTGAAGAGGATTTTATAAGGGCTTCTTATACTGTTATTTGAAAATTGAAAAAGTAAATTATTGCCTTTCTCTAATGTATTTTAATATTATTAAAATATTTAAAAAGCTTTTTTTCAGTATAATTTCTTGTACAATTATTACTTTAAATTTAAGATTAAATACATTTTAAATATTGTTTCAATAAATCATTTTTATGTATGTTATCCTAATTTAATTGTTTCTTAGAAATATAAATTAAATTAAGTATTCTGCTTGAGGATTGCTTTATCTCAAAATTCTTTGATAGACAAAAATTCAAGATCTAAATAAGTAATATTAATGCTGTGGGTCCCGGGTTCAAATCCCGGTTCGTGCATGGATGTTATTTTATTTTTTTGTTATCTCTGTGTTTTTTCTGTCCTTTCTTCTGTGATGATGTATGAAGGTGGCCCACCTTATAAATGGGTTTGTGGTGGAATGGCATGGGCAAAACTACTCCCCTCCGTGACTTGATTTACAGGTGCCGTCTGGGTAACAACAAATGAGTAGCAGTTACTGCCCTGGTTGTGGCATAAGGGTTCGTCACCCATATGTCAAGGGAAAAAAAAGTGATATTAAGGGCTCAATAATCATTTATCCCTCTAATGATTATCACAAAATTATAGAAATAAAAAAACTTCATTTCTTATTTTGGTGCTTCTTACGTGAATATAAGCTTTTTATAAATTATTATTTTTGAAATCAGAAATTTGGATTAAGAGAATATTTTTTATTTTCCTATAAAATTGTGATGTTTATTCAAACATATACTATGCGTTGATATGTTTGGGATGGCTTAGATATAAGCATTACATAATAACAAAGTTAATCAGGTAAGAATTGTATTCAAGTAAAATAGTTAATTTACTTTCTTTATTCTACGAACCTGAATTTGAAACCACAAAATCAAAAATACTACGCAACAACTCTTAACTATTTCCAGCCAGTTTAATTATTCTTGTCAATAGCTTTTGTTTTTTTATTCAAAATTATAGCTACCAGCCTGTTTTTTTTAATATTTAGTACGACTGAAGTAAAAGAATTGCTTAAAATATTTGATATTCTTATATAAGAAATACCCAATCACTATTATCAACAAATATGGGTAATGTTTAAAATAGTTCATTTAAAAGTGAAAGTATTGTCCAAAGCGCACATCCTTTTCTTGGCTTAAAATGATATATTTAATTTCATATTAGTACAAAAATATAAATTAATTCATCCCATCCTTATTTGTTTTAACAGTATAGTTTATTTATACTTCTATTATTTAATTCTATTTTAACTTCTATCTATTTAAAAGTAGATTGATTATTAACTGCATTTATAGAGACATTATTACAAAGTTGAACAGGTTTTTTAGAAGTATTCTCAATCCAGCATCAATCTTGTTTTCGAAATTTTATATTTTTAAAAATAATATTTATATTTTCACATTGGGATGAAAATATTTTCTGAATAAGTTAACTTAAAGGAAATTTAAATGGATGTTTTCATAAGCAAAATGTTAAACGAGAAAATTATTATTAACTCAATAACACATACATGATATTTAATATTCTAGTGGACTTTCATTTTAAGTAAAATGAAACAGTTATAGTATATTAGTTGTTGGTAATATATCTTAACAGAACTTTACAAATTTTAAAAGTATGTCTTAAAGATTCTGGGATCTTATTTCACTTTTCTCATGACTAAACAAGAGCGCCTAAATGAACAAGGGTCGAAACAATAAAGCCTCAGAACGGCGTATTGACTACGAAGAAATACGTTGTAAATTTTAATGCGCACTAAAGTAAATTGTTAGGAGGACTATTACAAATTCGCGACAGACATAAGTTTTAACTGCATCCCGGTATAAGGGATGCTCGAAACTTTTAAAGGCTCTATGGGAGAAATGAAACTGTACAAGAAGCCCCATGCTTGCGAAAGAGTCAAGGGATTACTACGTTTTTATGTGCTAGACTGTAAGCCAAGTCTCAAAATTGTTCATTTCCTCAGAAGGGTTGGTGCTTGATATTTCAAACGTAAATTTATTTTTTTAAGCTTTCCGATATTTACGCCATATGTTTTTTACGTTCATTTGGTTCATAAGCCATTTTCTCATCGAAGTTGTTGAAGATAAAAAAGTAGTTTTTATTAAAGTTTTTATCTTCAAAGAAAGTCTTATCATCTTAAGACACACTCGCATTTCCCTACATTAATAAATTGTAACACGTTTTATGAAGTGAACTCTTTGATTCCATAACTATAGAAAACTGTAAAAATGTAAGGGCAGTTGGTAATACGTATGACTTTTATAGTAATGGTGTGATAAAATAATACATAATAAATTATTACAACGATTAAATATTTTATATTTTTAATCGGGGCATGTTTCATTTTTATCGATTTTTTATCATTTTTTGTAGAGAAGTAGAATAAATAATTTATATATTAAATATGTGAATAAGAGAAAAATTATTCCATTTACGTTTATTAAAGATATTTGCAATTAAATAATTAAATTTAGTATTATTTTTTGAAATAAGATACTTTAAAAAAACTATTTTTTCATTCATGTTTTTAATTTCCCATTTATTGAGTCCCCGCTTTCATTTGTATTTAAATTTTTTCCATAGATTTTTTTCAAAGAATATTTTAAAACATATTCAGTCTGAAATACTAAAAATATTCCTTAAATTCAAACAAGCATAATTTTGTTTAGATTTAAGAATAAGGTTTTTTTACAAGATATTTATTTTATATAATAATATTGCTAATTAAATTAACTAGTTAACTTTTTGTATTTTATATAAGTGTAATATAAGTTAATTAAAGAATTGTTTTAATTTAAACGTCATTTGATTAATTAATTATAGTAAGTAAAGGAACTAGATAATAATAAGGTTTATAATTTTTTTAACTTTGTATAACATAATTAACTTAATGTAATATAAATAATGCTTACAATCTTTGTGTAATATAATTAATATTATACAGTTAGTTTATCATTAATATTAAATATTGTGAATAATGCATTATTGGTTAATATTAATAATTTATAACACTTTATGATTAATATGTCATTGAGTATAAGCTTGTAGTATATAAAAGTAAATACATCCCTTTATTTCATTTTTTTAAAAATACATAAGGAATATTTTGCTATATAATTTCCATAAGGTTTGTTATTTTGTAAAGTGAAATAAAATTTTAATCATGTGTGGTGTTTTAAATATTATGAAAAATAATAATAATATATTTGTAAATTCTTATATGCATAAATAAATTATTAATTAACACAATTTCAAATTAGATTTTTTATTTTAGAAACCTCATGTGAGAAAAATAACCTTAATTTTATTTTCTCGAGAAAGTTTAATTCTTATGACTAATTCTTCTAATAGCGTATCTATGGAATATCAAAGGAAATGATCTGTTTCATTATTTATAATAAAGTATATGGTAAATAACAAAGCTTATTCAAATATTTTCTAAAGAATGAGGAATGAGATCTATAAATTCGCCTGAAAAAGTTATTCGTAATTTGAATTATTTTTAATATAAAATGATAATAATTAAAAAAATTTATCATGTATCAGAATTTTTATTTAGAATAGGGAAGTTAAAATACAGCTGCGAGGGCTTTTTTTATTTTCGACAAAAATATTTTCTCTTCATAAAAGAAAATTAGTGAAATATCTTCGAATATATTAGATGGATGTTTCCGAGAAGCAAATGAATTATAAATTTATATTTCATCAATATTCAAGAATATAAATATAAATGTCAATGAAATTTAGATTTAAATTCAGAAGTTATAATTTTAATGAAATTTGTGACTAAATTTTTCAAGAAATGTTTTTATAATTTTTGAAATGAATCATTTCGAAAATGTAAATCCTAAAATGAGAAGAAGGTTAACAATAACAGGAAATTAAGTTCAACATTTAGAGCTGCCAGAAGTGAGCACTGATAATACCTCAGAAAATTGCGTTCACGTATTAGCTCTTGTTATATAATTATGTAAATTACTGACTGATAATCCATAGTTTTTAAGTAGAACTACTCTTCAAGGTAGATTGATATTTCAAGGAACTAGCTTTACAATTTTTTTTATAATTTTATTTTAAGAAAATTTCACTTCATACATTTGCAACAGTTTGATGCCAAGAACTGGACAGCAGGTAATATTAATTAAGAATATAGGAGCATAATGGGAGAGCCCAATCATGCTAAACATAAAAATCGTACAAGAAAATTTGAAAGAAAACAATATATAAGTGCTACAAATCCAAAATAAGATCTAGGAAAGAAACTAAGAAAGACAAAAGGAACAAATCTTTGAAAAAAGATAAGATTTGAATAAAAAATGTGGAGAGGTAGCATACATATTAGACATTATGCTTAGAAGGTAATATCTAAAACTGAAAAAAAGGGAAAGACATAAGCGCCTAGAAGACTGACTAAATGTTTTAAAAAATAAATAAATTTCATCTCATCACATGGCTTGATCGAGGAAAAACTATGATTTTCTTTCCTGCATTAAATGTAGATTCACTAGTTATCGGAGGTGGAAATACAACTGTGGTTATTCCCAGCTTATCTCATACCTGTTTCTATAATTCTTGTTCTACTTATCTAAATCTGTTTTCACCAAATTTTTTTTATCCATTACAAAAGATTAAAGGAATTTTGGTGAAAACAAATTTTAGATTTTGAAGGATTGATGTAAATCAACTTCACCGTGTTCGTATTTTCTGCCTAGAAAAACCTTGTAAATCATTATCTCACAGATATTGACAACTAGGAGGAACTTCAGTGACAGGATTTATCAATGGAAAAATTTAAAAGCCATGTATGTTAATACTATGAAGTTTGAGACAATACTTTCAGCATCAAAGAAGAGAAAATTCAGAGAAAGGTCAAGTGTAAAAAAGCAATAACATGTAGAAAATGTGGAAAATTAAAAAAAAAATAAAAAAAAAATTAAAAAAAAAAAAAAATCGGATATTTTGGAATTCAGTTAAGAATTTGCAGAATTAATATAAAAAATAAAATGTTTTCACTAAACCGACTACATTGAGATGCTGGTTTTATAATAAGAAAATTCAGTAAAAATTTGGCATAGATATTGCATACTTCAAACAATCTGGAGAACAAAAAGTAAGCAGAAACAGTATTTACTAAAAAATTCTTTAAAAAAGTCATAAGATACATATAATTTAGTAGCTCAAAAATCGATTTAATGATAAATACTATGAGATAAAACTATAAGCAATGTTGACAAAACCAAAATTCTTCAGAACTTTTTTTAAAATCATTTATGACCACTGAATTTTTCTCTTATAACGAATTTAATGATTATCGCTGTTGATGAGTTAACATAAGTTTGATATTTTGAGTAATGGAATATGAATAATCATCATTATTATTATTTAATATGCTAATAAGAGCTTCTTATCATGAAATATGTTTAAAGGACAATGTATTTTAAAAGTAGATTTTTTGTGAGGAATGATTTTACAGTCGGTTTTAAAAATAATGAATTATCAAAAAAGAGTATAACAATTTACTTAGGAAACTATTATCTGTGATACAGAAAGAATATGACTATGCTTGCTATATTACAGATTGATTGTGTTTCTGGGCGCAGCTTGTCCTTGTCTGGACCTTGCGCCATAAAAACCAACCAACCAACTGATTGTGTTTCTGTGAAAAGTATTTCTGTTTGATATTTAGATTCAGCATGAATAATCCTAATAACACCTTTTCAATCATGATGTATATATTCTTGAAACTATTGGATCTTAAAAGTAGTGCGTTCATATTATTTATGATATATCAAGTAAGCAATCATGGAAAAAATTTCGTTTCTTTTTATGGTTACCTACTTATTATATTCTTTTCATGATTGCCAATTTGATAAATAAATTTTATGATTGCCTACTTGATATATCATTTGTCAGATTGCCTACATGATGTATTTATCATGATTCTAAAAACAAATAAATTAACACTACTTATTAAACTTATTTTTAGGATAATAAGTAGTTTTGCTATTACGCTATTTATTGCTCTAAAATAAGTAAGGATTATTGTGCATCAAAGTGGTTTTTATTAATTTTTGTATTATGTTACTTAAGAGGCTATTTTCTCATCCTCATAGGCACATTTTTGACACTGCAAAATATTTTATCAACTAAAAACAAATAAACGTAATGCAAAATAAATCGAGAATGAAATTATTTGTGTAAATGAGAAATGAAACATTTTTCACTATCAATAATCGTTAGAAGAATTATGGACTTAATATTAGAAGTGACCTTGATTATTTATTCTCAGCGTATTATATATTTAGAATTTTAGTAAAGTCATAATAAGGTTTTTCGAGATTTACTGTCTTTTTTCTTTATGAAAGTGTAATTTAAACTGCTAAATAATAGCGATGTAATAGCAAAAAATATTCTAAGATTTATTGGAAAATGTTTCGGACAAGTTTATTTTTATTCATTATCTCTAAACAAAACAAAAAAAAAATCTTGTTTCCTTAAATACAAAAATGTGTAAAAAATATTGTTCTACAATGTTTGTGAAATCTTTTGAGAAATTTAATTATTTAATAATTTATCAATGCTAAATATGCTTAGTTAAATTATTTAACATAAAGTTAACAAATTTACATAAAAGTAAAAAGGTTATATTTAATAATAAAAGTTATTTATCATCAAAAGATCAAAATATGTAATAAATCACTTTTAATGGTTGTTGTTTTTATCATATATTCTCTAAGAAATTATCTTACCATAGTATACAAAAAGATTTAATATATAAAAGTTGCTATAGCAAAACATAAATGTTTGAAAAGAAAAATGATTGCTTATAAAATATCTTAAAAGGAAACTCTAAATTAAATTTCTTTTCGTTGCAGTCGAAATGCTTTATTGCCTGAATAAGTACTGTACATATTCCTTTATCCGATTTTCTCCTGAACTCCACAATTTTAATTTCAATAAATCAATTCTCCATTATTTCTCTTAGTTATTTATATTTTGGTTTATATATCACTAAGATTATAAAATTATCTTTTATTATTTTACGTTTAAATGATAGCTTACGTTTAAATAATAAAATATCTTTTATTATTTTACGTTTGATAATGTTCCGAAAATCATCATCAATTCTTCATTCTTTTCAATTTCATTCATAAAGATGACATTTATAAGCGCACAAAACCATAAACTTTAAATTTATTTTAATCCGATAATGTAAAATATTATAAAAATTATATTTCAAAATACATTATACTCAGGAAATGTTTTGCTTTTAGTTAAAGAGATGAAATATATCACTGGAAATTATATATATCTGATTGTAAATCCTTGATTTAAAATTTAATTATAGAAGAGGCTTAATTTTATAGATATCTTGTAAAAAGAAATTTGCAAGCATATAATTAATTACGAGTATTATTGGTTTTATAGTTTTTTTAAATTTTATTATATTAGTTAGGTTGTATAACTTAATTTATTTTAAGAGGTAAACATAACATTTCTTTAATTCCAAATATATACGACTATGAACTGAATGAAGCGAACTGAATGTCTATGAACTGCATGAAGAGAATTGAATGACTATGAACTGAATGAAGGGTAATGAATGATTATGAACTTAATGAAGCGAATTGAATGATTATGAAGTGAATAAAGCGAACTGAATGACTATGAAGTGAATGAAGCGAACTGAATGACTATGAAGTGAACTGAATGACTATGAAGTGAATGAAGTGAACTGAATGACTATGAAGTGAACTGAATGACTATGAAGTGAAAAATGAAGTGAACTGAATGACTATGAAGTGAACTGAATGACTATGAAGTGAACTGAATGACTATGAACTTAATATATACTGAATGAAACAAAATATGTGTGAGTTTACAAATTGAAAATGTTCAGATTTTATCAATTTCAAGAAATTAAAATAATTCATATTGTAGCCCAAGAGTACTATCTGCTGAGGATATATTTCTGTAATTCTTGCATGCAAGAGATAATTTAAAAATTCTAATATTACTTGACATGTTGTACAGCAAACGATTCCAGGAAAGCAAAAACGAGTTACAAAAAATTTACTTGAATATATCTATTCATCAGTTTTCGTTCCTAATTAATTGAACTTAGACATCTACGATCTATTTTGAATGAATTTGTAAGATGAGAGTTTCTTTATACGACATAATAATATAGTATTACGAATATAAATCTATCTTTTATTGTTTTACGTTTAAATTATACTATTTAAAATTTAATTGATAAAACTGTTTAAATTTATAAAAAGAAAATTTCCGGCTAATGACACAAGTTTGCTATACTGTTGCAAAAAAAAAAAAATCGTGTTTTTTTTGCGTTTCCATTAAAGGAAGTGAGAATAAGTATCAAATCAGAGTATTATAGGTAATTGAGGTACCAGTCATTCGTAAGTAAGAATATCAATTGTGATAAAGCAAGTGCACCTCACACATTAATCAATCGTGAATATCAAAGAAAACTGGATGTGTCGGAGGAGATTGTTCTGTGCTTGCTTGCTTTACAACTTCATAAGTAGGCTTATCAGCTTCTGCATCAAGCTACCGAATATGTCAAGCGTTTGAGGATAGTGCTGTGAATGAAAGTACGGCAAGACATTGGTTTCACAAATGAAGATTGAAACATTTATCTCACTGTGTTTAAGCTTGGACGACCACGGGGCTTGACTGACGACACTTCACAGGTATCCATAGAGGAGGACAACAGTCAAACATGTGGTGAACTTCCCAGACAATTTAATGCTTCAGGTGCAACAATTAGACTTCATCTACACCACTTAAGAAAAATATACACTCTGAGGAAGTGAGTTTATCACACGCTGTTGGAAGTTCATAAGCAAGGAGTGGCAACAAATTTATCTTTGCCTTCTTACCAACGTAGCGCATAAATATTCAATCGAGTGCTGACCAGTGACGAAAGTGGGTCTGGTATGACACTCCCAAATACTTATTTTTACTTTATGATACTGTCCGGTATACTGAAAGATCACTTATGCACTTACGCAAGATTGTATTTCGAGTCTGGTGAACTAAATCTCAAATGTTTCACTATGACCTGCTACAAACGGACCAAACAGTCACTTTCTGACCTGTACTTGCAGCAACAGCAACATATGCAATAGGCATTGGAAAATAAGAAGCTAACACTCATTAATCGCAAAGGTGTACTGTTTTTGGGAATGCTTATATCATGCGGGTGGCCAGGAATACCAAACAGTGATTTGGTTGGCAGATTTTGTGCCCTCTTCCTTACTTACCTGATCTTGAATCATCAGATTACTACCGCTTCCATTCCTGAACAATCATCTTAGTAGAAAATCCTTCACCAATGAAGTCGACTTACTTCAAGCACATACGGACTTCTTTGCGTTTAAATCCCCGAATTTTACCGCAAGGAGATTTCGCAAGTGGTGACACGTTGGAAGAAAATGTCGATGCCAATGTACCTTCTATAACGTATCTCCACTAGTTTCTGATTAATTACTTCGAAGAGTAACTATAGGCTACAATTTTCGTAGTTGACGTTGTTTTGGGTCATTAAAAACGGCAAAAACTTTCTTGTTTCATGTTAGATTATTACCTTGTATTATGAAGCAAATTTCATACTTTCAATAAAATTTTAAAATTATTTTTAAGTCTCAAATCATATCATATCACAGTCAATCATTTTCAAATCTATGCTTTTATAAAAGTATCGATAAGAAATATACCGCATCTAATCTTTCGTTCTTCAACAGAGCTTGAAAGTAATCTTGGGAATTTACTCTGCAGAATTGTGGCTTAGATCCACTTTATAACAAGTTCTATGAAATTTACATGAGTAAAATATTAGGTGAATAATTCACGATTAAATTTAGAATCATTACGAATGATTAGTTAAAACAGGATATTAAACATTTTTGTTCATTAGGAAAAGCTTAATTTTTCAGGAGAAAATATTTTCTTCCGACCCTAAAACCATAGTTTGTACTTTTGACTTAAATTACAAAATTGAATTTATATGCATGCAGCTTTTATTAAATCTTCTGTATTATAAATATTAAAATATATTTGAACTATACCTCTGCGTATTTTTATAAACTGTGTCACGTTAATTAAATGTTAAGGAAACCTATGTTTGGTAATAAATTTACAATTAAAATATAAGAGTTGATTACAAACACGGGCAAATAAAATAAATTGATATGAAGATACATCAGACAAGTGCTTGAAAAACACATTCGTGATAAATTGAAAAAATAATTTTTCCAGAATTAGTTCAATTCTTATGAAGTAGGATGACGGACACAGTATGTTTCTATGTTCATAGTCCATAAATCTGCATTTTGTTCAAGGTTTGTATAATTTTAATTTCTTTAAATATTTTGCCTCTAAATTCAAAGACTATAAAACAGTATTCATACAAATTTCACTTGAGTATTAAATGAGAAAATACCCTTTTTAACAAATTTAGTTTCAAATTTTGGGAGCATTTTAATTGATTTTCATTAGAAATGTGATATGTGACTGCAATGAATTGTTGTAATTTAGGATATCATCAAATTTAATATATGATCTGCTTTTTTAAAAACAAAATTTGCAGTGATTTTCAATACTATTACAGACAGAGAAAGAGAGAGAGAGAAAGAGAGCGAGAGAAAGAGAAAGAGAAAAAGAGAGAGAGAGGAAGAGAAAGAGAGAGAGAGAGAGAGAGAGAAAAGAGAGAGAAATAGAAAGAAAAAGAAAGAGAGAAAGAGAAAGAGAGAGAGAAAGAGAGAGAGAAAGAGAGAGAAAGAGAGAGAAAGAGAGAGAGTAAGAGAGAAGAGAGAGAAAGAGAAAGAGAGAGAGAGAAAGAGAAAGAGAGAGAGAAAGAGAAAGAGAGAAAGAGAAAGAGAGAGAGAAAGAGAAAGAGAGAGAGAGAGAAAGAGAGAGAGAAAGAGAAAGAGAGAGAGAGAGAAAGAGAGAGAAAGAGAAAGAGAGAGAGAGAAAGAGACAGAAAGAGAGAGAGAGAAAGAGAAAGAGAGAGAGAAAGAGAAAGAGAGAGAAAGAGAGAGAGAGAAAGAGAGAGAAAGAGAAAGAGAGAGAAAGAGAAAGAGAGAGAAAGAGAAAGAGAGAGAAAGAGAAAGAGAGAGAAAGAGAAAGAGAGAGAGAAAGAGAGAGAGATATTTTAATTTCAGTAAACTTGTTTCCATAAGAAATTGCAAAAGAAATAGTTAACCTGTATAGCACACATTCTATCAATGTTCGATGATCTTTTCTCTGAAAACAAAGCCATTTAATTGGAATTTACTACACACTACTCAAATATTAGTTTATAAATACACATAATACAAACAATTTTATTTTTATAAATGCCTCATATGATATCCCTAAAATTATAATTGACGCTTATTACAGATCTACCTAAGGAGTAAAAAACAATTACACAATACTATTACTTTTTGCTATTTTCAGATAGACATTTTAATAGGAAATACTTCTCTTTAAGAGTAAAATCCTTAAGAATTATTTTCATTTTTTCAAATGTGATTTGATAACACATTATTTCATTTTTATGTCCATGTACGTGATGTCATAGACATGTTATCTATTGTATACATCAAATTTCTACCAAATTAATAAAATTTCCTGCTTCAATTTTTATTGAAGAAATATGCTCTTCACGATAAAATGCCTACTAAGTGTCTTGTTGCTAAATATAATTTGTTTTCATTGACATGCATAATATCAAGCATTCAAGTATATCAAGTCTCTTAATTTCCTTTTGTTGTCATTTAGTAGTCAATTGCTAAAAAGTATTTTTTTTATATAACTCCTGTGTTTATAATGATAAATGAGAATTGAAATTAACAATGATTGAATTAATAAGTTTTTGTACTTTTATTGCATGAATGTATTGAACTAAACAATTTTATAGCAAACACAAGTTTATATTTAATTTATTTAAAAATTAAAGTTGAATTGTTTTATTTAACCTTTAAATAAAAATTTGAGTTAAAAGAGTAATTTTTACGCATAAATTTTATTTAAATACAATAATGCTTCTGCCTGAAACAGGTTACGTACTTGTTAGTTTTTCATACTTCCCTTGCTACACGGTAGCATGAATTATTATCAGGGAAAAATATTTCAGTAAGGCAACATATGTGATAAACATTAAAATGGGTTGGGTGTAGAGCCTGTTATTCTTCGTAATAAGAACAATGCCTATCATAAACATGCCACAGCAGATTTGTGAAAAAATATCCAATGCTATTAAAATTACTCCCATACTTTTCATTGATAGTAATTCAAATTTTTATTACACTCTAATTAATTAATAGGAAAGTATTAAATTATTAGCAATGAATAATTATTGTATTTATTAAAATGAATTATGTAGCTCCAGAATACTTGTTTTTAAATGAAATACAGAAAATATTTTTTAAGAAGTGATAAATAAATAATGCAAAAATTTTTTTATAAAAAATGAAACACACACACACACACACACACACACACACACACACACACACACACACACACACACACACACACACACACACACACACACACACACACACACACACACACACACACACACACACACACACACACACACACACACACACACACACACACACACACACAGTTTATTTTTTAAAATAATGTCTCATAGTTAATGATAAATACAAGGATGCACGTGGAGTTATTGTTTTACATGTTGTCAAATGATGTTTAAATCCTAAATGCTTAAAAATCCATAAAATAAAAGAAGTGATTTCAAAATACAGAATTTTAACAATAAAATATATTTTTTTCATTTATATTAAATATAAAGTCCATCTTAAGTTTGAAATAAAATTATTCATCATATTTTAGCAAATATGTTTGAACCGGTCTAATCGAACAACTCTTACCCATTCTTTGGCCAACGTCGAAAAATAATAGATGTTGTGAACCCAAGACACAGGAAAAATAAATAAGCAAATATAGTAGTCTTCCATAGTCAACAGGCGAAAATGGGGGTCAGAGCCCGATCGTGTAGCTTTTAAGGCTACAACTATCCATTAGCTCTATTTGGCTGTTTTTCCTCTAGCAGCTGAGCCTTCGTCTTTCTCGCCCTTCCTGATTACCTTAACATGAGCCAATTCCCTGCTGACGGTCTCGGAAGGCATTCCGCTCTTAAGGCTTGGGTTTTCATCTTTCATCCGAATGGTCAGTGCAACAAAGGAACGAGAAGTATATTATGTTCTTCTTTTCAAAAGATGTTTTATGTTTATGCGTGGGAGATATCCTGTAATGGATTTTAAAAATGTTTTATTGTTTGTCTTTTGAGTTATTGATTTCCCATTCTGTGATAGCGTTTTCTTCTTAATGGGTCGGATATGGGAAGATAAATGGGAATGAGATAGTATTTTTGAAAGGATTTCGTTTTTTATATTTTTGAAAGTATTTCTGATATAAAAAACGAAATTTGTTTTAAAAAAAACTTAATTCATTTTTAACTGAGTTAATCCTGGTATATAGTTAGTTTTTTTTGGCGGTAAACAATATTTATATGTTTACTTGTTATTTATGATAATATAAATTTGTTTTGTGTTTTGGGTTTGTAGTATTTTTTTTATTGAATAACAAGAAAAAACAGAATATAAATTTTGATGATTCAGATTTTTATCATGGAAGGTATGTTTATTTAATAAAAGATGAAACATTCTGAAAACTGCAAATTTTAATGATCTTATTTTACAACGATTTTTATAAACATAAATTTGAATGCTTCATTAACAGAAAAGTGGTTCTGTTTAATTTAAAAATGTAAGGAATTTTATGGATCTGCAATTAAAATTATCTATTTTGTAATACATAAATAGATATAAATAGATATCAAATATAAGATATCAAATTGTTCACTATGAATAATTTGATATCTAATAATACATAAATAGATATCAAATTATTCATAGTGAATAATTTGATGTCTATTTTAAGGTGTATTCGATACTTCAAATGGAGTAATTCAAAAACTAAAGCTTTTGTAAATCTTTCCGTTGGTATTTGGTAGCTTTTATGCTCTCCAAAGTAGAAAATGTGATAAATTCTTATGCATACATCACAATAGAGTTTTAAGCAAGAACAAAAATTAAAACATTTATTTTCCTGCAGTTTCCAGTTGCTAAGAAGAAACTGGAGCCACTATATTTAGAAAAACTATTTTGTCCAAGTTAGATTCCAGTAAATAGAAAACGAGAGAAGATTTAAAAGCAGTATGAAATCCGGATCTGACTGTATAAGCCATTGTAATAACTTTTATCATCCACTGGCTGAATCTTCCAGGATTACACTTTATAAATTATAGACTTTATTCCCATGTCTCAAGAGATAAAATTTCCAAGCGTAACGCTACAGATTTGCATACTAGAGGCAGAAATGCATTAAAGAGCGTCTTAAAAGGTATATTTGAAAAGAAATGTAAAAGTGAAATTTTTTGATTTTATAATTGATGATAGCGTATTATTGAATTAACTGGGAGTTGTGAATTTACTTAATTATCATAAGTAGCATAAAACAAAATATTAATTACAACTTACAAGGTAAATAAGAAAGTTATTGTCGTTTTTAGTAATCCAAAAGAACATGACTTACTGGAAATGTAACTTGTTGTTAATCCTCTAAGTAATCACCATTAGCATCTAGCATCTTCTGTCAGTGTTTCTTCCACTGTACAATCCCTTTGAGGTAAAATTCAGGAGATTTAGAGGCAAAGAAATACGTGAGGGCTTGGCTCAAGTCTGCTTCATTGGTGAAGGATTTTTCACGAAGATGGCTTTACCGGGAATGAAAGAGGTAGAAATCTAATGGTACAAGATCAGGTGAATACGGAAGATGACGCAAAGCCTCCCAACCAATTCACTGTATGATATTTTAATCAACTATGCTGCAAAAAACAATACATCCTTGCCATAAACCAGTACTGGAACCATCTGTTGCAATGCATGTTGCACATGTTCCTATTGCTTTCATTGCAAGACCACAGTGACCGTTTGGTCTGTTGGTAGTACTTAACGACTAGTCTACCAAACACTAGCTTCACCACAGAGGGACAAATCTCTTGACCTGAATTTGTAAAACCAGTGCCTTGCCATACGTTCATTCACAGCACCATCCCAAAAGTTTTGACATATTCAGTGACTTGATGCAGCAGCTGATAAGTCTACTTTGATATTTCAAGGCAAACAACATCAAATGAGCTCCTTCAACACGCCCATTTCTCTTCGCCGCTGTTCGAGTTACGAGTAAAGAATGTGAGTGGTTTATCTGCTTTTATAACGACTGATATTACTACCTTCCTCTGAGCGGTGTCTCAACCATGTCAGGCATTAATTTGCAAATTTCTTGTCACTTCATTCAACGGAAACGTAAACAGCAAGAGCTTTCTTATTTACCGTATAAATAGGCATGGTTTAAATAATTCACTGAAAGTGATTTGTGTTTTGTGATTTGGATGTACTTCAATTCATTTTTTTTTATCTAAATTCATTACACAATTTATTATGAATGAAACTCATCAAGAAATTGGTCAAAACCTTATATAGCTAATACGATATTTTTGTTTATGTCTCTTTTATTCTTTTCTAGATTGCTTAATGTTTTCTTCTCTTAAAAATTTACATATCTATAACGTTTAGACGATTATCAATGTTATAATATCACGAGTATTCCTTTATGTGTACGAAAAATTGATCTGCCTTTCTTTTTTTTAGTGATACTGAAATTTCATTACTTTCTTGATCTTAGTACACTGAGACTGATTTTAGACAGACAGTAAGATGTATTTCTTTACAATATATGATTGTATCCCAGAAGGTTACCGAGGGATTTCTTCGAACATACATAACAAAATATTATAAAGATCAATTTAGGATTACAATACAAGGATCATTGAGAATATTATTGAATATATAAAATGCACTACACACAAAAAATATTCTCAGGAAAAATAAAACTATATTATTGCTGTAGAAAATATTCTTATAATAAAACCTTAAAAATACTCTTGACAGAATATGAAGAATAAAAAAAAACATTCCAAACTATTTGTAAAAGTTTAGCTGAAGTCAAATTTAAATATAAATTGTATACAAATATTTATTCACGTACTCGGAACACATTTAAAATATATTTATATTCATCGAAATGATATAACTTTAAATACATCAAATATTTTTCAAATGGGTTATGCTGATAAATTTCAGATCTCCAAAAGATGATACTTTTTGAATTTATCATAAAATGAATCTTTCCATTAAGGAAATAATTGTATTTTTCTTGATTTCAAAGATATTCTATGTAGTTTATTCCTAAGAAACCATTTTTTATGATTTGGATATTTCATTTTACTGAGAATGTAAGGTGGAAAGAATAGATATTTTTTTCTCTTTTCCAAGAATAAAACCAAACGTTATGACATATATCAATTGAAAACATTTCCTGATTTTTTTTTCTCCTGAAGCAAACATCAGCATATGGGTAAGGATTCCTGTGTGGGCTCGCTAAAGATATCTTGTCACGTTGGCGGGACGTGTGGTAAAGCTCTAACACGATGTCATATCATCTATCTTCATTTGACAAGATATGAGTGACGTGAAGCTTAGGTATCTCTTTCCCGTCATCGGCGTCGAAATGATCGTTATAGCTGACGAAAACGAATGGAAGAAAAAACACGCAAGTTTTCTTTATTTGAAGGTGCACGTTCGCTTATCCCGTCAAACTTCTTATTAAGCTTCCTATTTGAATGGGTTGGCACTTTAGATTTTGACAGTATTTGTGATATGATAAATGATGAATCGGCGATTTGTATCTTGCAAAGATATGAATTGGAAGCATTGTGAATTCAACACATAATTGTTGAAAATGCTTGTGTAATGTTATATCTCCAGTTTTAATTATTGTTTGATAGAATATTCATGATAGAAAGCTATAACAAATGTATAATTACACTTCTAGTTTATTGTAAGAAACAGTTTATTAAATTTAAATGCTTCTATTTTGACTTTTAGTTTATACAATTTGTTTAATATTCTTATGATACTGGACAAATTGAATGAACTAAAGGCCATGGTAGCCTAGTGGTTAGGGTATCGGCCTTCCGTCCGTTAGTCCGGGGGGTTCGATTCCCAATGCCAATAAAAACCCATCGATTAAATGCTATATACGTGCTTGTTATATTTGTAGAATCGAGAATCTTATGGTTGGTCGTTGAGCAGTCACCATGGGTGTAATGGCCTGGACAAAATTTCCTAACCTCCCATATTAAAGTCAAAATAGAGGGAGGGTATCCTATGATGGTGCCATCTATCAAAGGAGTCTCAGAGCAAAGTCTTACTTTCCCCTTCGTGGTTCTCTGTTTAAACAAAAGACGCATTCTACTGAATTAAATATGCATAGTCATCAGCAGAGTGAGTTTGACTTGTCCAATTGTTATAGGTAGCAACAACAACAACATGATATCATCAAATACATTTTGTGTATGGATTAGAACATGTTATACATTAAATGACGTCATGGGGCTGTGTTCTCGTAAACATAGATGTTTTTGTATATCTATCACATTGTTTATATTTGAATGAAAATTCACATATTATCAACCGCATGCAATCTGCTTGTTTATTATGATAATATGATAGCATACATATATTACATTACGCTATTTGTCAAGTTATCGCATTTGTTAATAGTCAGCATAAAGCTTAATTAAGAAAAGTACTTTTTTCCTACACATTTTTAAATATTAATTATGAATACCTATCGACTGTAAAAAATAAAGAATATCATTTCATCATACTCGAATTTGTTAATTAATATATAATGATATATTATATAATGAATTATTAATATATAATGATATTTTTTTTTTAGTGTAATAATAATAAACAATTTAATGGACATTACCGTATTTAAGTAAACAGTACGCAAAAAGAAACGAGTTTACAATTTTACTTAAAATAAAAGCAAACTCTCTTAATAATTTTACTTTTAAAATCATTAATTTAAAATTTTAATGTATTTTGAATATTTTGTATTTTTGTTTCATTTACCTTAGTATTTATAATAACTATTTAATATATTATGTTATTAATTATATATTTTTCTATTTGTAAGTAATGATTAAATAGCAATAAAAATTTTAATAATTAAACTTATAGAGAAATATATACTTAATTATTTTTTTCTTGCAAAAATATTGGCCTATATTTTCTATAAAGTACAAATATTTATGTCAGATATAAATTTACTTTAAGGAATTCCGAAATTTGTTTTGTCGTTACAGTTGTTGTAAAAAATAATCAGCTGAAAATAATTACAGATATTCTTACATCTTATTTTCTCTTAATTCATCTCATAAATTGTTATTTAATATATGTAGTAGATAATTAACTCCATAATATTTAACGTAATGCAGATGAAAAAGTCGTAAAATATTAGATTAAATGATTCTTGCACAGTCTTTTAAAGGAACAAAAAATGATCATTTTATTTTTAAAAATGTTTCAGAGGAAATGAATATAATCTTGTAATTTATGATTATTTTTACAAATGATTTAATCTATAATGCTTTTATAAAACAAGTTTAAAATTTCCATTAAATGATATAAAATCAGCTTTGAAACTGAAATCATTGAAATTTTTTTAGGACAGGAAAGTTAATGAATTAAAAGAATACCAAGTACGAAAATATAAGAGAATTTTCAATAATGATATAAAGTTGAATATTTTTGCATACTTAATTGACCAATTTAATGTCTTTTAAGACTGGAAATACGAACCGCCTTCAAATTAGTAAAAAAAAGAAATCGTATCTAGGTTTTTGTATCTAATCTTATAATGTTGTGGTAGAATTAATTAATTCTAAAAAGATAAGATTTTATTTTATTTTGAGTCTAATTTTTTTGAAATTAATTGCAGCATTTAATAATTACTTATAACATTCAAAATTTCCTTATAAAAAACGGTAATTAAATGAGGATTTTGTAATACTCATTTTGTTTAAATTTATATTTTGAATTAAATTTTAATGAGTAACATAAATTTAGTTTCCAATAATGTGTTTACTTTAAATGCTTCTGTGTCTCTTAGCAAACTTTCAGTTGGCATTTGAAATTATATATAATTTTAAAATTAAAGGAATCTAATTTAATAGTCATTGTTTTATTATATATTTTTTTGTATTAAATGTGGTTTTTAAAGTGTAAAAAACAAATGCACAAAAAATTGGATTTCATTTTATTATTTCAATATATATTTGAATGATGCATTATTAAAACGTGTCTCATTTTTTATGCATTAATTAAAATAAATATATTTTTTAATATAAACCTAGTCTATTATGTTTTTTTTACTTTCAAATTAAAGAACCCAGTTATACTGTATTTGAAAAGCACATTTTCTTTAGCCTTTTTTTATAACAGTACAATTTGAAATCTCATGAATATGAAGGTGGAAGGATTTTCAATGATTTACCTAAATCTAGAATTTAGGATTTTTGCAGTTTTAGTGTATATATTTTATTAAATTAAAACCACATACACAATGATCTAATATTATTTAAATAGGTATAATTTTTATGATACTGAATTTTATCAGATGACTAATTGGTGGTCCAGGAAATCAAATGTTTTCGAAACAATCGGAGAATACCTATATGATAGCGATTTTTACACAGATAATACAGTGAAATTGGCTAAAGCTGTAATGGCAGCATTACGGCTTTAGCCAATCATTACAGCTTTAGCCAATTTCCCTATATTAATTGTGTAAACATCGCTATCATAAAGGTATTCTCCGATGTTATAAAGACATACCTGTATTGTTGAACATTTAAATATATAGCTTGTAGAAAGTTCTTCGTCTCGGCAATTTATACACTTTACATATGTCATTGTATTTTCTATATTTATTTTCATGCCATCGAAGTAGCCTGTTCTCAATCGTGTCTTTGTGAGCTTTCTGTTGGAATAAATCTCACATATTTGGTGATTCTCCTTAATGATATTCTTTTTAAGACCCTATCATGTAACGGCGTTTGCCTTGTTGAGTGTAATATGGCTTTAAAGACATTGCTGTTTACGTCTCATGCCTCTTTAGCCAATTCATCAGCTGTTTCACTGAACTTTTCATCGAAAAATGGTTGCCATAGCCTGAAATGTTATACTTCTGACGGTTAGCCCACGGGAGGAATTTTATTTCCATTCTACCAGTCAGAATACTAATTATAGTTGGTATTAAAATTAATTACAGTTAGCTATTGAATTATTTTCCTTTGTTCAATTTCTTTTTAAGTTTTTATCACGAGAGATTTTATAATCATCCAATGAAAAAAGTTTGTTGTAAGTTTTGGAATATTTTCGTAAATATTTCCTCCGTATAGTTAAAAAATATAAACTGAAGATTTTAAAAAGTTGACTCCTTTAAATAATTGTTGTTCTTAAGCTCACAACGCTTTGTCTATGTGAATTTAAATCTGCAGGGTGCGTCTTTCGATTAATCAGAGCGCCTCAAATTTGAAAGTACGACTTTGGTCTTTAAATCATCCGATAGATGGCACTACCCGAGGATCCACTATCTCGATTTGGACAATGATCTGAAGAGGGAGGAAATCTTTTCAAGACCTTTGTACTCATGGTAACTGCTCAACAACCGATAACAGGGCTTTCGATTCTCCAGATTTAACGAGCACGTATATCACGTACTTGGTGGGTCTTTGGAGGCTTTGGGATTTGAACCCGGTCCTTCTGGACAGAAGGCTGATAGCCTAACCATAATGTAAACGCGGCCAGATCACTACTACCTAACCATTGGGCTATTACTACAACAAAACAAATGATTACTGTAATACATTGAAATTCAAGAAATAATTTTATTATTCATGAAATAACGAAAAATTTATTTTTTTTAATTACTTTATTTTTATAATCGCATTAAAAAGGAATTAGAAATGGGATTCTAAAAGTTTGTTTCTTCTTGACGTTTATTTTTATCAAATAGATGAGTTCATTGAAGTCTATATTTTAAATATTAATAGTTTTTTTTATTAAAAATTGCATTTGTAGACATTTTATATTTTTAATATTTTGTATTTTGCTTTAAAGTTTTACCAGATTCTGATAGTTTCCATTAATATTTTTGTATACAGAAAATAACATTGAGTTTAAGACATTCAATAAAATAAAGTTCTTTTAATAAAAATATAGCTCTTTATTGAAATAATTTAAAGTTCACAAATATTTCTCCTAATTTTACCGTTATATTAAAGTCAATTGAAAGTATAATAAGAGTTAGCTATTGAAGCTTATATAGTTTTATGATAGTACTATCAAAAATTTTTATATATAGTTTTTAGTGGCTATTTAGTTTTAAATTATCAAATCAATTGATAAGTTGTTTGATTATTGAATTATGTTAAACGCCACTCAAAAATTTCCCTAATAGAGTAAAAAAAAGATATTTGACAAAGACATCATAGTGAAACACAATAAAAATCATCGTCACTTTGCATTTAAGAAAATTAAGATATAATTTTTAAAGTTCTATTTAAATAAAAGATATATTTTGTTATACTTTTGTTATTTGACGTTATTGATGCATAAAAATTTGAATTACACTTTTTTTAATCTAATTTTTTAAACCTTTTGGAAAAATTATATTTGTTAATTTTGATTTTAAATTAATGTTTTCAAAAATACTTATATTTTTTAGAAATTATGCCATTTACATGTATGTAATCAATAATATGACTGAAACACATTGTGCTTTACACTTTTAACCATTATACTATTCAGTTACTTGTTTATTGTGCTTATTGCTGTTCTTGAGGTAAATAATCATAATTTTTAATTTCTAGCAACCTCAAGTTTTATGGCAAAGTGATATCACAACAATGTTACAACAGTATTTAAATAGACTCTTTTCGGAATGTAAAAGGAACTTTCACCATTTTTATAGAACTGTTTTGCCTTAAGTATCAATATATAATTAGAAAAAGTCCTTATTTAAGATCGTCAAAAGCTTCTATCTTTTCACTAGTTAAACTTCAGAGATTTTGTAACTGCTCTAAGATTTCGATCAGAAATATGCTTCATAAAAAATTACGCAATTTCATCAAAAGAATATTATTGATTATTTTCTTAATCATAGGATTTATCTTTTGAAAACTTTAAATGAATTTTGTTTTCTGATTAAAATTTGCATTGTTGTTTTTCATGACCGCATAATCATTTAATAATCAAAGAAATTCGTAAATTTGTTAAACTTTTCATTGCAAGTGTCATAAAATAATTATGAATCACATGATTAATTAAAAATATGAATCACTTCCTGCATATTATTAAAAGTAGATTCTTTGTTAAATAAATGATTATTTTTATTCAATTTAACTGATAATTTTATTTTTAACGAAGTAATTGTTCATTTTTTAGTATTTTTCTCTTCTATTACTGAAGTTAACCATTTTTAAGTTGATATAATGTCATTAATTTGTTACTGATATAGTAATTATAATTAAATACACATAGAACAGTGAAACGAATTAAATGACACATATATTAATGAGGAATATACTATAGAAAAACTGAGGAAGAGAGAGAGAATTAACTGATTAAATTTATATTTTAAATCAAAATTCAAACTTTTTAATTAGTACTATGGCATTCACTATTAAAAGTAAAAAAATAAATAAGAAAAATTTTTTGGAAACTAAAAGTGTATGTATAAATTGAAATGAATGAAAATAATCGCAACGAGTTATACTCATAGTTTATTTAAGCGCTCTCAAGACAATTTGTCTGAGGCACTATTAATCAAAAAAATTTATTTCATTATTGATACTGCATTAAAAACAAATACTTTTTCTTGATTTTTTTACAATAATTTTATTATCATAAAGAGCTCAAGGAAAAATATCATTTTATGAT